>VONZ01000734.1:0-371218 GCA_012976165.1 Labeo catla
AAAACTCACCTGAACAAGCTAATCAGTGTCTTCAGGTTTACTAGAAAGCTACAAACTAGTGAGTTTTATCAGGGTTGGAGCTAAACTCTGCAGGAACACCGGCCCTCCAGGATAGACCTTGCCCAGTGCTGCCCTAAACGGTGTTGTACGACGGAGAGCGCTGTTAGTTGCGGCACTCATTGTCCCCTGAATGGCGCAACTTAAATTAATTTTTTTTATTTTGCATTTTACTAGTTTCTTTATTTCAAGAAAAAAAATTGTCAAACGGCGTTATTTGCGGCATTTTAACCAACAGAAAACGAGGTCAGTTGCGGCGCTCATTATCCCCTAAACAGGGTAACTTACATTTATTTTTTTTATTTTGCGTTTAACTAGTTTCTTTATTTGAAAATTGTCAAACGGCGTTATTTACGGCATTTTAAACGACAGAAAGTGCCGCCAGTAGCGCTCATTATCCCATAAACGGTGTTATTCAAAATTATTTTTTTATTTGTAGTTTTTTTATTTGAAAATTGTCAAACAGCGTTATTTACGGTGTTTTAAACCTAATTTAGGCCTTCAGGTTAGGTCTGTATTTGGTCATGCAGCAATTTAACTGAGGTTACCACTACTAAGGTTACTACTTTTGTTGCGGTTGTTGTTTAACGTTACATTTTCTCACTCACCACAAGACAGGAGCGGCTGACTGTTCTTCTTCCGTCAAATCCGCGAATTCGTGAGTTGCTGGCCTCTAGCAGACACTCATGGCTTTGTGTACTCATGGTAGTAGCCGCATCGCTTAATCGCTCGTTTGCAGCGTTGATTCGGGCGTATTTCTTCTCTTGTCTATAATCATCGTGTAGCGTGCGGTGGAGAGGAGATTCTCCCAGTCTATACCACTTTTCGTCCCACTGACTTCTATTCAAAAAAGCAAACGCGTGCAAAAGTTTGGCATTTCGCTGCATTGCATAGTTAATCTGCCAATTCGTATCACGTGAAACCGTGTGACCAATAGCAGATCGATACGTCACCGCGTGACCTCTTAGCTAGGCGTTGGCTAGAAAGAATACAGCTCTTGCTACTGGGCATGCGCACATAAATCTAACGTTATTTTTGTCACTCTGTACAACAATAATACTTTTTTTTTTTTTATAGTAAGGGCTACGTTTATGGTTACGTTTATGGTTGGGGTAGGTGTAGACGTTATAAAACACAGTCTAATAGCTAGAACAATTCATTTCATTGTTAGTTTCCGGTCGGAGTTGTACCCCTTGGGAGAAACGAGTCTTTTCGAAGCTTCGCATCTGACGAGGAGACCAGTGAAGAATCCAGAATGTTCGATGAAGTGGAAAAATAAACAAACCGGTTGGGTTAAAATAACCCAAAAATAAAATAACCCAACCCGCGTGCTCAGTGGTGAAAGAACCATTTGACCCAGCACGATCAACCTAACTGTGTGTTTACAGTACAGTTTACAGTACAGTTACAGTCAAAAGTTTACACACACCCTGCAAAATCTGCAAAATGTTAATTATTTTACCAAAATAAGAAGGATCATACAAAATGCATGTTATTGTTTATTTAGTACTGACCTAAATAAGATATTTCACATAAAAGAAGTTTACATATAGTCCACAAGAGAAAACAATAGTTGAATTTATAAAAATGATCCTGTTCAAAAGTTTGCATATGCTTGAGTGTTAATACTGTGTTGTTACCTGAATCATCCACAGCTGTTTTTTGTTTTGTTTTTGTTTAGTTTTTGTTTAAAGTGAAAGTTATTTAGTGAAAGTTAATTATGTTTGTCCTGAACAGTTAAACTGCCCACTGTTCTTCAGAAAAATCTTTCAGGTCCCAGAAATTCTGTGGATTTTTAGCTTTTTGTGTATTTGAACTCTTTCCAACAGTGACTATGATTTTGAGATCCATCTTTTCACATAGAGGACAGCTATTAGAGGTAACAATTTTTAACAATTTTGTTCCATTTGTTTTTTTTGTTTTGTTTTTTTAAATTGGTCAGTTGCTGCAAAACCAGTTTAAATGAATTATGTACCATAAGATGTATTATTATACATTTTACAGTAACAAACCCATTGTTGTAGGTTTGTATATAAAATGTAATGACATATAGGCCTACAAGTAGCCTATAGAAATTATAAAATATACAGCCCTTTTCATCTTCTTGGAACATTATCATTGAATTTGTACCAGTAAAATTCTTGTAACCCATTCTGTAAAATTTACATTTTCAATTATGCAATAGCAGCTTTTTTTTTTTAAGTTAAACCAAAAACTTTTGTGCTTTTGACAAAATGTCAATATGTAAACCTCACCTCAACCACAAGATGGCAGTGTTTCATTTCTAAAAACAGAAAAGATGTGGCAAAAGCTTCATATGCTGTGGTAACATACTGTAACTGTAATGAATCTACAGATTTTGACGTTTGCATCAATATGGGAATTATGATGTTTATGATGTTATGATGTGATATAATATTGAAGCTATTTACTAGTGTACATTTAAATTGTCCCATACTATTATATATTATTGTGACATTTTTGTTACAGCGCACTAATCATTCTGAGATTAAGTTTCAATTTTGGTCACGCTGAAACAGGTTTGCTTCTATTTCCCTAAATAAATTGCACCATTCATTCGTCCTCCTGTTTTAACAAGCCCCACTGTCACACATCACTCACATTTTTTACGAATGACTACTTCTAGTCAATATCTCAGTAATATGGTGTGATGTGATTTAAGATTAATCACTAAAGACACCAAAATCAGTAGCAATTTGCCACCAAGTACAATTACAACCACAGCACTAACAGAAAACAATAAACTGATGTCTGCAGCGCTGATCCTTCATGTTCAATCAACAAACCATCTGTTCTTGGAAAGGACATGTCTAAAATGAAGACCACATGGATGGAGATCACAAGGCTCGGTGAATTACAAAACAGAGTAAAGATCAAGGATAAATCCATGGATAAAAAAGGAAACACAATGGAACATCCAAAACAGAAGCTGTGGAGTTTGGAAACAAAAGCTAATAGAAAAAAGTACTGGAAAAATATATGGGAGAAGAACTAAAAACAGAAGAGCAGCTCTCACTGCCTAAAAGACCTTAAAACAAATCATATTTCAGAAAGCAGATACATAGAAAAGCAGACAGTTTATATTAACAAAGGTCTTTTTTATGAGTTAGAACAAGTAGTAATAGATGCATAGGTTAACATTGCCACATTTAGAGGGCATAGTAACATTCCCATAATATAATTTAATGTAATGTAATATAATATAATATAATATAACATAATGTAATAATATGACTATTAAGAGTCACATGGTCATGGTCAGGGATGTACATATACTCATATATCCATTTCTCATATTCATATTGTGCAGTTACAGATGCCAAGTAGCCACAATTTACAGCTTAAAATTCACCCCTCCAAGGTGTCCACTTAAACCCAGGCACCTCTAAATCAATCTCTCCTATTTTCTCAGGATACGGCCAATTACCCGCTGCTTAGCAGGACTATTAAAATCTACCTAAACCGACATCAGCTTTAATAGCCCTGTCCCATCAGCACGCATATACACACCAATATAGACGTGCTCTCATACACACACACTGTGTCATGTAGTTATAAGATTCCATCCTCCCCCATTGGCCACGCCACCATCCCCCCTCCTGCCATCACACAGGCGCGATCACTCTGTGTCTAATAGCCTTACCCAATTACGGCCACAGTGCTAGAGGAGAAAGGATGATGAGATCCCCTAACATGTTAATGAAGAACCTACGGCATACCTGCCTTATCTTAATAACCTAAAACACACACATACACTCTCACACTCACACACACAGAGCAATCCGCCAAATGTCAATTGTGTGTCTCCTGGGTATGTGTGTGAGAGCGTGTGATTGACACAGAGACAATGGCCGCAGGTCCCATTCATAAACGCGGAGGCGAGACGAACCGATGGAGGCAAAGGAAGAGAGAAAGACAGAGTTAAAGACAGACAAGTAGTTTAATGTTACAGTGGAACCTGCTTGACCACAGAGTTTTAAAAACAAAACAGTATCTGCAAACTAACACTATATTTAGATGAAATTTTCATGAAAGTTTATTTTTGAGGCATGCTTTGCATTTTAACATACAAACTACATTTTAACATGCAGTGCTGATATCAAATGATGTCTTTTTCACTTGTTAATTAACAATATTAACATACTAACAGTTAAAAAAATAGGTGTTTGCCTACTTGAAAAAAGTGACGCCAAAAATGCATGGCTTTTTAAATTTGAATTAATTTATGTAATTATTAAATGTAAATGTCTTGACTGAACTAAAATGTCAAGCTGTTGACTTAAAATTTGAAACCATCATTGAAGATAAAAAGGTATCAAAAAGAGTTTGGTGCAGCCTTTTCCCCTTATTTGAACAGTTTTGCATTTTATAATGTGTGTACATCAGACATATACATGTCAAGGAGGAGCAAAAGGCTTGCTATCTCAAAGTCGAGATGCAATGAAAGTATCTTTTCTTATTTGTTTTGTAACGTATCTAATCAAACCAGGTTGTCATAAAGGACAAAACTTGACTTGTGCTTCTATTCATCAGTTTCTAATTGGATGGAGGCAGATCCAAGTGCAAGCTTTCAGTTTATTGTAAGAAGGGTTTTATTAAAGGGTTTAATAAAAGTAAAAATTTTTATAAAAACTGGAGAAGTCTAGCTGGCATACATGACCAGAGAGAAGTCTGTAATTTCTCCAGAAGATTGATTTATAATGGTTCAACTTAAAAATCACATTGCAACTAAAAACTGTATCGAGTTGCATTATCCCTGCTAAAAAACAACAACAACAAAAAACAACAAAACTTGCATATGTTGCTGATTACTGCTGCTGAAAATGGTCAGTTATTGTCATTTTTTGGGCTGTACTAATCGGTTGGACTGGTAAAAACATTTGGAGTACTACAGACTGCCAAAAGTTACAACAAAGCAAGGAGAAGAGTGCTAAAAAAAAAAAACTGCCTGAGGAACAAAAAGCATTTGCGGCTGGCCAAACTGAACCAGGATTTCCATGGCAAGAATTGTGATAACATTCATGTTTGTTCTTATCATTTTCAGTCAGGTATGTGAAATATTAGGTTAGTATCTTAATACTGCTCATGCGTATCTTTACCGCCTATTAACTTTAGTTTGTCAAAATATTGTGCCCTTTCCTGCTTACAAAGTTCTTCTCTATATTATTTAGCAGCTTCCACATGTTTTTCCGTGGTGTAGACAGCATAAATTAGCAACATATTCAGTAGTACATGCTGTTGTTTACATCAGAGTATCGCCAATATGGCCACACATTCGGTTAACTGACCAAATCGTGACGTAAGTGCGAACCCTCTATTGCTTGAGCGTATTCAACCCCTAACATTTTGCGCTCTAAGCGAAACACGCTTCAACTTCACAATAACCAGCTTCGCATCTCTCCATGTGTGAATGCTTGCTGAAATTGGCCTGGTCAGCTGTGTTAAACCAGGGCACTGTTTCACCACCAAGGCTTGCTTTTATTCCCTTATTACATATATTTTACAGATACTATTTGAGTGCGAACACACACCCTGAAACACTTCATGGTTATTGACAGAAAGAAAAAGGGCCCTATTATTCCTGAGAGAGCTTGTGTGTGAGGCTTCATCTTAACTTGTCAACAGTCCTTACATACTGTCAGCAGAGCAAGCACTGGTGACATACCCATCACTCTTTCCCTCGCTTTGAGTCTAGTACACAGAACAGACACACACTCACACATACGAAAGGATCGATAGATGTCTGTGTTGCCCACTGAAGACGGGACTGTCTGCCGCGGCCTAATCTCCGCGTCCCCGGGAGCACATTATGGGCACGTGCCGGGTGTTAACCCATTAATCTGGCGATGGTCGGATGTGAATGTTCCCTCTCCCACGGGAGTGTGTTGTGTTGATAGATTGAGCTCTATGTGTGTGTGCGCACAGCAAAGAGTGATCTTCAATTCTTAGTTTGAGCAAATAGAGATCGAGGGCGAGCACTTGTGAGCTTTCTGTTTCTCTCTTTGTCTCTCCCGTGCTCATTTGGAGTCTGGTCACAGCTATCTCCGATTTGTCTGACTGCCGCCTGATTGCTATTTGATCCTCGAGCTATCGCAGCGTTTCTCTCGCCAGCTCGTCCCGTCAATCTGTTTGCTTTGCGCTATTTGTTGCCGCGGTTATACAGGTGTACTCAGCTAATCTGATTGGTTTGACAGAGGCTGTTAGAACACAAACACCCGCGTGTTCCAATCAATAGCGTCATTAAATGTGAATTAGGGCTAACTCAATCAAACTACCCAGTTTAACACCAATCTCAGTCGTTTACCATGGTTACACAGGGAGGCCATATTGCTAACTGACGTGCGGATCTTTGTGGATCGCGGCAGGAGCTGTCAGTCACTCTGGCATCAAGGGATGATAGGAGGGAAATATAAGGAGTCTCCATGGTCTCCTCGAACATATCTAATAGTGAATTTTGCAAAACACTTCAAATGTTTTTTAAATCCAGGATATGTTTGCTGACTGCCGCTTGTCGATGTGTTGTTTGACAAAATGCTTTGTCTGTCTGCATGTACACACTGATCAATCACATCTCCATTCATGCCATGTGTGTCAAGATGCATTATATTGTCAAATATGTCAAATACATATGACATGGTTCTTTATGTTTCCTTCATGGTGGTGTAACAGCAGGCCTCTTTCAGACTTGTCAAAAAATAAAAAATGCTGAAAAATGACAACATAGTGGGCCTATGATCATATGGAAGCCCGTTTCTGTCACTGAATAAAAATTTAAAAAGGTAATTGTGGCCTTTTATGGCACAATTCTGACATTTGTTCTCGCAATTGCAAGTTTACATCTTGAAAATCTGACTTGTTTCAGAATTGTGAGATATAAACCTGCAATTTCAAGTCAGAATTGCAAGATATAAATTGGCAATTTTGACTTTTTGTCTCAGAATTGATATAAACTCACAATTGTGTTTATATCTCACAATCCTGACTTTTTTTTCCTCAGAATCGTGAGATTGAAACTCACAATTGCGAGTAAGTCAGAATTTCAAGATATAAACTGTCAGTTCTTTTTCTCAGAACTGCATGACATAAACTTACAGTTGTGAGCTATTCTGACTTTTTTACGAACTCGCAGTTACAAGTTATTTTAACTTTCAGAATTGCGAGAACAAACTCAGAATTGTATGTTTGTATCTTGCAATTTTCAGAATTGTGAGAATTAAACTCGCAATTTTTTTTTTAAAGTAAGTCAGAATTTTGGGATATAAACAGGCAATTCTGACTTTTTCTCAGATTTGCGTGATATAAACTCGCAATTGTGAGTTATTCTGACTTTTACAAACTCAGAATCGCACATTTGTATCTCACAATTCTGAGTTTTTCTCACAATTCTGACTTTTTTCATAATTGTTTTTAAACTTGCAATTGCAAGTCAGAATTGCGAGATATAAACGAGCAATTCTGTTGTTTTTTTAATTGTGTGATATGAACTTGCAATTACAAGTTATTTTGACTTTTCAGACTTGCGAGTTTATATCGCAATTCTGAAAAAAAAGTCAGAGTTTATATCTCACAATTCTGGCTTTATAAACTCGGAATTCTGACTTTATAACTCACACTTGTGAGTATATATCTCACAATTCCGAATTTTTTTTCATAATTGTGAGACATAAACTAGAAATTGCAAGTAATTCAGAATTGCGAGATATAAACTGTTCTGAGAATTAGGCAATTCTGTGTCATTAAATGTTACTCTGACTTTTAAGAATTGCGAGATACAAACTCAAAATTGTGTGTTTGTATCTCACAATTCTGAATTAGTTTTTCTCAGAATTGTGAGACTTGCAATTGTGAATTATAAAGTCCTGTTCTGAAGGGAAAAAAATACTAATATTTTCACAGAACTGCACAATAAACTTGCAAATCTGATTTTTTTCCCTCAGAATTCCTCAGTTTATATTGCAATTCTCACAAATTCTCACAATTCTGACTTTATGACTCACAATTGTTCTCATAAAAGATGTGAACTCATAGTTGGGAGAAAAAAAGTCAGAATTGTGAGATAAAAAGTCACAGTTACCTTTTTTATTTTTTATTCAGTGGCAGTAGCAGGCTTCCACAATGAACGTATAGAAAAGCTCTCTAAAAAACTCAAGTGTTGTTAAATCTATAGTATTTTGTTACTAAAATCCTCTCTCTCCATCAGGAAACAACAGTTTTTCATCTGATACACAGTTCACTGAACAAATTTAGCTGTGTTTATTTTCAACTAACAAGAAACAGATTTTTTAACAGTAGCTTATGTCTTTGAAGAATACGAATGGAAACGGCCCCTTTTCTCTAACTTGTGGAGACAACAGTTATTCAAGCAAGAATTATGCCTCGCAGAAATGAAAAATATTACTATTTAACACAATTGGGTTAAACAAACAATTAACTTTAAGAGGTAAAAATATATTAAACAATACACAATATCTACACTCATGGCATGGGTCAGACCCTCAGTCATCTTTCAGATCACATACACACACAGGTCGCTTTTAAGAAACTTAGATCCTTCCATTTTGAACAGTTACCAACTACAGCAAAGCATGTCAATAATACCATAATATCTTAATTTTACTGTTGCTGTGACAGGATACCACATTACCAAAAGTATGCAGTAACACTATTCATGTGTCCACATACTTTTTTGGCCACATTTTTTGTAAAGATAGTATGCAACCAGCATGCACTTCATTCAGCCAGCATAAACTGCATTCTGTGTGTGGATTTGATATATTAGGTTTTAGACACAAGCCCCCCTGCTCTGCCCCGTGGACAGATTCTCCTAATGAGAGACCAGTGCATTTGTGTACTAACATCATTACTGTAATCACAGACACTGATGAGGTTATCATTACCACGATGTCCACGGTCGCACACACAAACAGTTGCGTGCTCACGCATAAATAATCTACTGTCGCAGTGTTTGTTAATGTAATTGATGTAGATATGAAAATAACCTGCAGTTCCTGCTGTAATTGGTACATATAAAATGTGATGAATACATAACACACTACATAATAAGTCTTAATTAATACACGCACACTGTACAAAGCTCCACTGCGGTTATATATGCATCTTGTACTACAAAACATTTCTTTACATAGATTTATACCGCTGTATCTTACATTAAATCTCATTATTGCAGTAAAGAAAAAAGAGTCATGGTTGTAAATGACAAATATCCTGCTCATACGTACAAAAAATGAAACTGGAATACACTACACAACTGTTAAAATCTAAGCAGATTTTAAAACATTTTCCAACTTTGTAAATGGTAACAGAAAAAATCGTATAGTGCCTATCACATACTATGCGATTTTCTGTGCCCAGTATCTGCAGACTGGCTCTGATTTTTGGCAACTAGTGCCAAGTCCTTCAGACTTTAAATCTGGGCAAAAGTTGTGGTATATTTCTGTCACACCCCTGTGGACTGTTTGAGTTGGTTTCTCCCTCTGTTGCCCATATTTGGTCCTTCCTGTTCCTGTCCTTGTCAAGTCATTATTAGTTAATAACCCACACCTGTCTGTGTATCATTATCCTGTCTATTTAAGTTGCCTTCAGTGCTGTGTTTGTTGTCCGGTCTCGTCAATGTATGCGTGTATTTACCCTCCTCCTGTGGATTTTCCTGTTTTGGATTTACCTTTGAAATATAATAAAGACTTTATCTTTGACCTTCGTCTTCGTTCGCCCTTTCCTCGCACGATATGTGACGGAAGACCGGACCTTTAAAACAGTTGTATGATGGAAACCGCAGCAAGATTCGCCGCCCTAGCCCGCAAAGATCTTCCATTTGTGGAGTTTGCCCAGGAATTCTGCAGTCTTGACGCAGCAATGGCGTTGGACAACGCCACCATCAATTCTCTGTTCTGGATTGGGGCCAATTACCATCGTACCGTGGACCTCCCAGACACCTCTGGACTGAGCTGGAGGGAAGGTATCCTTTGGTGTCTGGAGAGTGTCCGGCCCCGATCCAGAACTGGGTACCCAGAGCCCAGCCAACCCACACCCCGACTCGCGGAGCCAGAGCCCAAGCCCACCACAGACTGAGAGCCAGAGCTGAGAGCGCCAGAGCCATCGCCAAGGGGAGCGACAGCGCAAAAGATCGCTACGGAGCCTGAGCCAAGCCCGTCCGACCAGGTCAAAGATAAAGGGTCTGTCAGTCTCCATCGGCGTTATGGCTGGAGGATCCCTCATCTCCGCCTCCAGCCTCTGAGTCCTGCACTCCGCCTCGGCCCTCCGACCCAGCGGTTCCACACAGCTCTCAGCTCCCTTGTCTCCACCGTCGGCCATCGGCCCACTAGCTCCACCGGGCTCCCTCGTCCTTCCAGTTCCTCCTTGGTTGGTCGTCATCCCGCCATCGCATCAGGACTCCACTCCTATGGCTGTGCCTCGTCGCTCCGTCCCACTGGCTCCATTGGGCTCCTCCCTCCCTCCAGCTCCACCTCAGTCCTCTGTTGCTCCTGCTCCGCTGCGGACCTCCGGATCTCTGCCTCCGCCTCGGTCGCCAGAGCCTTGGGCTCCGCCTTGGCCCTCCAGATCCTCGGTGTCGCCCAGGATCATCGGCTCTCCGTCTCCGCCTCGAGCTACACCTCCACCTGCCCCGCTGCCGTCGGTCGGCCCCCTGGAGTTGTCAGCCATTCCTCCACCATGGCTCCTCACCTCCGTCGGCTCCGCCGTGGGCTACCATTATGGCTGTGGCCTGGGTCTCACCTGGCTCCTCCTGCTCAGAGTCCCTGCTGTCTCCTCCCTGGCTCCTCCCTCTGTCGCCACTGCCCTGGACTTTGTTTGTTGTCCTCCTCCTGGGAGTCTGTCCTCCGCCAGAGCCTCCTCCTACACTCCGTTGTTTTTTTTGTTTTGTTCTACGGCGCGAGGTCGTGCCTTCCGGGAGGGGAGAGTAATGTCACACCCCTGTGGACTGTTTGAGTTGGTTTCTCCCTCTGTTGCCCATATTTGGTCCTTCCTGTTTCTGTCCTTGTCAAGTCATTATTAGTTAATCACAAAAACGAAGGTCGAAAATGATGGAGTAGCGTAAAATAACAGGCGTAACTGAAGCAAAAGTTATGCATTTTAAAACGAAAATGCGCTAGGGTAAACATAGTGTAGTGTAGTGTATGTATATAATCCAAAATTCCATAAATTAGTTATTACTTCCTAGTAAAATACAAGTCCTTTCTCCATATTGCTTTCTCCAGTGGAAAAATAATTTAATCTGAATCAGGAGAGAAATATGCACAGATCAAGCACCATATATATATGCAAAAACTGTCCAAAACAATTCTAAACAAATATGCTGGTGGATTTTAATGTGAGAGGACAACAAAGGATGGATTTTCTAACTGAAGAAAGTGTTATTATATATTATAGACTGATATTTTGATCAGAAGTGATTGTTTAGCGTTAAAACTAAACGCCAGATTTGTATTTTACAAAGATGCAGCTTTTCACTTCACAGAATATTAAATGTACTGGAGTCATTATTTCTAGATTACTTTATGTTAGAACGATCATTCTGACGGCACCCATTCACTACAGAGGATCCACTGGCGAGCAAGCAAAGTTTTCTTGGATGGTCTGAGGTGAGTAAAGTTTCAGCAAATTTAAACTTTTAAATGAACTATTCCTTTAAGGCTGAAATACACCACAGTTTATGCTAGGATTCTTGGCCCGGTTTATAGTCTGTAAACTATTTCTTTAACAAATTCAGTATTAAAAAGAGAAAGTCTGAAAAAACAAACAGAACAATGGGATTATGAGAGGAAATGACACATCCAAGTGTCTTTGTCCTGTTTGACCCCTCTCTATTGACCTTCAGTATCTCAGAAGCTCCTCTGTGGATCACGGTACAGATGTTTGCGGTGCCGCAGCGCACAGTGATTTCCCATGTGTTCTCCCCTCCTTCCACCTTTCTTTCTTGCCTCTCCTCCATCTGATATAGATTGCTGGCTGGGGTTCAGTTGCTAATTGAATATGCTCTGCGTCTGTTCGAATGACAGGAAATAGGGGAATGATGATTAAGAGATGAAATCAATTCAGCTCAACAGCTGCTGTTTGCTGTCAATTTCATTACAGGCATTCAGAAAAAAGGATTGAGATACTTACGTTTGTTAGCACATTAGCGGTCAACTTTCATGCAGCCGTAACATCTGTTTAGCTTCCTGGATGTGAAAAGGATGCTTGTAGAACAGCCGAATTAACATGTCGAATCTCGCTAGGTGGGGCTATTCGCTTCCCCGAATCCGTCGATGCTGCTTTCCTAGTATTTCCACATTCACACACACATTGAGTTTACCCTCTGACAGGCCCCTAAGCTGTGATTATCTGCACAGGCAGCACAGGGATCTCTCATAAGCATCCTAACCCCTGCCTGCCAATAATTAGCCCCAGTTAATTACAGCCCTACTGCAGGTTAAGCTAGTGAAAATCACCCAGGAGATACCCTCACACCTTCAGGTACACACACATACACGCTCACTCCTCCCGAGACTGGTTTTATGAGCTCAGTGTCCAGAGCTGAGCCCGATCAGCGTCAATATTGTAACTGACAGCTGACAACATCGGCCCTCAACACTTGCATACACACAGCAGGCGCACAAGCAACAGGGGGGAGTGCGGGACGGAAAGATTAAGAAATGGCTTCGGGTTCTGATGTACTGGGGGGACTGACTCACTCTTGTTTCCTTTGGCTGCTTGCCTTTACCTCCCTCAGATTTCTTCCTATCTTTTTTTTTTCTTTCTCACGCCCTCATTTTTAGTTGTCCTCTTTACCTTCTGTATTAAAACCGTTCTATGATTGGTTTCATGTTGAGTTGCAAAAACTTAAAATAGATTATTGGAAATAAGTCATGAAAGCCATCCGCTAGCATTAATGGTAGCTGCTTGGCTGGAGCAGGATCTCTAAAAGCTAACTCAGTTCTGTAGCTAGGATGTTTTGAGCTGTTTTGTCAAAGACTAAGAAAATTTTACATTTATTTCACACCAGTGTTATTTTGGCATTATTTATGTGCTATTACAGTATTTATTCATAGCTACAAATAGCTTTTATTTTTCTATTCTCAGCTTTCATTTTAATTTTACCTGAAGTGTTAATTCTTATCTGTGCTTTTGTATTTTTAGTAAAAAAAAACAAAAAAACAAAAACATTTCTATAGCTATAGTTTTTTTTTTTTTCAGTAATTAAGTATTTTAGTAGTTTAAGTATTTATAACTTCAGTTTTTAATTATTAATTTGTGCTTTTAATGTAATATTTGTATCAAATTTTTATTCCGGATTTAACTGTTTATTATCATTTTAATAGTTAAAACTTAGTAGTTAAAACAAGGAAACATTTCTAATTTTCATTTTAGTTTTTTTAAGTTTTCATCTTTGTATTTTATTTCATTTCAGATTTATTTCGTTAAACAAAAATTCAAAGGAAAAAGTAATATAAATCCTAGAAACTATAAAACACTGAAAATACTAAAACTAATAGTTATAGAGTAAAAACGAACAAAAGCTAAATTGAAAAGACGGACTGAAAAAAAATATATATATTATGTTCAATAAATTAACATTGATTAATAAGTTGAATAAACAGTAATTAACTAATACACTTTTTAAAAATTTCGTATTAATGAATGTTCACCTTTTGGTTATTGCGGATGTGTCTAGTAATTATGTGTCTAATTTTTAGTTTACAACCTATTTTAGGTTAATTTATAGCCAGCCATATAGTAATTTACAATAAATTAGTTGCTGAGTTTGTCCATATTTCACCCAGTGCTGGGTTGTATGTAACCCAACATTTTTTAGGGTTTTGCTAAAATGTCTCTTGTAATATAATGACATATCCATAATTTATATTAATGTTACATATTGTTCTTTCTGCAGAATACACGGCTACTTCCAGTAAAGATAAATGTTTTTTGGACCTAGATGGTATAGTTACCACTTCTACTAGGGCTAGTGTGATACTAATATGTGTCAAATTTCACTTTGGTTGATGAAGCATGACAAAAAAGTGGGGTCATATGGACTGTTACAATGCAAAAAAGTGCATGTGAGAATGTACTGGGAGTGAGTCTACTAAATGGCACAGTGCTGATTTTGCTTAAAATAAATTATTTTGGGTTTATATTCAGCGCAGGATCATCAAATTTTTTCATGAAAACTGTGTTAGTCTCTTACTTCCATAATATGTGTTTTCATCATCGGCTTGACAACATCATTTCATCAAGCGCAAAATCACACTCACAATAGCTGTAAACTCTCTGTGTTTCCTCAGTGAGTCATTAAAATCATATAACCTTCATCGCTCTCATGGGAATCTGAGTGATAGCTGGCCATCCGCAACAACACAATTAACCATTAGAGATCAGTAATGAGCCAATTAGCAATTACACACTCTTTAAGAGTCATCAGTGTGTGCTTAATTCACACCTCTGGAACTTGTTAAAGTTGTGTTTTTCATTCAGCTGGCCCATAATTCCTCTTTCCCATTCTCCACTCAGTCCAAGTGACTTAGACAGCACTCCTTTGGCGTTCCTTTGCTTTCAACCATATATTCATAACCCCATCTCAAAAAGGGGGGATGTTTAAAATATTGTGAGTTTTCAGTCATTTGTGAGATCACTCTATCACTTAGTCCATGTTAATGAAGTGTTATGCCAGTGTGAACCTCCACTTTTTGAAAAGTCCCCAATGACCTTATTATCCTGAATAATGCTTCCGTTCCAACGAAAGGCTTCTATGTACACATTCACTAAACACATCCTCAGTTAATAGCATCACCCTAAAAACTCTAGGGATGGCCAAGTCACCCTTTACAAAATGTTAGAGAAAGAAATCAACAAAGATGCATATGTACAGAGTGTTGCAAAAGTATTCATACCCCTTATTTATTTTTTTTTTTTATCTTTTATTTTTCATACCCCTTATTTTTTTTTTACTTTTATCTTGTTACATTTCTGCATTATGTTAAGCTGCAGATAATTGCCAAATGTTGATGTGTAAATCTCGCTGCATCATAGCCAAAAAGACTTGAGGCTGCAAAGGTGCTTCAGCTACAGGTAAGTACTGAATTAAGGGTATGAATACTTATGCAATGTACTTTTTTTTTTTTTTTTTTATAAATTTATGAAGTTGTGACAATTTTGTTTTTGCTTTGTCATTATGATGAATGGATGTGTAGATTGATGTGGAAAAAAATAATTTAAAACAGTTTAACATAAAGCAGCAACATAACAAAACATGAAAAAAAAGAAGTATGAATACTTTCGCAAGGCACTGTATAGCTCAACAACTGCACAAAAATATTTTCTTAACCAGATTTTTTTGTGTTGTTTTCTAAAAATTTGTAAAATAAAATATACTTGAGAAGCTAAATTTCTTAAGGGATAGTTCACCCAAAAGTGAAACTCACTCTTCAACGTGCATTCACGAGAGTACCCCATGAACGCGTGTCAAAGACTGGCACGGAAGCGAAGAAATTGTTGAATAAAGTTGTTATTTTTGCTATCTTTGCACACAAAAAGTATTCTTGTAGCTTCATGAAATTAAGGTTGAACCACTGATGTCACATGGACTCTTTTAACCATGTCCTTACTACCTTCTGGGCCTTGAACTCGGTAGTTGCGTTGCTGTCTATGCAGGGACAGAAAGCTCTCTGATTTCTTAAAAAATATCTTAATTTGTGTTCTGAAAATGAATTTCTTACGGGTATGGAACGACATGAGGGTGATGACAGAATTTTAATTTATGGGTGAACTAACCATTTAAGGTTTTTTTTGTTGTTATTTATTTGCCATTTTGTTCTTGTTTTAAGCATAAAACTAAAATCTTTTATTGTTTTTTAATTAATAAATTAATTTGTGTAACTTAAAAACTTAAAAGTTCTTTGCCAATGCTTTATTGAACATCCTTTACTATTGGCAAATTATTTTCATCATTTTCAAGCTTAAATCTTAATGCATTTACATTAAAACTTTTTTTTTTTTTTAAGATATCACATTTTGAATTAATATATCTCTGGAAAAAAACTGTTGAAATATGGTTCTCAAACACAATTTTCTTGTTTCAATAATGTTTAGATATTGTTATTTGTCTTACCCGTTTGGTAAACTTAAACGTTTTATTGATTGAAACATAAACATACAGTAGATCTATTTTGCTGTTTTAAAAAACAAACATTTTTCATGGCATGGCAAGGGATAAAACTTTAAATATATAATTCAATTTTCAGCCTAAATAGCCTATGCCTTCTCATTTATTTCAATATATATTTCATAAATATATTTTACTGAAAAACACACAAAAAAAATACATCCATTCATCCATTCTCCAAAACCTCTGTGTCATGGGAGAGTCTTAAAAAGTAAAATTATTTTGATGTATAGAAGTTATCTCTCTTTGAGTTTCATTCAGCTTCTAAAACAGATGCCCACTTACTAATAAACATCAGTGGTCCACAATGTCATTATCTCAACAACTGAGATTCTCCCTCCCAAACCAACAGCTCAGCTCACCCTGTTGACTCTTAATTAAATCCTTGGCACGCATATTCCTTTACCTCTCCATTTGCACGCACGCTCACACACACACTCGCACAATGAAGTGTTGTCTTACTCGCGAGCTGATAGCTTTTAAGGGTGGGTGCTTTTATTGAGGGACCGCGCTGTGGGTTTATCAGAGCGGTCTGTGAATAAATGGCTAACCCTCGTGCCCTCTCTCTTGGCCGTCTCTGTAATTCCGGCGCTTCCATTAGCTGCTGTATTGATAACGGTCATTAGCATATTTATGGTGATGGCGAGAACGTTATTGTTTGTGTTGGTTATTAATCTTCCCTCTGAGCAACTGCTCTGACAGCTCAATCTATTCTGCCATCGCGACACACACCCGCTCACACGCGCAGTGCTTTCAAGTTGAACGCCGCTTTTGTTTGAGGGTAAATAGGCGGTGTCGGGGGGCGCGCGGGAAGCAGGACGGGATGGGTGATTGACGCGACCCCTCCTCAGGTGAGCGCTGATCTCCAGCTGGGCCGAGAGCTCACTGGCATCACTGTCACTCCGCCAACCGCTGCCAGCCTCACGCGATCGCTCCTCCTGATTACAACAGGATCTAAATGCGCAAATGAAAATGCATTTACTGTAAACACACATCTGTAATACAGCTAAACACTTTTGAGAGTGATAGAAATGGGACAGCTGAAGTCGATGAGCATCAATAGTGCTTGGTTTGTGTGTGTTTGTGTAGTTGACTCTAAAGGGAGTTGTTTTTGTGCCCGAGGAGGGCGGATGGGGGTAGCTGAGCATCTAATCGGGGGTCCCAGGTGACTGGTGAATATGCGTGGTGTCACTCCTTCTGTTTGAGTGACAGCTCGCTGATTAAGGGCCAACTGAGGGCTGGAAAGCAGCCAGGATCACTGAGGGCAATGAGCATCTCCAACACACATTCTCAAACCACACACACACCATCTCTATAAACACACAGCACTCCTACATCAGAGCAAAACACCTGAGAGGGAGGCAAAAGCAGAAGGGGTTTGGGTCAGCGTTTACCTTGCTCAAATGATATCCAAAGCTTTAGTGGTTTAAAGTCACATTTACTCAGTAGCGTGTTCAGGTACCACGCAACCCACGCAATTGCGGGACACAATTTCTTCAGAGGGGAACAGATTGATCTATAGCACTAGATATAAAATAGCAATTGTCTTTAACTCGATAAAGATCACATTTTCTAAGCTTTCAGCATGGGGTCATTGGGGTCAACACAAGATAAATGTGCTTGAAAAGCAAACTGTTTTAAAAGAGTAGTTCACTTCCAGAACATAAATTTCCAGATAATCTACGCACCCCCTTGTCATCCAAGATGTTCATGACTTATCTTCAGTCATAAAGAAATTGTTTCTTGAGGAAAACATTACAGGATTTCTCACCATATAATGGACTTCAATGGTGCCCACGAGTTAGAACTTCCAAAATGCAGCTTCAAAGGGCTCTAAACGATCCCAGCCAAGGAAGAAGTGTCTTATCTAGTGAAATGATCAGTTATTATATTAGGAATTGACACTTTATATGGTTTTTAACCTTAAATGCTTGTCTTGTCTAGCTCTGCAATGTGCATGCGTAGTCTGTGTAATTCAGGTCAATATAGTTAGAGTATGTTGAAAAACTCCCATTTCATTTTTTCCTCCAACTTCAAAATCATTCTACATCACTGCAGAAGTACCGACCCAGTGTTTACAAAGAGGATGTGCAAAGAAGGTCAAACGCCCTTTACAAAAAAAGGTAAAACAGCGATGTAGGACGATTTTGAAGTTGAAGGAGAAAATGAGATGGGAGTTTTTTTGACATACCCTAACTGTCATGAACCTGAATAAACAAGAGTTCACGCAGAGCTAGACAAGATGAATGTCTGAGGTTAAAAAGTATATAAATTGAAATATTTTTTAGAAAATAACTGATCATTTTGCTAGAATGTACCGCTTAATCTTTCAACAAATGTTTCTTTGTGAACTCACAATGACACTGTGCCGAGTTTACAAAGCAAAATGCGCCAAACAATCCTCTGACACAATCCGGCATGCCATTAAAAATAAACTATTCACTTGCTCCTCATGCTGGGAACCTTCCAATATCTGTACAAAGATGAGAAGGAGCTGTTTAAACCAAATGCATAAAAGCGAATGTTCTTTCACTCCATTTGTGCTACTGACGACAGACTCAAGCGCATGGACTATGTCCAAAAGCGAACACGCATCTGTATCCAGTATAGACAAGATAGTGGCAGTGATTGTAATTTCTATTTGCTTATGACACGATGCGACACTCACATTCATCATAATCAAGCGTTAACTGTTAAACGACTGAACGTCAGTGGGCGGGGCCTATGGTGAGAAGATGACTAAATATGTCAAACGACCAAGGCAAATTTTAAACATTTAAACATGCAGAGACAGATCCTTACCCTGTTCAACACTGAACTAGCAAGCAGTTCCAGCTGCAGTGCTGAACCGATTCCCTCATTAAGAGTCTCTGCATTATCACGTCTTCTCGCACATTGTCTTACATGGATGACCAGCCTCCTTGGGGGACTTGAATGAATTTGTCATTGTAAACCTGCAATATTTGAGAAATAACAGATTTGGAACGACCAACTTCTGTTGCGATGGCTTTCATATGGACAACCTCCTGTTGCAGGGTTTCATTTACCTTGGAGTGGCACGCCATCTTGCAAACTCAGTGAAAATTGGAGGAATGCTGCCAGTTAAATAGGGTTTGTCATATGAATAAAAAAATTAGCACCAGATGCTAGATTAACATCAATAAATTGGAGGTATCTGTAAGCGTTTTGTAATTTTGATCAGAGTTCTCTTTCAAATCTCATTTAAGTCTTTTAAATGTGCTTCAGATTACAACTGATTTATGATATATACTTAAAAATCAAACAGGACTAAGCAGTGACTTTGAAATGTAGGAAATTATAGGTTGATCTCCACTGTACATCCAAAGCTACAATGGTTCGCTAAGCCACTTTTGCCTGAATAAAAATGGTCTCTGATGTATTTGATGGAACAATCATACTCTCTAACACTAGTTATGAAATAGTAACAGTCTTTATCAGCATAGAAATTACATTTTCTAAGCTTCCTGCACGGGGCCGCTGTCTATTATAAATTTGACACGTAACGTTTCTTTATCTTTGGCAATAAATAACTGGTTTTATTGAGGCTATCATTTTGCTCATAACTTGCCACGGAGAGATGTTATTGATTGCTATTTTAAAAAACGGAGCAAGATTTTTATTTGTTTTATACCGCAAATGTAAATCAAAGCCCACCCCTCACAGCACACCAATAATCCCCACCAGATATATGCTAATGTGCTGGAATATTTTATTGAAGCCGTAAAATCTGAAATCATAATTTGCAAGCGTTTCATATAAGAAAACACTAAAAGACAAGCTATGAATACAAATGGTTGTAAACTAATATGTCATACAAAACAGTCAAGAGATATTCCTGTCTGTGTGTATCCATCAGGGGCAAGATATTATTCCCATTTCCTTTTTCAACCCATTCTACACCAAACACCTGCTGTTACTACAAGATTTACCACTGGTCAGCAAATACTCAACTGGAAATTAGTGTCATGTGTCTCAGGCAAATATAAATGAATGAAATCTGCATTTCTTTCTGCACCATTTCAGAGCCAGTTTGGAAAAAAATGTATTGCCCAGAGTTTAATTCATGTGCGACTGCAGCAAACAATATGAAGCCCAATATGTCTCTCTCATTGTATTCTCAAGTGCAGGCTTGATGAAAACAATTAATTACAGGTCATGTCCATCACATCTGCACTGCAAAAACTACAACTTTTTTCCGTTCTCCTATTCAGCAATCACATCCAAATATCTTTAGTTCTAACACAGTGAAAAGGTTTGAAGGTTGTGCATTCTGACCTTGTTATCGTGCCCACTTGATTTACATGTTCGCTGGCCCCATAACCCCTCTTTTTATGTATGATTAAAACCCAATCAGTGCACGGCTAAAAATAAGGTCCTCATCTTTAACGCATCGAGTGTTAATGAGGAAACGCAACAAAAACTGCTCCCAAACTGCCAACAAAACGGATGTGACGCTAGCGAGGCAATACATCTGACCGTCTGCGATACAGAATTAAAGCCTATTTAAAACACCCCCACCACCCACTTATTAATTTAGCATGCAAGCCCAAGTGCACTGAGGTTATCGCAGATATTCAGAGTTTCATATAAGTGAATGGGTCATTAAAAGCAGTGGTTCTCAACTAAGGGGTCTCAACAAACTTACAAGAGGGCCTCAGGAGGACATAAATGATTTTAAAAGGACAAAACATTTTAAAATAAGCTAAAAATCAGCATATTTTTTACTTTAATTCATCCTCTCATCAACCAATTGTTTCCTTCGGAAAACCCCCCCGCTGTAAATCATTAAAATGGCACAGAATTTTATGACAAATATAAATTTTTATAGTTATGCTAAGCTCAAAAATATTTAAAATATTTATAAAATATTTCTAATTTTTCTTAAAGGATTAGTTTCTGATAATTTACTCAACCCCATGTCATCCAAGATGTTCGCGTCTGTCTTCAGTCGAAAAGAAATTAAGGCTTTTGAGGAAACCATTCCAGGATTTTTCTCCATATAGTGGACTTCAATGGGAGCCACGGGTTGAAGGTCCAAATTGCAGTTTCAATGCAACTTCAAAGGATTCTACATGATCCGAGTCGAGGAGTAAGAGTCTTGTCTAGTGAATCATTTTCTAAAAAAAAAAAATAATAATAAATTATATACTTTTTAACCACAAATGCTCGTCTCGCACTAGCTCGACTTCACGCAGATTAGGCAGAAGTACCGAACCAGTGTTTACAAAGGGAACACGCAAAGGAAATTTCACTAGCTGTGCGATGTGCGTCTACGACTTTGCGTATTATGTAATCACGTTGGAAAGGCCACGTGTGGTTCGTTCCTCATCTGTGTACTCCGGTTCAAAAAAGTTGGGTAGGGTGAAAAACTCTATTTCATTTTCTTCTCTAAATTCAAAATCGTCCAACATCGTTGTTTTACATTTTTTTGTAAAGGGCGTTCTTTGCACGTTCACTTCATAAACACTGGGGCGGTATTTCTGCCCACGTCATGCGTGACCTTTCCAACATGACTACGTAATGCATGAAGTCGAGCTAGTGCAAAACAAGCATTTGTGGTTGAAAAGTATATAAATTTGTATTTTTTTTAATGAACAATCGTTTTGTTAGATAAGACCATTATTCTTCAGCTTGGATCATGTAGAGCTCTTTGAAGCTGCATTGAAACAGCATTTTGGACATTCAACCCATTGGCTCCCACTGAAGTCCACTGTATGGAGAAAAATCCTGGAATGTTTTCCTCAAAAACCTTGAAGACAGGATTGGCAGGATTGGAATTTTTGTTTGAACTATCCCTTTAAATTGGTTTACAACTGGTGTTTGGGAAACTTCGCTCAAAGGCAAAGTACAAAACGGTTTGTCAAATAAAATTAAAATGGAAATGTTGACACAACAGTGATCTGTTCTTAATACTGGACAAGTAAACAGACCACTGTTCTGTCTGGTCAGCCTATATCCAATTTATCCAAAAATAAAAGCTTCAAGAGACAAAGACAAACAACACGATGCAGCATCTCATTTAATCAGGGCTTTGGTCTCGTATCAATAGCATGACGAGATGCACAGTCAGTAACAACCTCAAACCCAATACAGCATATGACCTTCAGTGTCTTAGGAAAACTTTTCCTGTTTCTACTCAAACAAACTTGTTATGAGCATCTTTAGCTTGAGACTTTAATAACTCTTAACACCCTCCATTGTTATCACTAAACAAAAGCAGAGACACTGGTGAACAAGGAGGGCACAGAAAACTTCTCTATTGATTTCTGCCCGAGAAACTCTCTAATAGGCCTTTGGCATAAAAAAAATATACACATATATGGTCCTCAGGCCTCGCCGTGACACACTTGATCAATGTGGCCGGTGCGCAATAATTCATTAACCTCTTGGTCGGACGAGTGCTCCACATTCTTCAAGGTTTGTATTGAACTCTTAAGCCATGTTAACTCCCACTGCTCTTTTCTTTCATTAGAGACGACATACTTTCATTAGTCCCACCATGGAAACCGGACTGCCAGAATGCATTCAATGTGTGCTGGTCCGAAGCCGAATGGCCTTTATGATGTCATAATTGGTTATTGGGTAAGGTTGATGATATGACTGTAGAGCTGCTTGGTGAAGGCCTGCAGCGAGAAGCGCTGCTGTACCCGCTCTCTTCCAGCCTGTCCCATACGCTGCTTGAGTTTAGGGTCTGTGACGAACTTCTGCATGGCTTCAGAGAAGCTCTCAGGGGTTGGTTCGCAAAGGAAACCTGTTTTGTCATGGGCCACAGACTCTAGTGGTCCACCTGAGTTAACTGCAATAACCGGGCAACGTGAGTACATGGCCTCAACAGGTACGATGCCAAAATGTTCATTGCTTGGAGTGTACAGTACACAAGTGCTGCTGTGCAGCAAAGACAGCTTCTGTTTGTCTGAGAAGGAGCACAGGAAGGTGACGTGGTCCTCCAGACCAAGAGAGCTCACTAATGAGCGCAGCTCTTCGTAGTGCTCTACATTCTCAACCACGCGCTCGTCGTAGCCCCCTGCCATCACGAGGTGCACCCGCTCCCATTCCGCCACAGACAGATGTTCCTTTAGGGCCGCTAACGCTTGTAGTGCCAATGGCAGGTTCTTTTTGCGCTCATAGCGGTTGATTGACAGAAATACGAGGCTCCGCCCCTCAGGGAGCAGCCCACTGAGGCCCTCTACTTCAACATCGAAAGCTGACGAGTTCAGAGAGGGATAAAGGACATCTGTTTGAATCTCAGCCAGTTTGGGGAACGTCTGTTTGAAGACTCTTGCAGTGAACTGGCTGTTGACCAAAATGCGGTCGGCCATGCCTGTGGTCATTTCCTCGAACCAGTCGATGGGACCGCGATATATGCGCTTTAGAGTAGAGCGACGCTGAGTCAGTAGTTGGTCGGGGAAATGACAGTAGAATAAGACTTTCTTTCTGTGCCGTGCCAAACGCAAAAAGGGAATACATGCAGAAACCTGAAAGGGGGAGATTGGCAAAGAAAATTAAACCTTGTGGTTGTGAGGAGAAGGATTGACTCTCTTGATTCTGACTGGTCAATCACAGCATTGTCAGGTCACACATTCTTCTGTAGTTACTACTAAACTGTTTTTTTGACCAATATCTATGGTATGTTTTATTCTGTGCTCAAATATTATTGGTTGATGGCTTTTCTGTAGCTCGTGCTAGCAACACTAAGATAATGGGTTTGATTCCCTGGGAATGCATAAACTGAAAAAAAAAAAAGAAAAAAAAGAAAAAAAAGAATGCCCGCAATTCAATGTTGCTTTGGATAAAAGTGTCAGCAAAATGTATAAATGCAAATGTAAAAGGTATTACTTAGCTCATTCTTCTAACATAATAAAAATAACTTCAAGATCAGTTCATCAAAAGTTCATTCATATGCTTCAGAGTACCATACCAGTCAAAAGGTTTTGAACAGTAAGACTTTTAATGTTTTTTAAAATAAAGTCTCTTCTGCCCACCAAGCCTGCATTTATTTGATCCAAAGTACAGCAAAGTAAGATTTGTGAAATAATTTTACTATTTAAAGTAACTGTTTTCTATTTGAAAATATTTAAAAATGTAATTTATTCCTGTGATTTCAAAGCTGAATTTTTAGCATCATTTCTTCAGTCTTCAGTGTCACCTGATCCTTCAGAAATTATTCTAATATTCTGATTTTCTGCTCAAAAACATTATTAAAATTATTACTATTATTTTGGTGAAAACATCTCAGTAGAATTTTCCTGGTTTCTTTAATAAATAGAAAATTCAGAAAAACAGAATTTATCTGAAATAGAAATCTTTTGTAACATTATAAATGTCTATTCATCAAAGAATTCAGAAAAAATTACCCAACTGTTTTAAATAATGATAATAATAATAACTGCAAATCAGCATATTAGAATGATTTCTGAAAGATCATATGTGACACTGAAGACTCGAGTAATGATGCTGAAAATTTAGCTTTGATCACAGGAATAAATTACATTTTAAAATATATTCAAATAGAAAGTTTTTTTTAAATAGTAAAAATATTTCACAATATTACTGCTTTTGCTGTATTTTGGATCAAATAAATGCAGGCTTGGTGGGTAGAAAAGAATTATTGAAAAAAAAAAAACATTACAATTCTTACTGTTTAAAAACTTTTGACTTGTAGTGTAGGTCTAAATATCTTCAGTTCAAATTATCGAAGAACTTTTGCAGACAAAAAATTAGATATTATGCTTGAAAATGTTTCTCAATACATTGTTCAAGTCCACCAATGAAAAGCTGTGTTGTTAAACGAAGCTAAAATAAAATAAAATAAAATAAAATGAGTTTAGGTACTTAAACTGAAATAAAAATAAATCTACATAGATATATTAAAAAAAGAAAACAGAAAGACAAAAGCACATTAAAAACGTCAATTCAGTTGAATACTGAAATTGCAAAAATAAAAGCTAATACTTTAAAAACTGTAATAGTATTAAAGTAATATTAAAATGACACTGATAATTTATGTTATCAGTAGCATTAGTAGTTACCTGATCACAGAAGACAACATCGAACTCCTCCCCACTAAAGAGCACAAGATAGAGAGTTACATAGATCATGCGCAGGTATGCACACAGAGCATGGAAATAACCGAACACACTGGTGGGCAGCCAGTCACCCACACACACCACAGGAAGGTCAGGTGAGAGCGTCTCAGAAAAGCAGTGCTGGGGGTCATAGTGTGCCGTCCAGATCTGAACGCTGCATCCACGAGAGCGCAGGGCTACAGCTGCATCCACCACCAGACGCTCTGCTCCACCAATACCCAGATCAGGGTGCAGGAACACCACCCGAACCATCCTGTCCTGACCAGAACCTGTTGAGTCAAGACAAAGTAACTAGACCTTCCGGTTGCTGCTGTACAGAAATCTGTTGATCTGTCACACACATACTTACACTTACTTAGCAATCTAAATAAAGACGTTTCTTAGACTTCTATTGTTTTTTTTTATATGACAAGTTATAAATAAGTTCTTTATTGACACATTTTTTGACTGATTTAGCTTACTTTGGGTAAGAATTAGTCCCCAACATATGGTCAAGTATACAAACACAAGTTGCAGAAAATGTTTTTATCAGATGATTAATCAAGTATCTCATGTCAGTGTTGTTGCAACAGGCCAGCGCGCGCACGTCTCTGAGCGCGTTCATGTGATCATGTCACTGAGTTACACTATCATAAGCTCTAATACATTATATTATATGTTATTACAGTCCTGCATCACTGAATGTCTGTTGATATATATATAAACAAGCGGGACACGTCAGCTCAGAGCTAGAAAACGTCAATATTTATTCTCAATGTCGTATATTTAGTAAAATGTAGGTCTAGACTCAGTATATACCCTGCTACATACTAATTAGTAATACTGTAACATCATGTATAATGTCATATGTTGTTTACACATATTCAGTTTATACTTACAGTGTTACCAACCCGACAATATGTTTAAAAATATCGTGACGAGGAAACACTCACCTGTACTTTTACGTTTACTCACACTAACACTGGTGTCTGTATGATTGATCAAATACGGCTCAAAGTTCGCGATTTAGTGAAACTGGCTTCCTGATTGAGCCAAAATGTCTGCCCTGCTCTGTACACATCATCCATCGCACATGACACGTCACTGCACTCCGTTGTAGCGCCTTTGAGCTTTCCAAAAACACATTTTGAAGCTAAGCTTCATTTGCTGAATTTATTTGTTTTTGTTATTATCTCTGTAAACGTTTTATGTCAAATCTACGTTCAGAAACCAAACTAAATGTGTTACAATGTAACACACATGATCACCGTTCCAGTCAGGCACGCTACTGGCACCTATGATGGTCCTTTCTTTGGCTGTCGTGGCCTTCTCAGTGAAACGTCATCAATAGGCTCTCTCTTGTAGTGGTCTGGATCGGCTGGCGTTCAGTTTCAGTCAACTACGTTCATTCTTTCACCCGCGGTCCCTTGAAAAAAATAGTATTAAACAAAATGGTAAGTTCCTTAATGTAGTTTTTGCAGTTGTTTAGCTTTGTAATAAGTGTTCTGCCCGTATTTACGATTATATGCACATTGTTATCTGGTAGCCAGTCATGCTGTGTAATAACGTACCGTTATTGGAACAGTTGACGTAGTTCTGTTATTTAATTGCTTAGCAGCTACTTAGATTTGAGTTGTAATGATTTGAATTGATGTTTTTAATAGTATTCAGTTACGTGCTAGTAGATTTGTACGCAAAGTTTATATGGTTCCTTCACTCACTAGCTGCAATCACCGCATTTGTTTGGGAGACGTGGCTCTTTTGGACCCCCACACCAGCTCCTCAGTCTAAATCTGACCCACTCTCTTAGCATGAATGCTAACGTGTACTATAAAGTATATGTGGAATTATCTCAATGTTATATAAGTTTGAACATCTAGTAATCTATATCTTTTCTGTTTTCCAGCCTGGACCCGCAGCTAGTGCAACAAATGTTGGTGCCTCCAGCCGGTCCCCTAGTAAGACAGTGGCCCCTCGCACCGCTGGCACCTCAGCCAGACAGAGGTAAGGACTTTGAGCTAAATTTCTTTGTTTCTGTGATTTGATCAGCATGATACTGTTTGTTTAGATCTACGTAATTCACAAATTGACAGATGAGGCTCTCTTCATTGTTTTGTTCTGCCAATTTGATGACATCAGGGTTTGATTTAATTGGTTTAGCTGCACTGATAGTGAGTGTTTGATAATATCTCAACACTATTATTTGAATTACATTATATTTTTTTGTTGATTTCCTCAGGAAAGCCCCTAGCAGTGGTGCACGCAGCGGAGGCAGATCCACAGCATCAGCTGGCACAGGAGGGATATGGCGCTTTTATACTGAGGATTCACCAGGACTTAAAGTGTGAGTATCCACACACAATACAGAATTAATTCTTTCTACTTAAAGAAAAAAATCAAAAATATTTTTATTTAGCAAGGATGCATTGCGTTTATAAAAAGTGACAGTAAACGCTCTTATAATATTACACAAGATTTATTTCTCAAATAAATCCTATTCTTTTGAACTTTTGACTTAACTTTTTCAAGAAGGCTGAAAAAAATGTATCATGTTTCCACAAAAATATTGAGCAGCACCAAGTGTTTCAATGAAGAATCATTAAGTTTTGCTGTCAGAGGAATAAATTACATAATATACTATTACAGTAGAAAGTTGTAATTTAATTACATTGAAATGTATTGAAAGTTATATTATATTGTAATAATATTTCACAATTTTAGTTTTACTGGATTTTGATCAAATAAATGCAGCCTTGGTGAGCATAAGAGGCTAATTTTAAAAATATTTAGCAAATCTTACCAACCCCAAACTTTTGAATGGTAGTTTATGTACTTGAATAAGATTATTATTTTTTTATTTAATTTATTTTGCCGATGTTTTCCTAATATAATTACTTAATACACATAATTGTGACATGCACTGTTGGGGCAACATTATTATCCAGTTATTCAAATAGATATAAATGGAACGATAGCACAAATAAAGAGGGAATTTAAAAATTCAGATACAATCAACCAGTTTGTATTAAAATTTGTTGAATTACAAAGACTTCTTTAGATTTTAGATCTTTGTTTTTCTTTTTTATTGCTAGATTATGATTATGCTGTGTTGTGAAAAAAACAAGCTATTAAATTATGTCTGACATGACCCTGGACCACAAAACCAGTCATAAGTAGCACGAGTGCACATGTAGCAATAGCCAACAGTACACTGTATGGGTCAAAATGATCTTTTTTTCGTTTATGCCAAAATCATTAGGATATTAAGAAAAGATCATGATCCATGATGATATTTTGTATATTTCCTACTGTGAAAATATCAAAACTTAATTTTTAATTAGTTATATGTATTTCTAAGAACTTCATTTGGACAACTTTGAAGGTGATTTTCTCAATATTTTGATTTTTTTTTTCCTTCCCTTTTCTTTTGCACCCTCAGAGTTCTGATTTTCAAATAGTTGTATCTCGGCCAAATATTGTCCTACCCCAACAAAGTATACATCAGTGGAAAGCTTTCAGATGACGTATAAATCTTAATTTAAAAAAATGGACTCTTATGACTGGTTTTGTGGTCCAGGATCACATATTTTTTAATCACATTTTATTGCTTAAGGACAAAATAAGAAAAGGTTCTGATTTGAGATGGTTAATGTGCAAAGAACCAACACAGATGCTCATTTTTAATTCATCCCCTCAGCTCAACAGGAAGTGACACGAAAAGGAGGGGCCGAGGGTTCTGAGAGGTTTAGCATTTATAAGGATAAACATGAAATTTTAACGACAGGAAATTGGCCTCATGGGCTCAACCTCCGTCTTTATTTGATGTCTCCCCTGCCGTTTCCCCTCCTACAGCTGCGTACATGTGTGTGCTCTATTTAGAGCCATTCTTTCATTCTCTCTGCACCTAACTTCAATAATAGTGTCATTTTCTGGAGCGATTTTGTTTTTAAAGCACCAGTTTGCATAGGTAACATTACATCTGTTCATTCCATACATACACAGTAGCTGAACATGTCAGAATGTATTTGAGTGTGGCCGTATTTACAGTCAACAATCTCCTAGAGTAGGAGAGTCTGTGTGGAGTTATGTGTGTGAAGTATTTTTCACTCTTTAGGTTGTGTGTGTGTGTGTCTGTGTGTTTTGAGCTTAATTAAAGTTCTGTCGGAAAAGGTCACATCAATTAAAGCCTGAGGGGTGGGCCTTCAGTCGGCATGGTTACATGGCTGCCTAGCGACCCAAGGGATGGTCAGTTCCTGCTTTAATAAAGCCCCACATTTTCCGACTAGCTCGTTAACAGTATCAGACTCGCCAGCATTTAGAATCCTAATTACTCCGTCTTCTATCACATGATTGAGACGGGCAGTCCTGGTTGGCCCACTGGGAGGAAATTTGTGCTGAACTTTTTATTCAAATTCTCATATTGTAAATTTCAGAAATAGTTACTGAATTTAGTCTGTCTGTCTGTCCTCCACTAGGGGTCCCTCTGTCTTACTGTTTTTTGTTTTTTTTCTTCATTTCATTAAAGATCATAGTGAGATTTGGCAGTAATTTCATCTATTCCTCTTTCTCCCTTCTTGCAGTGGCCCGGTTCCAGTTTTGGTGATGAGTCTGCTCTTTATCGCATCTGTATTCATGCTGCACATCTGGGGCAAATACACCCGCTCCTAAACCTCATGATCTCTGGACTCCGACCCTAAAACCTGTCACCGAATCTTAAGCCATTGGACTTGGACCAAACTCTGACCATCAACACCCCAATCCCTTTTTACTTTACTAAAACCTCCATTTCAAGGGGTTTTCACCCCCCATACAAGTTACCCAGCCACTACAACCATTTGGTCATTTTAAAAACCATCAGCTTTTGCTTTTTTTTGTTTTGTGGCTCACCGGATCAGGACATCTTTTGTTTTTGTTAAACCTTTGTACAAACTAATATGTAAAACTGTACAATAAAATGCTGTAAAACGTCATTGTTGTTGTTCTTTCATCTTCAGCGGGGGAAAAAAATCAGAGGGTGTGATTTGCATCACAGGGCATAATTTGCATATCTTCAGTTTGTGGCATAAGGGGTTGTATGCAAATGTGCATTCCAGACGTGCCGTTAGTGCACGAACGAGATCAGCTACACCCGTTCTTGAGCGTGATGTCATATTTGCTATTACCCCAATTCCATTGAGCCTGCAGCCACGTCCCATCAACACGAAATCAAACGTGCCTGTACAAATCCCAAATCTTTGCAACAATTATATACAAAGGGGATTTTAAAAACTATCAGTTAATATTTTAAAACAGCATAATAGGTAGTTTTGCTTTAAAGGCCTGTAAATGCCACATTATATATTCCTGGTCTGTGGTAATTTTGGTAGTTTTCTTTTCAGGCTTAGAAATTACAGGTTTCTCAGCACTCCAGAAACCAGAAAATCTGAATCTGTAGGCAAGGCATAGCGTTTCACTTCTGAGCTTTTTACATGACTTCAATTCTGTAATGCAGGGGATTGAGTTTGATACAAGCCCAAAGTTTGCTAAACATAAATATGGAGTTGTGGTTGATTTTAGAAGAACTGTTTGAATAAAAGGCAAGAGGCCCAAGTGAGTGGTACAAATGTTATATGAATGGATAGGACAATACTTGGCCAAGATAGAACAATTTAAAAATCTGGAATCTTTTTTGAGGGTGCAAAAAAATTTTAATATTCTGAAAATCGCCTTTAAAGTTGTCCAAATGAAGTTGATATTACTTATCAAAAATTAAGTTTTGATATATTTACGGTAGGAAATTTAGAAAATATCTTCATGGAACACTTTACTTCCTATCATATGGCATAAAAGAAAAATCGATCATTTTGACCCATAACAATGAATTTTTGGCTATTCTACAAATATATCCGTGCTGTTTAAGATTGGTTTTGTGGTCCAGGGTCACATATAAACTGTCGCACATAATTTGGTCATGTTCAAAATCAAAACAAGCTAGTTAATTTCGTCATTTACCTCAGTACATTTCATCTAAATTGTATCGCCTAATACGTAATATCCATCAGAATTCATATACAGGGTTGTGCTAAATAGTTTTAGCTGATAATATCCACAAACACACTTAAAACCGAAAACGCAGCTGCGATATAATTGTTAGCGCGTGTTCAAAGAACCGTACGTCAATCATGATTTTCCCCTCACCAGCGTTAGATGAGCCTGTAGGAGGCGCTATGACACACTCTTACAAGTTAAACATCCTCTCAGTGTCTGTGTGAGTGTGTGTGTTTGAGTCTAAGTCTGTGTTCTTCATTATTCATGTCCTAACTGAGAGTAAGGTTTCCCTCTGGCTCACTCTAATCCCAACAGCTAACAACGCAGTCAGAATTATTCAGGATCATCTTAAAAATGGATCCATATGGGCAAGGACTGGTGCGTTTTAGTGTGTAGGAGAGATTTCATGGAGTGTGTTTTAATTGTTGTCCACAGGGCTCTACGTGCTACTTTAGGCCGAGATCCAGTGTTTACGATACATTTACATACAATCAAACCCTCAGATGCAAAAATGAGTGATCAGGAATGTTGAGTAGGCCTACAGTATATATTAAAAGCACAGTCTACAACATATTTAAAGAACAAAGTGTCTAGTAACTTTTTCCTTTTCAGTGTATTTTTTTCACGCAGACATGTGCCCACTAGCATATTAATGGACAAAGAGGAAGTAACACTGAAAGGTTTTCAGAATTCTATGAAATTTGACAACATGTTTGGATGAGCGTATTCACACCTCGAGATTCAGAGTTTTTTTTTTTCTGTTCATATATTTTTTTCTTGTAACCATTTCCTGAGCTCTAACCACTGCCTGTGTAGAGGGACAGCCCCGGAGAACACACTCGCAGATACCACCAACAAGAGCTGCGTGCAGAAGTCTCATATACACAGTTTCAAAAGGCCACATGGCTCATTTTCAATGCAGACACGTTTCTGTCTTTCTTACGCTTTCTCTCTGTCACATGCACATCTATACAGGCTTCCTTCCTGGTTTCCTCGGAGGACACACGCGGTCAAGCGTTCACCGCTGTCCTTCAGTGATATCAGTTTCAACACGTTCTCTGTATGAGTTCAGCTATATAACTTTAGCTGTAATTAAAATTAGAATAAAATGATTTCATGTGAAAAGGTGGTGATGTGGAGGAAACCAGAAGTGGAGCGGATCTTTTTGGAAACCCCAGGTTGGCAGTGGCAAGTCAAGGTGGAAATGCGGGTTTAGCTCATTTTGAGAGGATGTGGTTCAGGAAAGAGCTCAGTTTGTCTCCACCCCCAAAAGTTGGTAAGATGGACCCTTCCACTTGGGGAAATTCTGTGTAATATTGGAACAAGAAAGAGGGGGGAGTGGTCAGGTCTAAATACAGGTCTAAACAGGGTCCAAAATGCTTTGTGATCCGATGACTCAAATCACATTTGGAGGTAGGCAGAAACGCCTGTTACGACACTGCATTTGTAGCATAAATGCTAATATGCTATTGATTAAAAGTTTGCCAAAAGGAAAAGTCAGATATCCATTGTGCTACAACAACAGTATTCAAGATTGTCGGTAATATATGACCAGCACAAAACATATTCCTGTAATGAAACACCTGATAGTGCCAGGTGCAAACAGGCCTGGTCATGCTCGACTTTAATCTGCCCACTTCAATCCAATCTGTAAAAAAGCAAAACAAGCTTTGTACCTTAGATTACTTCAGTAGTTATTTAAAATACTGTAGAATCGCATTCACATGCATAGTAACCCAGGTGTGCCACTCATTACAGCAACATCTGTGACATGCGACTGTCAAAGTACAATATAAAGTGAAATAAAACACAAGTTTTTGACAAGTGCGGTTCGTCTTCTTGAAGGAGAAATAAAGTGTGAGGACGAGTTTGGAATAGCCCGGAGGTGATGATACGGTGACATTTGCATAAGTAGAGCAAGAGACGCAGCACTAGCAAGCCACTCCTTGTCTGTGGGAAGTGGGCCTCCTGCATTCTTTCATTTTTGAACTTACATAACATTAACCGTATTGTGATCTGCGATCTGTGATTCACTGTTCTTAGGAAATAGATAATAATATCTCAGATGTGTTCTATGTGATTTATTTATCATGAGCCTGCATATGCACACAGATATGGGTGATTTTGCTTAATGTCTTCCAACTAAGTTTTAGTTGTGTTGAAATAAGTATCTGATAAATGGCTACAAACTGTTCTAAAATACTTCTGCAAAATCACTGATCACAATATCTCATTTCTATTATTAACCAAATAACTTTAATAGCTAAATATAAAACGTTTTTCTTTAAAATTGTTCCATGATCGATTAATCGCAATTAATCGCAGTTAATCACGTCCAAAATAAAAGTTTGTGTTTACATAATATGTGTGTGTACTTTGTATATTTATGTATATATAAACACACACACATACATACATTTTTATATATTTATCAAATATACAATATAAATCATATATAAATAGTTAAATAAATAATAAATAAATATATAAATGTATGTATGTGTGTGTATTTATAAATACACAGACACAGTACACATATTTTGTAAACACAAACTTTCATTTTGGATGCAATTAATCGTGATTAATCGATTTGACATGCCTATTTTCTAGAATTTTTGGCGTGATGGTAATGACATCAAACCTTGGGACATTTGAAATGTATTAATTTATTCATTACAAAAAATATATCACTGAATGAAAATAAAATGTTCCTTTTTCTTTGGAAAAGTGAAAAATAGAATTTCCCTTTTTAAACATTTTTCAAAATCAATATTTCTGGAAAAGCTGCACATTTTAAGAAAATGAGGCAAAAGTAGACAATAAAAATTTGGTACCACCTTAATATGAGCTGCTACACTGCAAAAAAAATGCTTTTTAGAAAAAACAAGTCAAAATTAAATGAGCTTTTGCTTGAAACAAGCAATATAATCTGCCAATAGGGTAAGAAGAATAATCTTGTTTTCTGTTTGAAATATGATTATTTTGCTTACCCCATTGGCGGATTATTTTGCTTGTTCTAAGCAAAAACTCACTTAATTTCGACTTTTTTTTCCTGAAAACAAGACAGTAATTTTTACTTGTCTAGAAAATCCTTCTTGATTTAAGAATTTTTAGATATTTTGGCTGAAAACAAGACTAAAAATCATTTAGAAAAGCATTTTTTACAGGTTATTAGTTAACGTTTGTTAATGCAATAGTTATAATTAACAGTAAGCAGTATATTGTTATGTTTATTCATTTTTGTTAACATTAGTTAAATGAGTAGTTTACTTCCAGAACAAAAATTTACCGATAATGTACTCACCCAAGTCATCCAAGATGTTCATGTCTTTCCTTCTTCAGTTGTAAAGAAATGATGTTTTTTCAGGAAAACATTTGAGGATTTCTCTCCATATAATGGACTTCTATGGTTCCCTTGAGTTTGAATGTAGTTTAATGCAGTTTAAATGCAGCTTCAAAGGGCTCTGAACGATCCCAGCCAAGGAAGAATGGTCTTATCTAGTGAAATTATGTTATTTTCTTAAAAAATGTACATTTGATATACTTTTTGAACTCAAACGCTCATCTTGTCTAGCTCTGTGTGAACTCTTTGTAATCCGGGTCAGTGTAGTTAGGGTGTGTTGAAAAACTTCAACAATTTCAAAATCGTTCTACATCACCGTTTTACCTTTTTGTTTCTTAGTAAAGTGCATTCGACCATGGGTCGGTACTTCTGCAGGGATGTAGGACAATTTTGCCGTTGGAGGAGAAAATGAGATGGGAGTTTTGTGACATACTCTAACTGTCATGAACCGGAATACACAGATTTCACGCAGAGCTAGACGAGCGGTTGAGGTTAAAAAGTACAAAAATAGTAATTTTTTTTTAGAAAATAATCAATCGTTTAGCTAGACAAGACCATCATTTCTTGGCTGGGATCATTTAGAGCCATTTGAAGCTGCACTTAAACTGCATTTTGGAAGTTCAAACTCGGGGGCACTATAGAAACCCACTATATGGAGAAAAATCCTGAAATGCTTTCCTCAAAAAACATCATTTCTTTTACGACTAAAGAAAGAAAGACATGAACATCTTGGATGACAAGAAGGTGAGTACATTATCTGTAAATTTTTTGTTCTGGAAGTGAACAACTCCTTTAATAAAAATACCGCTGTTCATGTTAGCTTAGGTTATTTAACTAATAGTAACAGATACAACTTTTAATTTTAATAATTTAGGCTATTCGTAAATGTTGATATTAACAATAACTAAGATTAAGCATTTTTCATTGTTAGGTCACACTAACTAATGGAACCTTATTGTAAACCAATGTAACCAATGATTAAATGTGTTACAATGGCTATGAAGCTATTGCATCCTTTCAAAGTAGATTTTTTTTGGTCTCTAATTGAATAATCACCCATGTACCACACACCCTTTGTGGTTATGACACCTTCACCCATTTATGGTTTAGAATGAAGCATTTAAAGTAAAAAAGAAAGCTGATTGCTGTTCTCCTTTATTAATCTGTCTCTTTGATCTGTAAGTCTCTGATGTTTGGGTGTATTTCTGTTTCGGTCTCTGTCTCTGTCCATTCGTGCCTCGTGTGCACGGTGTGTGTTTGTCTGGCAATGTAGCTAGGGCGTATGGCTCAATGAGTTTGAGCCGTATTGGAATTGCCTGCTCTCCTCAGGGAGCCAGAGCGGACAACTGGTGTGGAATGGCGGGAGAAGAGCAGCAACTTTGTGATGGCTGTCTGTCTCTGTGTGTGTGTGTGTGTGTGTGTGTAGGGAAGCGTGCTAGGAAAGTGCCCGGTTTTAATGGATCATATGGTTGATAAAGCGTGGAATGGAGAGACAGCTGCTATCGATCCTACATTAAGTCCAGTGCTACTGAAGTCCTTTGAGACACACGCACACAAGAAGAACACTGAGTATGTATGTATCATTGCTGACATTGCTTATATATAATGACAGAAATCTTTCTTCGTTTTTGACATTCTGATACAGCTGTAACCGAATATTCAATTCAGTGAGTCAGAGGTTGATTCAGTACCTGAAGTGTCCTTCCTTTAGGATTCGTCATACTGATTCAAACTGATAACTTCCAGTCTTTTTGAATTATTTGATTGAACTACTCATTAAAAGAGCCAGGTCATGGGAGTCATTTATTTGTTTGAAAATATTTTTAAACTGAGTTTAGAAATAACTGCCTTATAAGAGTCATTTGTTGATTGGACTACACTTACGCGGTGTGTTTTGATTCATTTAAAATAACAGGCCCATAAGAGTCATTTGTTCATCAGTTTAAATACACAGTACTGTATGTTCTGATTCACTAAAAATAATGGGCTCATAAGAGTCACTTGTTTGTCAGCTGGACTACACTGATTGTGCTGTAAAGAACAGGCTCGAGAGTCATTTGTTCAAGAATCATACTACACAACACTTTATGTTTTAACTCACTAAAAACAGGCTCAAAAGAAATATTTGTTCATCAATCGGACTACACGCCGCTGTATGTTTTGATTCACAAAAAAGAACTGGCTCATAAGAGTCATTTGTTCATCAATCAAACTACACTGTATTGTATGTTTTGATTCGCTAAAATGAACAGGCTCATAAGAGTCATTTGTTAATCAGACCACACTGCACTTCACACTTTGATTTACTAAAAAACAGACATAAAAAGGTCATTTATTCATCGGTTGAACTTCGTTGTATATTTTGATTCACTAAAAATAATGGGTTCATAAGAGCAATTTCTTGGTCAGTTGGTTACATTGGTCACGCTGTATGCTTCTGATTAACTAAAAAGGCCTGGCATAAGACATAAGAGTCATTTGCTCAGTAATTAGACTACACTGTGTTTAATATTTTTATTAATTAAAAATATGCTTAAAAGAGTCATTTGTTTGTCAATCGAACTACATTGCACTGTATTGTGATTCGCTAAAAAAACAGACTCAGAAAAGTCATTTGTTCATCAGTCGAATTACACTGTGCTGTATGTTTTGATTCACTAAAAATAATGGGTTGCTAAGAGTAATTTGTTGGTCATGCTGTATGTTTTTTATTCATTAAAAAGAACTGGCTCATAAGAGTCATTTGTACAGTTATCAGACTACACTGTGTTTTATATTTGATTAAAAACAGGCTTAAAAGAGCCATTTGTTCATCAATTGAACTACACTGTGCTGTATGTTTTGATTCACTAAAGTGAACAAACTCATAAAAGTTATTTGTTTGCTAATCAGACTACACTGCACTTTACATTTTGATTCACTAAAAAAACTGACTTAAAAAGGTCACTTGTTCATGAGTTGGACTAAGTGCTGTATGTTTTGATTCACTAAAAATAATGGAGTAATTTGTTCGTCATTTTGACAACACTGGTCATGATGTATGTTTCTTATTCACTAAAAGAACTGGCTCATTAGACTACACTTTGTTTATTATTTTGATTCATTAAAAACAGGCTTAAAGGAGTCATTTGATTCACTAAAATGAACAGACTCATAAGAATCATTTGCTTGCTAATCAGACTATACTGTACATTGTGATTTACTAAAAAACAGACTCAAAAGGGTCATTTACTTATCAGTTGGACTACACTGTGCTGTATTTTTTGATTCACTAAAAATAATGGGTTCATAGAAGTAATTTGCTCTTCAGTTAGACTACATTGGTCATGCTGTATGTTTTTGATTCACTAAAAAGAACTGGCTCATAAGAGTCATTTTTTTCAATTATTGGACCACACTGTTTTATATTTGATTCATTAAAAAAAAGCAGGCTTAAAGGAGTCATTTGTTCATTAATCGAACTACACTGCGCTGTTTGTTTTGATTCACTAAAATGAACAGACTCATAAGAGTCATTTGTTCGGTTATCAGATTACATTGTGTTTTATATTTTGATTAATTAAAAACAGACTCAAAATGGTCATTTATTCATCATTTGGACTACACTGTGCTGTCTGTTTTCGATTCACTAAAAGAACTGACTCAAAAGAGTCATTTGCTTGGTGATCATTCTGCACTACACTGTAAAAAACAATTTGTTGAGTCAACTTAAAATAATCTGTAACCTGGCTGCCTTAAAATTTTAAGTTCAGTCAACTCAAAAAAATGTTTCAACTTGAAATGTTAAATTATACTAAGTGACAACTTAGATATTTGAGTTGAATCAACTTAAAATTTTAAGGCAGCTGGGTTACTTACCCATCTGTTAAGTTTAGCAAACACAAATATCTAAGTTGTTACTTAGTACAACTTAACATTTCAAGTTGACTAAACTTATTTGAGTTGACTGAACTTAAAATTTGAAGGCAGCAGGGTAACAAATTATTTTAAGCCGACTCAACATATTGTGTTTTTTATTTTTTACAGTGTAGACATGTTGTATGCTGTTTTCACATGCAGTACATAAGGACATTAGAAAGATGTGTCGCACTACATTCTCAATACTATTCCTACCCAAAACCTTTTTGTATATACATTAAAAAAATGTAAACCATAGTTTAATTAGAAGATTTGAGTAATTTTTATAAACACGCCTACTTGTATGCATCTTGAGACAAAACAAAGACACTGATATATTATCAGTCAGTGCATGTTTCTTTCAGTTGTCACAGCTCAGACTTACATTTTAGCCTGGGACCAGGTTTAAGCCTTGTCTGTGAAACCAGAGGTTAATGTTTATTTTTCAAGCTTACTGTAAATGTGCTCTCTGACTTTTGAATCGCACTTTCCATTCAACTGCGTAACCTACAGCCTACACATTAATTCACTACAGACATTGCAATACCAAACAAGGAAAGTAACAGCATATACATGCCTAGCAGAGGCCTGCTCCATATCCTAATCCAAAAAAAAAAGAAGCAGCAGTTTAATGAATGTCAGTTTTGATCAGTCAATATCATTAATGAGGAAGAAGCCGGCAGCCATGTGAACAAGAGAGCAGAAGAACTGACAGAAGACAAGCAAAGATCGCAAGCCAATGAGCTCAATATCATCATCTGATGTAAAGTGATAATGGTGTCATCACGTCTTCATTTTGAACAGTGGCCCGTGGCCAAACGTCAGCTGGCACGGTGGTGCTTTAAACCAAACCCAGCCGATCATCTGGAACTGTTGTAATTCTGGATGCTTGACAGACAGTAAGTTGGCCTAATGTGATCCCGTTGGCAGCGGGGAGCGAATACCCCGCACCTTTCTTTCTCTCTTCCTCTCGATTTCCACACCGCTGTCTTTTTCCAGGTCCAGACAGACAGAAATAGCAGGGAACAGAGTGCTGAGGAGGCAGGAGCGCCAGCAGTGATGATACAGCGCGTGTGACTGCCGCTGGAATGCGGACTGTGTGTGTGAGCGCTTGTATGTATGAACGTGTGACCTGCCGAGGAATGCGCTACGTTCGTGTGACGTTGAGGGGCACGAGGAGATCCCAAGTCACAGATTAAATTGGTGCATGCAAAGCGGTCGGTCTCCCCTCTTCGTATTACTGTATGTGCTTTCTAATATTAACCCCCCTCTCACCCGCACACATGTTCTGTCCCATCCCTGAGGTGGGTGAGTGTGTGAGTGTTATTTTTAGGGCCTGCCTTTTTCCACTACTGCATCAGTACGCTCACAGAGGCCGGTCAGGTGGTGAGATGTGAGGGGGCTTGCCTAACAAAATAGGGCAAGACTATGTAACAAACACTCAGGACTGTTGCACAAACGCATGCTATAAATCACTAAAGACCTCGACAGTTGTAACACGTGCTTCTGTATGGTCTGGGTTAATTCTCACAAGACAAAACACACACGTAGCGTACGTTTCAGGGGTGGTACAGCCAGATGGAGCGTGTGTTAGTGTGTAATTTGCTTTTAGAAGTTGTACCACGAGTCAGGCGCAGCTGTCACTGGACGTGGATATGTTTCGGTTGTATTTTGCTGATCTAATTTTATTAAAAGCTGCTTCGTCATTACTTACCCTCATGTGGTTTCAAACCCACAGAAACGTTCTTTGTAGGACACAAATTGAGATATTTGACAGAATTTTCTGGTCGCTTTTCTGTTCACTGAAACTAGGCCGTCATGCTCTAAAATAGAAAAAAGTCTCAGAATAAAACTAGTCAATACTGCTTGTGTGATGTTTAATGTCAGTCAGTGACATGTCGTTAACTGATACACTCTAAAAACGCTGGGTTGTTTTGACCCAAATTTGAGTCAAATATTGACACACATAACTGTTGGGTTTAATTTTTTAATTTAAATTTTAATCCGGTGGTAAAATATGGACAAACCCAGTTTTGACTGGTTAGATGTTTAAACCAATCTTCTGGGTAGTTTTATTTAACTCAACTATTGTTTAAAAATGACTATCTGGCTTAAAATGAACCCAAAATAGGTTGTAAATTAAAAATCAGACACACAATTACTAGAAGCATTGACAATAATTAAAGGGTGAACATTCATTAAGCTATTGAAAAATGTTTATCGTTTAATTATTATTAATTCAACTTATTAATAAATATTCGTTTGCTGAACATATTTATAAATGTTAACCTATTTTGGGTTCATTTCTAGCAAGAAATATAGTAATTTTTAAGTGATAGTTGAGTTAAATGTGTTAAACATTTAACCCAACCCCTGGGTCAAAACAACCCAGTCGCTGGGTTTGTCCGTATTTCACCCAGCGCTGAGTTGTTTTAACCTAGCATTTTTTAGAGAGTAGGTAATTGAAATAAAGATGAGATAAAATATAAATTATTAGATTAAAAGTTTTTAACTTAAAAAGGAAAATTAGAAATGTTGCCTTGGCCACTAATTAAATAAGTTTACACTCTAAAAAATGCTGGGTTGTTTTAACCCAACATTGGATCAAATGGGGACTAATTCAACTGTTGGGTTAAAGTTCAATTAAATTTTTAACCCAACAGTTGGGTTAGTCCATATTTGACCCAACATCTTTTTTTATTATTAAAACTAAAATGAAAACTGAAATAAAAATTTATACTGAAGTCTAAAAAACCAAAACAATGAAAGCACATACAACGTCTAAAACTTAAATACTGAAAAACTGAAAATATAAAAATAATGGCTAATTCAAAATATTAGCCTATTTTTATATTAATAAAATACATAAATAATATACAAATAACACTAATAATAAAATATTAATATTTAATTTGCATGCTTTTGTAAAACATTTTGTAAAACTTTTTGTAGAAACAAACAAAAAACATAGCATCCCAGGTGAACAGTTTTTAAAAGTAATTTGATACTTAATATACTAAAATTATTTTTTAGTACTCCTTAAAATAAAATTAAGATAATCTAAGTGTACTCAACTGTGCTATTTTGGGACACCATGAATATTAACTAAAATGTGCTTTTAACCAGAGGTGCACATAGTGTGACCCATTAAATATAACTCTAAAAATTAATTAAAATAATACTACTACTACTACTACTAATAATAATAATAATAATATATTGGATATTATTGGATATTGATAATATTGGATTTTATTGGACTTTATTTTATTTATTTATTTTTAAATAAAATAATAAACTAAATAAAGTGTGGTATTACTATTATATTTTAAAATAAAAAGGGAGTATTACATAAAAATACTATTATTTTATAGTAAACTTAAAAATATAATAATATTAATTTTTTTACATGAATTTTCATTATTTTAAAAGCTAAATGAACAAGCTTTTATTTTGATGGGTTGTCGGCAAGTAAGTATACGTCCTCCCGCCAGTTTTGGCGCTTCCGATTTAAGAGCGTTCAGTGAAGAGAGTCAGTGAATTAAAAGTTACATTTTTGCATTATGCTTTGAAAACGGCATCCAATATTGCAATTGTGCATTAACAGCTGTCAACCATGTTGCGCGCTCTGAACTTATTCATTATTTCTTATTTTGGTCGCGCATTCCGACCTGCATACCACTTATGTGCACCCCTGGATTTTAACATAATCTTTGTATTTATAAAAAATATTTAGTTACCACTTGTAGTACACTTGAGTGTACCGGTGTATGAAAGATGGGTTCAAGTGTACAACAAGTTTAAAAAAGCATGAAGGTGAGTAAATTATGACAAAATTGTAATTTTTCAGTGAACTATTACTCAAAAATGATGTCAACTGCATAAAATATCTGAGGAATTCGGCATCAAAGCTTAGGAAACGACTCCCAAGCTCCAACAGACCAAACTGTTCTCTCTCTCTAAGTTTTCACATGTCTAAACAGACGTGACTGTTGTAATGCTTTGGGGACAGCCGCGAGATAGGGGTTATGAAAGCATGAGTGTGCATGTGTGTTTCCTTGCTGTCCCGGCCAGCATCAGCCTGTGATGTCACAGGACAGGGGATAGGCGCGGGACCAGGGTGTCACTGTCACGTCTCACACACTCTGCCCTTCTTCTCTCCTTGTCCACTGCAGTACAGTACATCTCTCGCTCTTCTCATTTATCCCGCATCTGTTTTCTTTGCACATTCTGGAAAGCTTACCACATGTGAAGGGGGGCTACATTTACATAAATCTGTTCCCCCATTCCCCTTTATAGCACTAACAGTTCTTTTTTACTCTGAGCCAAGAAACATATCAAATTTTCCACGTACTGTATATATATGTAAATGTTTCAACTTGAGTGAGGTGTGTGTCTTGTGTTCTGAGTATTTATCTAGGTCTTTAGTCACTTTCAAGAGCAGATGAAAGGACATACTTGATTTTATGCGTTATGGAAAATCAGTTTTCTTCGTCTGCAGTCAAAGCATAGCTTGGGATATTAGACATGGTCCTGGTTAAATTCTTTTAAGATGAACATGATTTAATTTGCCCAGAAAGTTCCAAGAAATTACATATACTACTGTTCAAAAAAGGATGCATTCAATTAATCAAAAGTCACAGTAAAGACATATATAATATTACAAAAGATTAAAATAAATAGTGTTCTTTTATAGTTCAGAATCCTGGAAAATGTCTCATGGTTTTCACAAAAATATTATGCAGCACAACTGAAAATAAGAAGAAAATGTTTCTTGAGCACCAAATCAGCTTTACCATCACAGGAAAAAAATTTAATAATATTTCACAATATTAATGTTTTTACTATAATTTAAATTAAAATGAATTAAATGCAGCCTTGCTGAACATTAGAGACTTATCGGCCCTAAACTTTTGAACAGTATTTTACAGAGCACTTATTTATGTATTTGTGATCATGGACCACAAAATCAGTCATTTGTTTGAAAATGAGATTTATACATCATCTGAAATCAGCTGAATAAATGAGCTTTCCATTGATGTATGGTTTGTTAGGATAGGACAATATTTGTTCAAGATACAACTATTTGAAAATCAGGAATCTGAGTGTGCGAAAAAATCAAAACATTGACAAAATCACCTTTAAAGTTGTCCAAATGAAGTTCTTAGCAATGCATATTACTAATCTAAATATTAAATAAATAATGAATAATCTTTACTTAATATCCTAATGAAAAGAAAAATCAGTAATTTTGACCCTACTGCTACAAATATACCTGGTTTTGTGCTCCAGGGTCACATTTATTTATTTATGAAGTTAGTTTCGCTGTCTGTCGAAATTTTCAAATCTTGAAGAAAAACCATGTTACCATGTTAACATACATAAATAAAAAAAACATAGCTGCTTCAAAATGTATGCTAGAGTACTGTATTTATTTATTTGTCCGCAGTCAGGATCTGACTGAACAATCTGCATACAAGCCTGTGGTTAGGGATGAGTGTGAGGTGCTGGGACAGTACCTTGCCTAAGGAACATACTGTAGTTTCCACACATGTTCTGAATTATTCAGCCTGCACATTTTAATATTTTGTAGAAATGGTTTGGCAGAGTTTGAACCAGCCCATTATTGTGGGCAAACCTTTTCCAGGTTGTTCAGACTAGTTAAACTCTGCTTGTAAGCCACAATGTTGGACTGAGATCAGAGCTTTGACTAGGATTGCAGGGCTTTCAAGTGTTTGAAGACTTTCTTTTAAGATTTAGCTTTTTCAGACTCTTGCTGTATCTCTTGTAATGAAAGAATTTTGCACCACACATCCTGTAGTGAATTTTGTCTAAAAGGCTACTGGTCTCATATCACCACAAAATATTTTCATTCTAAAAATGAAAGATGGGTCTTGTAATTTTCATTACAAATATTGAGAAGTTTTCACTAATAAAACCAAGAAATATGTTTTCCTCATTTTTAAGGAAACTTTTAAGGAGGCTTGAATTGAGAAACTGATTAAGTTTCATTCCACAAAATGTGTGCCTTTTCCACTTGGAAAAACTGAAAAATAAAATAAGTTTAATCTATATTTTTTTAAATACCCATGAAATGAAGACAACTTAAAATGACAAGAAATTGCATTGTGCCATCTCATGTTATGTAATTTATTCATTTATGCCTATTTTTCTACCTCATGTTTCGGTATCTTTGTCAACCCTGTTACCAACACAAGCGTTACTAGATACTATAGTTTAATTAGAACTCATATGCCACTGAATGATATAGGCATTACCTCAATAATATACCAAAGGTGACCTTTCAAATATTTGAATTTTATACAGACAATCTTTAAAAACAGAGTCAAACCTAGTCAATGTCATCCCTGTTACCCACATGTCAAAACCTGTTACTCTAAAAAAGTAACAGGTTTGATGATTTTAAACAAATTTGCTAATTGCAGGCTTATAGTCAAGTTCACGAAAGTGCATATTGTACACTTTGAATGTGACTAAATTTACATTTTATAAATGGTAACAGGATTTACATTGCATGATGGCCCCCCATTAGTCAAGCCTCATAAATCATCAAAAATAAGACATTATAGAGGAACGAGAGAAACACACTTATATGTTTTACGTGTTGGAATCCTGGTCGAGAGATAATGTAACCTCTTAGAAATCATGTCACTTGAATGTATATTATTTTTAAAAGCAAGGATTTTTTGATGAGGGTAACAGTGCTGACATAAAATCAGGGAACAACAATAAAATGATTTAGATTTTATAGAAAAAATGAAAATGCATACTTAACAATGAAGCTATATTTAGAACAATATGCAAATGTGATCTGCATATGCATATCCAAATTTTCCCTTCATTTTGCAAATTAAAAGTCCTGCTAAAAATGAAAAATCATAATGAGGGATAGGCCAAAAATCTTACCTTTACCAGCATAAATACTATTTTAATTATTTTAAATTGTAATATTGATGAAGGCATACATAATATTATGTTTTTAAATTGCATAGTTATTTGTTGTTATATTAAATCTGTTTTTGATTATTTCTTAGGGATCCAAAAGGAACAGATTTTGTGCAATGACCCTTAAACTGAAAAAAAAGGGTAAGAAGGCTAGCTATTTATTTTAAGAGAATTAAATTCTGCTGTTTTATTTTGACAGTGATTGTTAGTTCTCAGCACTGCATATGGCTGGATATGCAGAGTAAACATTAAAAATTAAGTGCTACTTTATGTGTTTTTGAGTAAAGGGAAACATCTGTTTATCTGTTAAGCTTTAATGTTCAGTTATTTTTGACATTTGAAAAAGTTTCTGTTATGTTAAAGTTCCTATCCTATCATTACCAATGTGCATTAGAGTAGAGTTCATGGATATGGATAACTGCACATACTACTACTACGTGGCAATATGCCTAATTTTTTTTACAGTTCTCTGGCTGTATAGTATTTTAATTATACATAATAACTCAAATACAAACAGGCCTTACTCAAAATCACAGACTTTTGAGAATCAACTTAAAATAAATCAGCATTTCACTAATAATATTAAATTCATTGTGTCATAGATGAAATAATTTAAGAGATTTTACATGCTTTATTCAAATTCCATTAATATCAAGCCTTACAAGCTACTCAAAAATATTATGTATAATATTGTTACCATCATTTTTTAAGTAGATAGCTCATACCATTTTATTATGCCATCTGGTCAACTGCACACAAGCTTTCCCATGGTTCTTTAAATAATTGGTTCTTTCATTCAGCCATCCCATACAAGCCACACTGGAGCTCACGACATGGTTGACTAGTATTTGTTCTCAGCTACTGTACCAAACTCTACAGCACATTCAGAGTGAATTTTGGTCTTTTTGTAGCTTTTCACAAAAAATCACAGGGTTGAGGAATGCAGCTTCCTCGTCCAAGCAAATGAAGCAACACTCTTAAAAATAAAGGTTCTTTATTGGCATTGATGGTTCCATGAAGAACCTTGAACATCTTTGGAACAATTCTTTATTGTCGAAGGAGATTCTTTCGATTTTTAAAATGTTCTTCAAAACGGTTCTTTTAATCGTGTTCTCATTAGAGAAGCTGTTTAAAGGCCAGAGAATAATAAGATAATGCCACACAATGACTGAAAATGTATAAAAATGGCATATTTCTTTTCTTTTTTTTTTTTTTTTTTTGTTTCAGACCTTTAAAAAATCTTCACTGCAAAAACATTTGTTTAAACCAAACTGCCAAAATGACTAGTTTTCTCCTTCAGTTTGTGACATCACAATGTGACACAACAAGACTTCACCTCCCTTAACTCTGTTTTCATAAATATTAAGGTTTAGGGGAAGCTCATCGAACACTGTGCTGTTTGTGGATGCGGAAAATTACACCCTGTCTATGCCGGACATAAGCAGTCCATTGTGTTGCATCAAAAGCAAAAAGAACCCATTATATTCAATGACTAATCAAATATTTTTTTATGCAACAAATCATTACATTATAAGTTGAATTTCAAGGAACATTTAAACAACAAAAAAAAAATCACGTCATGACCTCTTTAAAGGGATCATTCACCAAAAAATGAAATGATTATGTTGTCGATTACTTACCCTCATGTTGTTCCAAACCTGTAAACCTTCGTTCATTTTCATAACACAAATTAAGATATTTTTGATGAAATCCGAGAGCTTTCTGACCCTGCATAGACAGCAGTGCAAGTGAACTAAGAAAGATGGACTTCCCACATCAGAATGCCGGCTCCTGCATCAGCAGCACCACACACATGCAACGTGATGGGCTCGTGAACGTGCAGCGAGGACTGACACGGAAGCAAAGAAATTGTTGAATAAAGTTGTTATTTGTGTTTTCTTTGCGCACAGAAAATATTCTTGTAGCTTCATAAACTTATGGTTGAACCACTGATGTCACATGGACTATTTTAAAGATGTCCTTACTAACTTTCTGGGCCTGTCACATATGTTGTTTTTCATCTTGGCTTTATTTTGTTAAATAAATAATGACACAGTGTGATATGTCATGTGATGATGTTTATCTGAGGATTTATACCTGCCAAGAACCAGATTTTTTTAATTATGTCCTGATACAGAAAACCATGGAATTCAATAGGGTGTCCTAACTTTTTCACATGACTGTAAATTTAATTAATTAAATTTTTAGAATTAAATTTTAATGGAAATCCAAAGCAAGACCTACATTTTTTATAGATACAGTAACAACAGTTTCATAAAATAATAATGAGATATATTTAAAGGTTTATAAACACCTTACCTACAATAACAATAAAAAGCTTGACTCAATGAACGTCATGTCTTATCAGTATACTTTTAGCTTGTTTTATTGAGCAAATGCACTGATAAAGGTATTCATCATCATCATGCTATACTCTTATGATCACAGTCATGTGATGATTTCTGATATCTACATGTCTATTTTTAGATCAGAAGCAATCTTGTTTTATGGAATAGCCTTTGATATTAACTTTTCTAAGAATAAGCTACGAGAATACATTTTGTGTGCAAAAAAACAAAAACAAAAAAACTACTTTATTCTACAATTTCTCCTCTTCCATGTCAGCCTTTGACATGCATTTACAAAAGTACAACGCATCATGCATGTGATGCTACTGATGCAGGAGCAGGCGATCTGATGTAGAACCTGGATGCACTGTGCCTTGTTTACAAGCAGAAGACGATGCACGCTCTACATAGACCAGTTGTTGAACCTGAACATACAGACAGAGAACTAAGAAAGAGGGACGTCCTACATCAGAACGCCGGCTCCTGCGTCAGCAGCACCACACGCATGCAACGTGATACACTCGTGAACGTGCAGCGAGGACTGACACGTAAGCAAAGAAATTGTTGAATAAAGTTCACACAGAAACTATTCTCGTAGCTTCATAAACTTATGGTTGAACCACTGATGTCACATGGACTATTTTAAAGATGTCCTTACTAACTTTCTGGGCCTTGAACGTGTCAGTTGCATTGCTGTCTATGCAGGGTCAGAAAGCTCTTCGATTTTACCAAAAATATCTTAATTTGTGTCTGAAGATGAACAAAGGTCTTACAGGTTTGGAATGACACGAGGGTGAGTAATTAATGACAGAATTTTCATTTTTGGGTGAACTGTCTCTTTAAATACATATTCGCATATATATCCCATGTGACATTAAAATTAAAAATATAACAGAATTCAATTATTCAATTTATGTAGAATTTTAATATATACAGTCATGTGAAAAAGTCAGGACACTCTATTGAATTCCATGGTTTTCTGTATCAGAACATCATTAAAAAAATGGTCCTTGGCTGGTCTTACAATTTCGAAAATAAAACCTCAGATGAACAACAACACATGACACATTGCAGCGTGTCATTATTTATTGAACAAAAATAAAGCCAAAATGGAAAAGCCGTGTGTGACAAAGTTAGGACACCTTTACTGTTAACATTGTAATTAAGAGGGTAAATAACAGTCAAGCACTGCTGATCAAATACCTTTGATTAACTGATCATCAGCAAGTCGGAGTGCTTCTATAAAAGCATAAGCTTTGGCAGTTTGCTGGTCTGGAGCCTTCAGGTGTGTGTTAACACAATGCCAAGGAGGTAAGACGTCAGCAGTCATCTTAGAGAAGCTGAAACTATTGCTGCCATCAATCTGAGAAGAGTAATATGGCCATTTCCAAACAATTTGAAGTTTATTCACAAGTGGAAGACATTTAAAACAGACACCTCTCCTTCCAGGAGTGGACGTCCCAGAAAATTCACCCCAAGATTTTTCCATCTTGGCTTTATTTTGTTAAATAAATAATGACACAGTGTGATATGTCATGTGATGATGTTTATCTGAGGATTTATACCTGCCAAGAACCAGATTTTTTTTTTTATTATGTCCTGATACAGAAAACCATGGTATTCAATAGGGTGTCCTAACTTTTTCACATGACTGTAAATTTAATTAATTAAATTTTTAGAATTAAATTTTAATGGAAATCCAAAGCAAGACCTACATTTTTTATAGATACAATAACAAGAGTTACATAAAATAAAAAAGAGATATATCTAAAGGTTTATAAACACCTTATCTAGAATAATAATAAACAGCTTGACACAATGAACGTCATTGTCTTATCAGTATACTTTTAGCTTGTTTTATTGAGCAAATGCATTGATAAAGGTATTCATCATCATCACATGCTATACTCTTACCACCACAGTCATGTGATGATTTCTGATATCTACATGTCTATTTTTAGATCAGAAGCAATCTTGTTTTATGGAATAGCCTTTGATATTAACTTTTCTAATAATAAACTTTGTTCAGTTTTAATCTCTGAAATAGGCAGAGCCTTGCTAATCAAAGGACATGTAATTTACAGCAATTAACCTTGATCTCGGAATTAGGCCTATTATAAATCAGGCACAGAACGTTGTTTTCATGGCTAGAATAAAATGGCTCTGGTCCCGTTCTGCCGAGAGGTGTGGCCGGTCAGGTGAGGTTGATTACTTTGATGTCTTGGCTATAGGCAGCGGTGGAGGCTCTGGGGTGAGGAAAGGGAGAGGTACACAGAGCGCCCATCCAGCCACGGCTGCACACAGCACTCCTGAATGATTCATGCACACAAAAAAAATGCAAACTCGCAGATTTAGCGCACATATATTTGTTCTTTTAAAAGATTGATGGCCTTGAGCAGACAAAGAATGGGGTGAATAACTAATGTATGTTTTTGTTTCTTCTGAATGTTAGAGAGGCAGCTGATAATATTGTTTCTGAATATGCTAGTGAGCGTTTAACTGGCTAAGGAGTTGTGTGCCATTGTGTGTGTTGGCCCTTGATGCATAATTGAGCTTTTCAGAGAACTGGTTGCAGTGGAGACTATTATATATTAATATATTTTTAGGTTAGAGATGTTTCGTGATTTTTTTCTCTGTGGATAAAAAAGGCCTCAACTAATGCAGAATAATCAGCAGCCCCTTTTTTTAAAGTTTAAAATAAAGATTACTGAAGTACACGCTACTTAAAAATGCTATTTCAGTGTTTATGATTCAAAGGGCCTATTCACACATCAACTTCATTTTCATTTTCTTTGATTGGATAGATGGATGCCCTCTGAAATGCATTTGAGACAAACTGGAACTAGAGCAAACCATTACTTTAGGTGGCTTAGGTGGTGATATGCATTGGATACAACTGAACAAATGTAAATGAAAAACATAGGTGTGAGAGCATGTGCTACCAGCTTTTGGTAGTCAGATACCACGCCTCTACTGTAATACACATCTTCACAGATAATGACATGAGCATCTCTCTTTAACAAACACACCCCAAAATGACACAAATGAAACGTAGCCTTTAGGCACCACATTTTCAATCTGGAGCAACTTTGCATGTTCAACACACAATCATCTTCATTAAAGGGAGAGTTCACCGAAAAATTAAAATTACCCCATGATTTACTCACCCTCAAGCTGTCGTAGGTGTAAATGACTTTGTTCTTTCAGATGAATACAATCAAAGTTTTATTAAAAAATGTCCTGGCTTTTGCATGCTTTATAATAGCAGCGAATGGGTGTTGACATTTTGAAGTTCAATAAAGTGCATCCATCCTAGTGGACTGATGTGTTTGCGTAAGAAAAATATCCATATTTAAAACTTTATAAACCATAATCCATAGCTTCTGCTAACTGTCGTATGCACGTTCACGAGAGTGGCATTCCAGCGGATGATGTAGGACGTAGACATAGCGTAAGCTCCGGTTTAGAAAGTTTGAAATATGGATCGTCTTTATTAACCCTTGGAAAAATGTGGAGCACTTTTTATGATGGATGGATGAACTTTATTGGACTTCAAAATCTTATCTCGACACCTATTCACTGCCATTATAAAGCTTGGAAAAGCCATGATATTTTTAATACAACTCCGATTGTATTCATCTGAAAGAAGAAAGTCATATACACCTAGGATGGCTTGAGGTTGAGTAAATCATGCTATAATTTTAATTTTTGGTTGAACTATCCCTTTAAAAGTGGAGAATGCTAAATTCATTCACTAGTGCTGATGACGTTTTCTCAAAATGTCATCAGGTAATGATAAATGCAACTCATCTATTGATTTCAGTGATGTTAATTCATTTAAATTTGTATGTAGCCGGGAACTGAAGATCAGCTTATTTTCATTTTGCAGAGACACATTTACCAAATCAAACAGCTGTCTTATCTGAGAAAATTCCTGAAATGTCAAGTGTAAGTAGGCCCAAAAAAATCATGTTTAAAGGTGCAATAGGTGATTGTCTTCAGAAATATTTTTTGTTAAAATGCTGGTTGAAAGTCTCTTCACATCCTGATAGCAATCATTAAGTTAGGTGGTCTAAATGTATTTACATGTATTGATATATTCTGTGGAAGGCGTAGGACCAAGAAATGTTCGTCCAATAAAAATGTTTGGTCCGAACATTTCGATAGGCTGTCCTAGCTGCCTGTCAACATATGTATTTGGGTAGTTGACAAATAAAAATTGGACTACGTCCTATAGTGTGACATAGCAAAAATGTAGAAAAAAAAAAAACAAATAACATACAAATAACATGAGAAAAATGTATCTTCATTCTTACAGTTACAAATAGCAAACAGAGAGGTTTCTCTTCAGTGTTAGAGTTTTTTATTTTTTTACATTTTATCGTCACATCATAGGACACATTGATACATCAACTACCTATCTGCATACCTCTGCGCACCCTGTTCGCGCAGACAGCATACGTCATCAGCGCATTCACAAACACTTTGCAGACAGAGCGAGAATGGCAGGCAAACATCAATAACCTGATCTTCCTTCCTGGTATTGTAATACTTTTATTAACTGTAATATAAAGTGTTCTCACGGTTAATGACATTTCACGAGTTCGCGCTTACATATAATAAACAGCGTAAAAGTTAAGCATATTTGGCGTGCTGTCCGGGAGAGGGCTCCGAGCTCGGTAATCATTCCCGAGCCCGGGGCACTCCCCCTGCCCAGGGAGAGGGGTCCGAGCTCGGCATTTGGCCCGAACCCAATAAGCGCTCCCCCCGAGCTGAAGGTGAGGAGACGGGGAGGTGGAGGGATGCTGAAAAACTAGAGATAACTGAAGGTAGGACTGCTTGGCTATTTAAAGGGATTCTGTTGAGGTGCTTGGATAGGGAGTGTGATTGCTAATGGTGAATTGGCCGTGTTAATTATCTGTGCGAGCTCCTCCTGAAATTTGTTAATAAAACATCACATAATGTTGTAACGACCACTAGAGCATTTACGGTAGTTTTGTGGCAGACTGACAACTGCGCGTGTGCATAACATGTGTCTGTACGTTCTGGAAAGGTGAAGAGATGACTCGATTTTATTTATTTCCTTTCTGTTTGTGACCTGAGTTGAATGCATGCTTGTGTACATTTTTCCCTCACTCGTTTCCCATGTATGTGGACGATTATGTTGACGCGTGAGGCGTTTTTTTAAACTCGGGGAAAATACGCCGTCTTCTCGTCTCCCGTGCATTATTAGCACCACACAGTTTTCCTATTCTGGGCTGTTGAACATTTCAACTCAGCGTTACAATTGTCTCTGGTCGTCTAGTCTGTGTGCATAGATGCGTTTGGGAGGCATGGATTTGGACGGCGATTTGCAGGGAGGGCGGTACGCTTGCTTTCAGTGCTATCAGGCTAAAGTTAGCATTTTCCAAGATCTCCTGTTACACCTTTAATTCAGTGTGTTGCTTGCCATTTATTTGTCATATTTACTAGCAATTTCCAAGTAAAAATGTTTTGTACAGTACATTTATTCCCACACTGCAGTTAAATGCTTCCCTTAATCAGCAGATACTAAACTAGTGCAGCCAGCTCCTCAGTTCTTTCAAACTAAATTGTTTTATATAAATGCCGTGTGCCCTGTTATTTTGGAGTGTTCCGTCAGCACAATCAGTTTAAAAATTTTTCAGAAAAGATTCCTTTGCATTCCATACAGTCAAACAGGTTTAAAATGACACAAGGATGACTAAATGATGACAGACTGTCAGTTCAGCATGTCAGACATCTGTGGGTACACTCACCTGAAGCTGCACTCTCCAAACCTTTGTTCCATGACAGAAGACATTTTTGTAATTGCTTGGGAAGACTTAATTGAATAAATTTTAATCTAATTTAATTAAGTTTAGGCCTGCAGAGTGACTATATCAAAAGCACACAGTCCTGAATATTACAGAGACCTCCTTATGCTCATACACAAGCTTCTGGGAGTGAAGAGACTTGGCTTGGAAACATTAAAAAACAGAGATGACATGCTAGACCTGTCTGACTGCTGCTACACATTCTCTCACCCTTCGTGCAACAACACGCACACGCTATTAGGGATGTGCAGTAGTGCATATTTTCATTGACTAGCCCATTGTGCACGCAGTCGTAGGAAACAAAAACTCCAGACTTACTGAGTCAGTCCGTGTAGAGTGTGTGATTCTGGGTTGATGCTTGTGTGGAAAGCTGGCGGTTGTCCTGGGTTTATCAGTGCATGCGTCCGGAACGTGTCACCTCACGCTGGGGTCTCCCCGCCTATAAAATATGCATCACATACAGGATAACATGGAAAGAGCGAGGCAATGCATCACACACACTCAGACTGGGACAACAATTGGGCTTTGCACCATTGAGCATGAGCCCTGCAAACACACACTACACACATGCACAGCGGTGAGATTATCTAAAGGGTTGGTGAGAAGGTATATCCTCGCTATCTTGATTTGCGGTATCTGTTACATTTTAGTAAACAAATATGGGGGATCATACAGTGGCGTAACGTAAGACACAGCAGCACTTTAATTTGGTGATGAATGTGTAATGTGTGTGTGTGTATTTGATATGAAGGATTAAGCAAACCTTTGTTCTCATCGGGTTTCCACAGGGTTCCACAAATATGTGTGTGGCCAAGATTACAACTGCAATTAGCCGTATGGTGCGGTCATTTTTATCTTTTTCTGTGAAATATCACAGGTCAAATCTAGTCATATCAATAGGAATCCACACGATCTGGAATTTTTGTGTGAGGGCGAAAGATTTCCCCATGCAGATTTCGCATCTGGTTTAAGTTGGTCAAGCTGTTTGGTTTGAAAGTGACTTCTGTGTAAGCTGTGCTTCATACATTACTAGACAATGCAGTTTTTCTTTTCCTTTGAAATTTTACAGAAAACATGCCTTTAAAAAATTCCCCCATGCTATGTGAAAAGTTTCAACCCACTAATATTGAAAAGTTATGTTTGATTGCTGCTTTAAATGAAAAGGCTAAAAATAAGGTCCAACCCTTCTGAAAAAAAAACAATAGAACCATCACAGAAAATTCTAATGGTTTCCACTACAAATACATTACAAACATTACAAACCATCAACTTTTCACCATTAAAACCATTAAAAATGGTTTTCTGTAGTGTGTTTTGAGACATACTCCATTAGGATTTATTGGTTTTAATAAGCCATCAATAAAAGGTGACCAATTACCAGTAGAGACCAACAGGGTCCATTACAGTTTCCATTAAAACCAATACAAGTCCCATTATAACCAGTAAAACCATTACAGATTTTGTGATGGTGTCTATTGTTCTTTTTAGCAGGGAACTCTTTATCCACCTTTTCATGAATAACCGTTGAGCGCCGCCATGATGGATTTTAACTTCTGTCTCGATGCTCTGCTCTCGTATTCTGGCCTCCATAGAAATTTATGTTAAAACAGGATAAAAAAAAGACTGACTGAATTAATTATGCAAAAACTTTTTCGATATAGCTATGTGTGCTGGGTTAAGCTGTGATGATGTTGGCTGTCACAGTAACAGCATTAAGCTTAAAGAATTGACCCTTTGCAAACACCTTGACCAATCATAACGTCGAATCCGTCGAATGTCAGACAAACAAATCAGACAGGAGAGTAGGGTGACTATACGTCCTCTTTTCCCCAGACATGTAGTCTTTTTGGACCTAAAAAAAATGCGTCAGGACTTTTTTTTTTGACCAAAATGTCTGGGATTTGGCTTTTGCTTTCTACAGTCGCCATTCATTGTGTGCGTTTTTGTATTAAACCCCTATTAATGCACCTCCCGCTGAATTTCAGCTATTACCGGCTGCTCACACAATCATTCTAATACTGAATATAATTTTCGCGCATCAGGGAGCCGCTATCGTATGTGGAGTATTTAAATCTTATTTGAATGAGCGGCTATTCACTTTCACTTTCAATTTCGCAATCACATGCACTCTGTATAAACGGAGCACATCTTACAAGATCAGATATGAGCATATTTTCTGCTAAGCAGCAAAGCCTCCAGCATGTTTTGTCAGTCATCTCTCCTTACTCTTGTCTTGACCCATGATCCAGGGTTGCAAGGTTTTTACAACAAAACCCACCCTCAAAACTAGCCCAGTTGCATTTTGAGAGGGGTCACCATTAAAAATGTGTTCCTTTTAGCTGTGTTTCTGATCAATCTGCACAAGGGTGACTGTAAAATATACATCATATTTTGAGTTTTGATACGGAATATGGTCACGTTAACCCCCCTCAAAAATCCATGTCCATGTCCGGCACTATATGCCTTCCATAAGCCACCCTGGTGAAAAAACCAGCATATGCTGGTAGGTATGTTTTGATGCTGGTCCTTAGCTGGTTTATGCTGGTCTTTTGCTGGTTCTTGACCAGCAACATGACCAGCTAAGGACCAGAATAAACCAGCAAAGGACCAGCTTAAACCAGCATCAAAACATACCTACCAGCATATGCTGTTTTTTTCACCAGGGCATGACAAAAGAAAACGAGCATGGCTTGCAGCGCTTATGTATACTCTTATCATTTTGTGGACAAAATTCCATGAACTTCACCCCAATCGGGAGCTGTATATGGGTTATGTGTGCTAATCTGTTTTCAATCTATTTCTGTTTTCAAGCTAACCGCGCACAGCTTCATGTCATCTTCCTACTTATTAAACTATGACAGATGAGTTACAGCAAAAAGACGGTCATTGTGGCACTGTAAAGTCAAGTCACTATGGCGCCATGTGCTTTTTAAACCATTTTCATAGGTTTAACGTTATATAATCGGTTCAGAAAATACCTTCATTTGACTAGAAATGCCAGAGACCGGAGATGTAAAGCATCATTCCAGTTGAGCGGAACGAGTTCAGGAGAAAAGTGGATATGCAGAAATGAACTGTAACCTAGATCTTTTACAAAGCCAGAAAAGTATTGTTTGTTGTTAGTTCATGATAGCCAATGAATTAATAATGAATTAACTAATGTTAACTAATTTATAAAAAAAGTTACAACACTGCAAAGTTAATACTGCAGCTACTTTGAATTTAATTCCTAATGAAGAATCAAAATGAGGAAAAATAAAGGATTGAGACAGTTTAAAAGGATGGAAACAATAGTGTTTTCTATAATAAGAAAAAACTAAATTAAAAAACTTAACAGCACAAACTTGGCAGCATAAAGATGTGCTGCTATATTTTTGTCAGTCTTTTTTTGATGAAGGGGGTGGCTAATAATAACTGCTTTATCATAGTAAATCATCACGGTTCACATTGAAACGGAAGTATCAACAGATGTTTCTTTCATTTTATAAGTTAAAGACTTAAAAAGAGAGAAAAAAAATACATGGATGAATCATTTCTCTCTTACATGCATTAAGAAAACTGATTTCAGAATAAATTTTTGCTTCATGCAAACTAAAGTGAAGCATATTTCCCAATAAAATAATCTTCTAAGAAGAACATGCATGTTTCTGACATGCAGAAAGTTGCCAAGTTGCAAGTTTTTCATCACACAGTTCTCAGAAACGAACTGTGTGGCTTTCTAGTTGTGGGAGCGAAAAAGGATGTGAAATATGATGTGCATTACATAATCCTCTTATTTACATAGCATCCCGTAATGCACCACTCCTGAGAGTTACGTTGTACTGCAGCGCCGGTTGCACACGTCATTATGTCATTCGTGAAACAAGGTCCAGCCTGAATGACATCGGAGCAGCGTTCACAGCTGGCCACACCTCCACAGACACATGACCCTTAACCCAGACAAATCTTGACCACTGCACATCAGGGACAGATGGAATGCAGTCACTCGCTGCCAGAAACTTCATAGCATGTGTATGCATGTGTCTGTTTGCGTCTTTGTCAGAGAGACGACGCTGGGCTGTGAGGTCACAGCTGTGCTGGTCAACAAGCTCCGCCTATAGCAGCTGTCTCAGGTCCCCGTGAGACGAATGGGAAAAATCAGATTGTCCCTCACAAATAAACACAGCCAAACAGACATGTACGCACAACGTACACACATGCTCACCGCAGCGCGTAGACTGTGCTGAGAAGGCAGTTGAATAATACAGTTTTCTGACGTGCATCTGCCTTTAATTCTCTCTTCCGACTTGATTTCATCCCGTCAACACCCTCCTTCGGACCCACGTCATCGCAACATCACAACAACATGCTCACATACGGCTCACGTTCACTAGGCCGCTGCAGTGACGTCCTGTAGACCACAGTCTGGGCAGCTGTCCATCTGACAACAGGAAGTCTCCCTGGCCCGAGAGTTTTCTCATTGTTATTTTTTTGGCTTTCTCTTGACAGCCATTACAAATGACCTCAGCCTGCACGAAAAGCCGTAAAAACTTATTCCAAATCAAAACACCTAAGATTTACATGGTTTGCCTGCATTTTGCCAAAGGACTTTGAGAAACATGATTGTGAGCATGTCTAATTCTGTATGCCTGAATAAAAACGTGAATTGATTCAAAGCTATAGTGTATAATTTGTGGACCATTAGTATCACAAATTGCTCAGGATGCTGAAAGATACGGCATTGCTACAGCTACAGAGCCACAGTTTTTACACTTTTTGTGCAAATCAACCTAGAAATAGTTATATTTGCATATGTATCTAGGATAGAACAAATACAATAATTTAAAAAGTAATAAAAACACACACTTTTGTCAGCTACAGGACCACCATTTTTACACAAATCAAACTAGAAATCCTTAATCGTAGTTATCTTTGCATATGTAGCTGGGATAGAATAAATAAACATGAAAAATAATAAAAACACACTTTTAAATTTAGCCAAGAAAATGAATTAGGAAAAAGAAAGAAAGAAAACAGATTTGAGTGTATAAAAGCAAAAACTCAGCTACAGAAACATAGTTTTTGCACTTTTTCTGGTGAAATCAACCTTGAAATACTTAGTTATCTTTGCATATGTAGCTGGGATAGAATAAATAAATGTTAAAAAGTAATAAAAATACACACTTTTTTCTCTAAATTTTTGGGTGTGCTCGTCAATCAATACAGTTCTGGCGTGTGCTGTTTTACGCCCTAATATTGGAACCTTCAACAACTAGTTATTCAAATTAATTTAAAGTTAAGTTAATTTGTTATTAAGTTGTCTTTGACTTGCTCAGTTCTTGTTGTTAGCTTTTAGCCTCTCCTCACAACGCACAGTAATGCCCTTGTTGTTGCACATTGGTGTTGTTTATCTAGAAAATAAAAGTCAAGGATATTGCATCATTTTATAACACCAGAATGACTAGAAGTGTCAACAGTTCCGCCAGTTATTCACTGCAATTTTGGTTCACAACATTGTTGCCAGTTACTTACCGTAATGCCTCTGTTACAGTTAGCCAATTGCCAATTAGTCACTGTTAAAAATTCATTACAATGAACAGCGTTGCCAGTATTTTACTGTAAAAAAGCATGGTAAGGTAATTGTATGAGCACATGCTCACAAATGCTTTTTTGAATCCTCAAAACATAGCTGAAAAGAAAGCCCGAAACATGATCAAGCATGACTTTCTGCACACAGGGACCAGGTCACAGGTCTCCTGTCATCTGAAGGACAGAAAACAGTGTTAAGTCTGATTTAATTCACTCCTCGTCACAAATTAAAGAGTCCTACAGAGCCACAAATGTGCATCACTGCAGGAGCAGGGAGTGACAAAGTAAGAATACAATTCATGCAAAAATATTCATACACGCAAAGCGGTGAAGTATCTAACATTACATAGGTATACATTTACTTTAGATGGGCTGTGAAATCTTGGTTCGACAGTGTCAGTGTGTCTGTTCAATCTGTGACAGTGTGGAGGAGTTTTCTAGGGAAAAGTAAAATGCCTCTGTGATGCTGCTGCTTGTTGACAATACAAGTGAGGATGTATGTGCATCTCAATTTGCATATGTATGCCAGTAGTATAAATAGCGCAAGTATTATGTTCATATTTTAAAAAAAAATCAAAAAGAAAAAGTGCACTTTAAATACCTGAATGATGTACTTAATTAACCGAATTAAATGTTGGAAACTTCACACACTCAACTGTCACAGCTTTCCTTTTGTAGTGAAGAGTCTAATGCTGGATGACAAAATAACCTTATACAATTCCGATACTAGATGGCAGAGTACATAGTGCATAGTGTAAAATACCTGATTTGGGACACAACTTCTGTCTCCCAAGACAATCAGGGCCATGGGTGTCACTTTTACTGAAACACGAGCCCCAGTAAAATATTATTGATAGATCCTTTTATGTCGATGTACATTGAGCTTGCGAACGACTCTGTACTCCAAGTAAATGAAATCCAAAAAATGATTTGGATTTTCGCCAGGGTTTACATTAGTCTGTAAATGCAAATGATCTTAAAAAAATCAGACTATAAACTAGATGTGTAATTATCCATGTTAAAGCTAGCTATAAACATGTCAACAGCTTAACAACTTGTTCAGCAAGATTCTTTTTAAACTGTTGCTCCACCATGACAGTTGTTGATCTGAAAGAAAGAAGTGACTCTAGATAAAGTCTTTGTCTAGAGCAAACACAACTGCAAGGTCATGGGGTTGAAGTCCTAGTGAATGCTTGAACTAATAAAATGTATACCTTAAATGCATTGTAATTTGCAGCTGGCAAAGCTGAAAATATTAAACACATTTGCACTGATATATGAATTACTCTTTAGCGTTTTCGGAGTGCAGTGCGTGAAATTCAACTTCACAAGTGTTTGTTTTCATATACTTGAGTACAATATGTCAAATGGCCCATTACAAAGTTTATATTTGTGAAAGCAGCATGAGTGTGATTGAAGTAGGAAGCTCTTGTTCCAGTCCTCGAAATGTATACACTGTGCTACATCTGTGCTTCCCTAGGCATTTACAATACATATAACTGTGTGAGAGAGAAAGAGAGAGACAGAAAAAAAAAAGGTGAGAAACAGTGATACAGTTATGTGGTTTTGGATATTGTCTGGTAATGTCCTCATCTATAATAGATCAGAATCTGAGATTCTTTGTCTTAACAAATCCTCTCAAATGTACTTTTCATGTTTGGCTGTCTCCTGCAACACGTGACTCCTGTAATACAGACATATCCTGTTACTTGATACACACAAACCCAGACATACACAGACTCAAGACATTAAGTGCATTAGTTTACAAGCCCTAGTTCTTCAGTATCACAAACAGGGGTTTTACCTTTTTTTTTTTTTTTTGCCGTAGTAACACACACTACATAATTGATCTGCTTCAGGGCAAATTTATTCTGAGTTACATAAAACAAAACACAAGAGTTAATTACTATAATTAAAACAGATTATATTTTATTATATATATAATAAATGTTTTAATATATGTAATATATGTAATGTATGTGTTTATTATGAATCACTGTTGTATTCCTCATTTATCATAAAAGAATCTCCAAAATGAATAAATGTGAATGTATACAGTATTTTATAAATATATTATATACATCATAAATAAATATAGTGTTTACACACACACACACACACACACACATTTGGGTTGTTGACGTGATATGGCATTTTCATTGTCCCACAAGATAAAAATTAATCTAATTAATATTGTTATTTAAAATTCTGTAAATCATTAAACATTTCTTTGACCATAGGTCAAAATTGTCCTATGGTGTGACTGTCTCAAGCATGGTTTAATAAATTACATTTTTTAGAAATTAAAAAGAAAAGCATAAAATGTTAATAAAGACCTCCAGCATAATTGTACAAGTGTCTATTTTAGTAAATGGCAATCATTTTTTTTCCATCCATATATTTCTGAAAGCATAGGAACTTGATACATTTTGTCTCTGAAAACCATGTCTCATGGTGTGATACCATATCCTGATTTTAAATTGGCCAATTCCAGAAAACAATTTAATTACTTGAAGGACCCCATTCATGGTCGTGCTACTGAAGCCCTTTGTCAAGTCCATGACGTGCACATGGTCAATTTTTGTCTCAAAATCGAAACTTATGTTTTGTTGTCCTTTGGTGTGACACCCCTAATGTCAGGATTCTGGACTTTGTGTTCCATGTTTTACCCCCAGCTTTAGTTCCTGTTTCGTTATTTGGTCATTTTCCTGTTCTTGTTTAGTTAATTGATCACTCCTCCACCTGTTCTTAATTATCAAGTGTATTTAAGTTCCTGTTTTCTATGAGTTCATCATCCTGTCTACTTTGTTACTCAGTTGTTCCTGTGTTAGCATGCTCCTTAGTTTGTTTCCCCCGTCGTTTATTTTATTAAAGTCAGTTAAAGTTTATTTTCCTTTGTCTCCTGCGTCCTCCTTACAACACACAGTGACACCTAAATTGTATTTTTTAATTAAAAACTATATGTTAAACTACATAATCATGGAACATTATGCAAATGTGTCTTGGAAACTGCTAATGACAGGTCAACTTGGAATAGCAAGGTCATTAATTGACACAAAAAGCTGAAATGTCCTCCATTGTGACGTCTGTACTGTCACACCATAGGACAAAGATGTCACACCAAAGGACTCTTTAAAAAGCATAACGAAAATATAAATAATATTCTTAAATAAGATACTTCTGTTAATTACAACAATCAAAATTCTAACAGATGTTATTTCATTTTATATATAATAATTTTAATATGTTTAATATATTTCTAAGATTATTATGCATTTTGAACTTATAATAATAGATAATAATAATAATAATAATAATATGAAATACAACATAGCAATTTTAGGAAATACCTTAGGGTAAATAGGGAATAGATATTGAGTCAGTGAGTAACTAGTTACATGTAACAGAATTACATAATTTAGTTACAAAATAAATTTAATAATTTATGTAAATGTATCATTAAATTACAGTTACTTACGAAAATGTTAATGATTACAAAGGGGGTTACATCTGAATATTTTCACACATACAGATCTAATTGATTTCTTTCCAAAATTACATAACTAAAATATGAGTGTCACGCTTCAGGCAGGAACAGACGAACAACGACGTAGTGAAATGAACAATCTTTAATAATCCACAAGGAACACGGAAAACACAGGGTGGTAATGTTAAGGTCTGACAAGAATGGAGGGTAAACACACACATTAAATAGACAGACTGATTAACACACCAGGTGCAGACAATGAGGGAGAGACCAAAACACACAGAGCTGCAGGGGGAATTGATGGGAGAAACCAACTAAAACGTTCAGGGGTGTGACATTACCTCCCCCTCCCGGAAGGCGCGTCCTCGCGCCGACAAACAAGGAAAACAAAATGTACAAAGTCTTAGGAGGGGGCTTCGGCGGAAGACGGACTCCCGGGAGGAGGACAAAAGATGGAGTCCAGGGTGATGGCGGAATAGTCCATGGAGGTGATGACGGAGGGAGAAGCCAAGGAGGTGACCGGAAGGGGCTGGAGCAGGAGGAGCCAGGTGAAACCCAGACCGCAGCCATGATGGAATTCCACGGTGGAGCTGATGGAAGGAGGAGCCATGGTGGAGGGAAGGTTGACGACTCCATGGGGCCGACCGACGGAGGCGGAGCAGGTGGTGGTAGAGCCTGAGGCGGAGACGGAGAGCCGATGATCCTTGGCGACACCGAGGATCCGGAGGGCCCAGGCGGAGCCCAAGGCTCTGGCGACCCAAGGCGGAGACGGAGATCCGGAGGTCCGCGGCGGAGCCAGAGCGACAGAGGACCGAGGCTGTGCCCGCGGGAGGGAGGAGGTCCACAGAGCCGGTGGGATGGAGCGACGAGGCGCAGCCGGAGGAGTATAGTCCAGAGGCAAAGGTGGGGCGACGACTGACCAGGGTGGAGCCGGAGGGACGATGGAGCCCGGTGGAGCTGGTGGACCGACGGGCGACGGTGGAGACGAGGGAGCTGAGAGCCGGGGTGGAGCCGCAGGGTCGGAGGGCCGAGGCGGAGTCCAGGACTCTGAGGCTGGAGGCGACGATGAGGGATCCTCCAACCATGACACCGATGGAGACTGGCAGACCCGCGGCGAACCCACCGCACAGATGGTGAGCTGAGGGTGAGCAGAGGTGCTGACAGGAAGCAGAGGTGACTGAGGGAGGGTGGGTAGGAAATCCAAACAGGCTGACAGTTCAATATTCAAGTCCATAACATCATGACCCAGGTCCATATTAAGCTCACCCTCAGCGGCGGTGCAGTGGGTGGTGCTGTCCTCAGCATCCTCATGCCCCACTGATACTCCCACCGTCGCAGACATTGTGGCCGGCTCTCGCACCTGGTCAGACGTACATTCCTCTCGTTCAGCGGCGATCGCTTGCCCTGTCGCTCCAGTTGGTGATGGCTCCTTGGTCGCGCTGATAGCGTGGGATCCGTCTGCGGTGGGCTCGGGCTCGTGCTCCGCGTGTCGGGGTGGTGGCTGGCTGGGTTCTGGGTCCAGAGTGGCACTAGCGAGATTCTCCATGGAGCAGGCGGAGAACGAGGGTTTGTTTCTCGCCAGTGTCCACTCCACAAACACGGCGAAATCCGCTCGAGGGCCGTCCTCGGACGACGGCGCTCTGCATGACGCGTTGAGGCTAGCGTCATAGAACGCCCAGAGCGCGTCGTCCGGGTAGCTGGTGGTGTGAGCTACTAGTTGGAACAAGACGGTAAATCCCTCGAGCGGTAGATCCCCCTGCTTCAGCCGAAGGAGGATGAATTCCGGACGGAGTAGGGGATCCATGGGGGAAACACAACGGAAACAAAAGACTGTGAAAAAAGTAACGATAAACAAAACGGAGAGGAAAACACGAAAAACTGTTGCGGTTGGACGTTCTGTCACGCTGCAGGCAGGAACAGACAGACGAAGACAAGATATAAACAAAATACATTTAATAATCCACAACAAAGCTCAGGAACAGGAACACAGGGAAGTAATATTTAACGTCCAACAACCAAGAGGGAAAACACACGCTTTATATACACTGACTGATTAACACACACAGGTGCAGACAATGAGGGAGAGACCAAAACACACAGAGCTGCAGGGGGAAATGATGGGAGAAACCAACTAGAAAGTCCAGGGGTGTGACAAGAAGAAACCCTCTTCTATCTAAAAAAAAAAAAATTGCAGCACAGTTTAGGTCTGCAAAGTTGCATCTGAACAAAACACAGGTCTTCTAGAATAATGTCCTTTGAGATGGAGATATTTGGCCATAATGCACAGCGCCAAGTTTGGTGAAAATCTAAAGAGCATATCAGCACAAACACCTCATACCAAAAGACAAGCATGCTGGCGGAGGGCTAATAAATTTGGGCTTGTTTTGTAGCCACAGGACCTGGGCACCTCACAGTCATTGAGTTGGCCATGAACTTCTGTGTATACCAAAGTATTCTAGAGTCAAATGCGAGGGTATCTGTCTGACATCTAAAGTTGGGCCAAAACTGGGTCATGCAACAGGACAATGATCCCAAGTACACCTGTAAGTCTACAACAGAATGGCTGAAAAGAAAAGAATCAAGGTGTTGCAATAGCCCAGTCCAAGTCCAGAGCTCATCCTGACTCAAATGCTGTGGTGAGAGCTGTGCATAAGCAAATGCCCACAAACCTCAATAAACTGGAGCAACGTTGAAAGGCGAGTGGTCCAAATTCCGATGTGAGAGACTGATAAAGTCACACAGAAAATGAATGCTTCAAGTTATTGCTGCTAAAAGTGGATCTACAGGCAGTTGAATTATAGGGTGTCCTAACTTTGTCACACATGGCCTTTCCCTCTTGGCTTTATTTTTGCTAAATAAATAATGACACGGTGTGATATGTCATGTGATGATGTTTATCTGAGGATTTATTTTCCAAATTTTAAGACAAGGACCAGATAATTTTTTTATTATGTCCTGATACGGAAACCATGGAATTCAATAGGGTGTCCTAACTTTTTCACATAACTTCTAATGAGACTGGAGATGTGAAAACCATTATGGGACAATGAGTCGCATCTTCTCTGTTCACAGCATGATATAGCTGACTGTTCTAGTGAGTTTCTAAGGCACGAGATCAATGATGAGAAATGAAGGTTGGGTTGATGAGAAATTAATCATTTAAACAGCATTACAGTCAGAGAATCTCAAGCAGTGCAGTGATGGTGAATCACATATGCTGCATCCCGAATCACTTACTCATTCACTCATGCACTACTGCCTATAGGGTTGTGATTTTTTTGTCTAATATGGTCTGTTTGTTCATTAAAATTACACAAATAAACACAAATAACAAACATATATGATTCTATTTATTTATTTTTAGTAGTTTTCCTGGTAACACTTTAGAATACAGTTTCATCATTAATGAATAACTACACAGGAAGAAATGACTAATGCACTATTAACAGTCTAGTAACTAATATTAACTAACAAGAAACTCTGATTAACGAATCAGTAAGTCACAGCACTCAGTTGAACATAGTAGTTCACTATTAGCTAATCAGTAACTACTATTTTTTTCATATCTCCCGGAGAACTACTAAGAACTACTATATACATGTTCGTAATTAATGTAAATAATGCAAAATGTATAATTAATTCTAAAGTGAAGATCATGGTAACCCATTAGTAATGACTGGGGTATTACCAAATACTTCAGAAGGAATTACTAATTATTTGGATCCATATTCTAAAGTGAAGATAATGATAACTCTTTAGTAATGACTAAAGTCATTAAAAACTATTGAGGTTTTTGTAAGGTTCTGGATAGTTATACTTCCGATGGCTTTGGTAACACTTGAGTCGTTACTAGTGGGTTACCATGATCTTCACTTTAGAATACGGATCCAAATAATTAGTAATTCCTTACTATCCAAAACCTTACACCTCGATAGCTTACAATGATTTCAGTCATTACTAAGGAGTTATCATGATCTTCATTTTAGAATACGGATCCAAATAATTTGTAATCCCTTCTGAAGTATTTGGTGTTACCTGAGTCATTACTTGTGGGTTACCATAATCTTTTCTTCAGAATTAATTATTCATTTTGCATCATTCACATTAATTATGAACCTGTATATAGTAGTTCTTAGTAGTTCTTTGGGAGATATGAAAAAATAGTAGTAACTGATTAGCTAATATTGAACTACTACTTTCGACTGAGCACTATTACTTACTGATTTGCTAATCAGAATTTCTTTTTAGTCAATAGTAGTTACTAGAGTGTTAATGGTGCATTAATCATTTGTTCCTGTGTAGTTATTCACTAATGACAGAACTGTATTCTAAAGTGTTACCGTTTTCCTTTAAAGCACAAATCCATCCAAGGTGGCCCATGTTTCTACACAGACCATAAACAGTCATGAACACATTATTTGAGGTGTATAGGTTATAGTAAAGGATTGGATGACAAATGTATTCCTTAGAATTGCATTAAAATGGATTGAAGTCTTCCACCAAATACAATCTTCTGTATAATTACAGCACATTATTATCAGCTAGTCAAGAAAGATACTGGAAAGATACCATTAAGTGTCTGTATAATTTGGGCTTGCTATACTTTAATGCAGATTTTTTTTTTTTAACTGTAAAGTCAAAGAAGTTATACTGTAAAGTAAAAGAATTGAAACAGCATGAGGTAAAGACTGCAACAATAAAGTAGCTGCAAATTAAGCTCGTCAGTTTTCTTCATACTGTATTATATGGCCAATAAAGTGTATTTGAGGGTACATTATTGTTTACTAGGTGTGTCTATAAGAGTTTCATCAGCACACTTCATCAGTACAATTGCAAATGTGTCACTGATTTTATACAACAGTTCAATAAGCCTAAAACTTAATATTAAGTTACATTTTAGGCACAGTATTTTCAATTTTTGCTTTGTTTTGCAAATGAAAACCCATAACAGAACAGTTGGCTCTGAGCTTTGTTTCTGAATGAATCTACATTTTTTAAACTGGTTTTGAATCAACTCAATAAGTAAATAACTCAATGGCTCATTCATAAAGACAGTCTCTTACTTCGTTTCTGAATCAATTAACCCTTTGAATTAATTGGCTGAATGACGCAGTGACTCACTCATTAAGACTTTAGTTACATTTTTTTTTTATTTTTACAAATATTTTTAAATTTAAAATATTAATTTTGCATGTAATTTTAAAACATTAGAAATAGCAATATATATGCAATTGCAGCATAACCGCTTTCGGCATGTTTGAGCCACATTAAGCAGTCTGTGTAAAATGACCAAAATCCCACTTCAGATACAGCTTCTGTCCACTTCTATGGTGCAAAGATGGATTTTGCTATACTGATTTCACTGATTGAGAACAACCCTACAGTGTTTTATTATTCTACTTGAATTTATTGATCAAATACATGAATTTGACATGAAACTGTGCATCAGGTTAGAAAATGGCCAGATAAAGATACAATGCCCTTTGAAATTCCTGATGGCCACAACAGGCCTGATACCAGCGCAAGAACACAATCAGCAAAATACTGATTATCTAATTATCATCAACGACAAAATTCCAGAAAATATTGATATATCCTTTTTGTCAATATCATATGCCCCTATTGTATTGTAAAAATGAATTATCTGAATTTGAATGAATGAATGGAATTTGGTCAGTACTACAAACTTGCTGAAAGCAAATATGCACTGAACCAGAAGTGATTTTAGACACAGCATATGCTCTTGACTTGAAGGCCTGCAGTCATTGACAGTCTAATAATAATAATAATAATTATAATAATAATCTAATAAACTCTCTTCTGCTTGTGTTTCTACAGTTCTTCATTTTGTTGCTCCTGATACTATTGTTGGAGATTCTGTTCATGATTCTGTTCTTCGCATATCAAGATCAGGTACGTGCAGAATTAATTATTTTATATTATTTCATGGAGAATGTTTGGTCAATGGCAGCATTCAGCACTTACTTATTTAAGTATAATGATAAACTGTGTAATCATACTTTACTACAAATGACTAGCAAGAACACCACTATTATAGCATAAAACAATCCCAGAACTGAAAGCCAAACCACCATCAAAAAAACTAATGCAAATATTTTTCCTCAATAAAATGAACTATATCAATAATCAATAGTTCAATAATTTTCTTATTTAGTATTTTTAGGAGATTTTATGGTACTAAATTATATTTATGGAATAGTTATGATCCATTCATTACCTGTTAGGCCAGGGACACACCAACGTTTTTCAAACCTCAACCGATTTTAAAACTGCTTCAGCCTACGTTTAACATTATAATCCTCTGAACGCACACACTACATAATTTCGCAGAGTGAGACAAGATCTCATGGAGACTTGCAAGACCAAATGTGACTTGTGAAAAAAAAAGGAAACAAAAAACAAATGAAGGACAATCAACATCATCAGCTGGTTCTCTAGGCAAACTCCTGGCATAAAAAGAAAAAAAGAAAATGGGTGATCTTCAGTTTTCAGTAAGATTTTGTTTGGATGCCGTACCAAACATTTTCGCAAGATAAAATTAGTTTACACTGTGGTCATTTTGACAGTGAACAGTACAAGTGTGACATTTTTTTTAAGGACCATTTAATCTTTATGAATCATGCTCATTATTTTTTGTGTGTGTTCACATAGCAATGGTTCGTACCATTCTGATAAAGTAAAAAAATAAAATAAAAACAAACAAACAAAAAAGACAGAACAGCACCAGAAGGGTTAAAATTAGATTTTGGTGCTCATGTTAGATCAAGATCATTTTAGAGATAGTGTAAAGCTGTTTTAATTTATGTTCTCAGTACAGAAAGTTACAGTAATAAAAGCTTTAAGAAAGAAACATGTAATCTTACAGTAAACATCAGAGGCTTATTAAATTCCTTCTGGTTTACTCTTTTAGAAAACTTCAGTCTTTAACTTATTTTTTATTATTGGCAAGTTCCCATAGGAACAGCATTAAGAAGAGTTTAAGCAAGTTATTTTTTGGGTTAGTATTCTCTATCAGGGCTGCATTAACACTGTAAGGGGCACCTGGGCTTTACCTCTTGAAGGGTCTACATTCCCTCATTCTTGATCATCACAAAGCACAAGTTGTCATCTTTAATTTTGCAGTAGTCTCATAAATGCCATTAACTCCTTCCACAGACCTATAGGTCTGTCATATGAAATATAGACAAATATCACTGCATGAACTACACATATGCACACAGTTGGATATTCAAGGCTGACATGATCTTTGCAGTAGTGCAAAGGTAATCATAATGACATGATTTTTTTCTGAGCCATTTCATCACTGAAGAACAGTTGAAATGATTTGATCACTAAGGATTCCTGTTGGTGCAATAGCTTCTCTTGCATCACACTGTAAATGAATCAGTATGTCTTCAGTGTCTTCAGTCTCTCTGTGAGTCTGTCACAACAAACTGCCATCGTTTTCTTGGCCGTTCTCCTCAAAGCACATATGGCAACATAGTGTAATGGGCAGTTTCCAAAGACACTTCCAGTGACAGCAACATATTTCCACTGTGGACCATCGTACTGTGACAGACTCTACAGAATCTCATCAGCTACAGTACAGCTTTCTCAACACTCACCAGAGAGACAAAGCACACCATAAGTTCACATTTCATCAGTCGTAATCTGCTGTTAGAGAAACACTACACTGTTCAGTCGCTCTGATTCTGATTCTGATCGCTGGTGATTGAAATCTTAGAACATTATTATTGATTAATTTATTCTGAGCATTTATAACACACCTCTGGATGATGTAATGGTCTTTGTATTATTGATTTAATTTACAATAAATGCTACAGTTGGACAAAATTACTATTAAAGTCAGTTAGAGCTTTAAATATCTTTTATCTTTGTATTTACATGTAAAGCTTCATATCATGAGTAGTCTACTTTCTGTGACTCCCAACATCATGTTTTGATGTACTTCAGGGTGTTTAAGCTTTAGGGGGTCACACCCACACACCCTTCCTACAACCCACTCTGTTAATGGCACGTTGTCTTCATGCAACACCATAATATTTGTCTGCATCAAAATAAAACATAAGTTGGTTGATCAAAATGGGAGGACTGATACCATCCATTGGAAATGTGGTAACTGGTCACATGATCTTGTGGCAGATGTTTTGAGTTTTCTTTTAGCGAATACTGCTGCGCTACATCCTTCCTTAGAAAAATTAATATTGACCTATCATTTTATCAAGAATTATTATTAGGAAGAGTGTGTAATATTGTTTTTTAAAACTGGGTTGGGAAACAATGTAATGTACAGAGTTAGAATAAATAAATGCTATTGTAGTATAATCATGATTTTAGGCCGTATAGACATTAATTATATTAGCCTATATTAGTCTGTAGTTGATGTCTTTGGCAGTAGATAGATAATAAATAAAGTAGAAGAAGATGAAAAACAGGTATAAGATAAGCTACATAGGAAGTGTTTACCTTATAATTTGTGTGTGCGCGTATGTGTGTGTGTTTGTTAAGTTACTAAAGCTGCATCTGACAAAAGCACAGACAGTATATGATGACGGGCTGCTAGTTTGTTATATATGCTGCTATATTATTTTTAAATTATATAAAATGTTAAATGATTAGGATTAGCCTGTGGTCATTATAAATGGCTTTTATTCAGTGTGTGTCACTGTAATCTTTTAACAAAAGTCAGCTGGAAGAATAATGTGATTTACACACATATAATTAGTACATGAAACACGTTGCTAGTGGAGATAATGATTCTCTCCGGTCTAAAGGGAGTGATTACAATGACACACAGGCAAAATAATGTGGAAATTGTGTTACTCTGTGTATCATTTTTCTTCTTCCGTTCCTTGATTCTGTTCTACACATGATTAGAAATGACCTCCTTGACCTCTTTATCATCTCTCTGTTACTTCCTCTTCACTGATATTTAATTATTTATGATGCATTACTGTATTACATCTATCAGGAGGGCTGTGAAGTGCCGATGTTGGCTGACGGATCACAGGGAATAATGGAGAAGCTGGTATAGATATAGACACGTGTTTGTAATGGTGCAGCAGTCTGTCATGAGATCTGGAAGGAGGCGTGAAAACCCTGCCGCAATGCTTATTTAATGCACATTTATGTTTCAAATGACAGCTCTGGGTTCAGCGCATGCATGCACTCAAATCCTATCTGGAGGATTGCATGGAAACACAGTCCTTTGAGGAAGCTTTCATTGGCAGGTTTCAATAGTATAGATTGCTGTCTTTCTCACTGCCTTTTTCCTGTTTTTCTGTTTCCTCACTGTATGTGGTGCTGAATAATTCATTGATAACGGTCTGTTTGGCCGACTGATGACGGAAGTGCAATTCCTCTGTAGTACAGACTGCAAAACCCTCATTTATAACTCATATATATGCTAGTGATTAGAAAAGGATGATATTCCATAAACGCTTTACCTAATGTCACATATTCAGAGATGAATAAGTTAAATATTTTAGATGTGAACAATTTTAGTCTTCATCTGTATTTTCTGTCTTTATGTTGACTGCTTCTGTCAAAGATACACATCAGCCTGATCATATTTAATTTGCATATATCTGTACCATGATATATTTGGTGCTGTAAAACTTTTTGCCTGAATAAAGTAGTTTTTTATAGAATATTATAAAACTGATTGTTCTGACTCATAAAATATGCCACCACAGACACGTTCATCAGCAGCCAGATTTAATGTGCCGTGTTGCTGGAAAATTAACTGACAGCCTACAGTTACTCTAATGAACAATATGATTTGCTAGGAGAATTGATTATCATCATTATTTATAAAACTACCTTTCATTATATGGCTGTTTTTGCTGTTGTACAACACTTTGCGTTGCCTGAGCACACATCTAACTTGTGGTAAAATCACTGAAATGCTTCTTATCTTGTGGTTTCTGCTTTATTTTAAAAATTATGAAAGAGTCAAGGTCATATATTAGAGGGTTTCACTGATCCCAAAATTGCGTTTTGAAATTTGACATGACAAAATAAATGTGGTACATTTGAAAATAAATTTCACTTATAAATAAAATGATTAAAATCAGCCATATAGTCTGTTTTGGCATGTGGCCAATTAGTCTCTCATTTATGTAATTTACTGAAGTCAAACCTGAAGGGAATCTAAAGATCCCACAGAGTTCCTGTACACATCATTCCTGTTAGCGGTGATTTAGCTAATTGAGCTAATTGAGAATCACTGTGTGTGCATTTTGTTTTCAAATGATTGGATTAACACACATTTAACTAACAAATAAGAGATTTAAAAGGCATTTGTGAATTTGATCATAATTTTCATGAAGGTTAAGGAATTTTCATTATTTAAAACATTATGTCTTAATTACATAATGACCTTATTCTCATAACATTATGACTATATTCTCAAAATCTCACTTTAATGTGGATGTACATGTAAATAAAAGTGAAATTATAACGCTTTACAGAAATAATCATAGAGTTTTCTGTGGTCTTTTCTTCATCTCCCTCTGCCGTTTGTTCAAACACATTACTCTTGGCCAGCAGCAACGACTTCAGACAAGCACAGCTTTGTCCATTCATGAGCTCAGTAGCTTCACCAGCTCATGTTTAGCACACAGTGGGCCTCATCCATGAAAAACCAGCAGAAACAGTGCATTTCTGTGAAAATCATGCATAAATCCATTCACATGTAAATTGTTACACCAAATTGATGACAGCAGTTTATACACTCAGAAAATAAGTCTGCTTGTGTTTAATGAATAAGACTCATATAACTATATGCTCAGCTTATTTGTGTCCTTTACATGTCAGTGACAGATATTAAATGTTTGCAAATGTGTCCTGTCACAGTGAGTAAATATATAAGAAAAACTGCAGGATAGATACTGTAGTATTGTTCTTAAACAGCACAAGAACAGAACAGTTTATCTGGTGCTTTGAAAAATCACAAAAAACAGCATCTCTAGATCAGTTCTGTAGTCATGTATTTAACCCATTATGTCACAATTTGATCTGATGCTTGTGGAAACAGGTCCGTTTGTGACCAGCTTCATTTCACAAAACCGAAAACAGGCTCAGTTTCATCTGCACATGTTTTCAGGGTGTTGACAACAACAAACTTTAAGTGCAAACACCATTTGCATACTATATTACATTGCTCTGTTAAAATGCAAAGCATAATTAATGAGTAATTAGATTGCTTTACTGATCATTTGTAATTTTCAGGGACATTATTTAATGTTCCACTGTAATTACATTTAATAATTTAGCAGACACTTTTATACGAAGTGACTTAGGAGCAATCAAAGCAATAAAACAGCAACAATAAAATGTTGTGACAAATGTTAGATTTAGTTTTTTTTTTTACAGAAACTGAATAAAATAGAGCAAGATTGTGGCAAATAATGCATGTATAAAAACAAGGACTTAAATCAGAGTCAACAGACTGAACCAACAGTTCACACCGTTTATAATATACCATGACATTAATTTGTCCTACCCACTGGCAAATAGCTTGAAGAAAATTAATTTTACACAGCAGTAAAACTCAAATAGTTTAACTGTAAGGATTTAAGGAAATTGGAATACTAAACATCTTTTGGTGACATGTAAGCAATTAATTTCTGCATCAATGTTACAATAGAATGTCACATTCTGTTAAGCCTCAGAAACTAATCGAGAGTATTTCTGAGGATAATTTAACAAACCCTGTTTGCTTTGAAATATGACAGTCATTCTTAATGTCATTCTTATGTGAATAAGCTTTTCTTCATGCTGTGTTCTAGATTGATCTGTATGCGCAAAGTGACCTGAAGAAGGGCCTGCAGCTCTTTGGGACGGAAGGAAACATCGGCCTAACCAATGCCTGGAGCATCGTCCAAACGGATGTACGATTACTTAAGAGTGTAGTTAGTAATCTCTTCCCAAGAAGCAGAAATGCAGCACTGTCAGATAGCTGAGTGTCTTGAAGGAAAGACACATGATAATGCTGTGTGTGTGTCTGTGTGTGGCATGTGTGTGTGTTATAGTTTCGCTGCTGTGGAGTGACCAATCACACGGACTGGTTTCACGTGTTTAATGCAACACGTGTGCCGGACTCCTGCTGTCTTGAGTACAGCGATAACTGCGGTCTGGAGAATCCCGGGACCTGGTGGACGGCTGTAAGAAACTTCATTATCAGTCCAGTCAGCTTTAGCCTTTAAAGAGCCCATGCTCTGTTCTCTCCTGTGTTGATGTATTTTTATAGTGGAACAGGCGGTTCGTGGCAGGACAGACAGAATCTCTGTTGTGTCTCTGTAGCTGCCATGGTGTCTGTCTTCCTCTCTAATGTGACTGACTGATGCGGTTTATGTTGACAGCCATGTTACGAGCGAGTGAAGGGCTGGCTGCAGGAGAATCTGGTGGCTCTGTGGATTTTCGCTCTGTGTACAGCTTTAACACAGGTACTAAAAGCTTACGTCACAACAATCAATATATGAGAGCTCAGTGATGGATCATCATTTACCTGTGTTTGCAGATCCTGGGGTTGGTGTTCTCCATGACCATATTCTGTCACGCAGTGAAAGTGGAGACGTTCTATGCATAGAGACGTGGCTAAAAGCAGAAAAGGACCAAACACACGTACATCTGCCCATTTCTGCTTCTTCATCACACACTTCTGTCTTCATCGCTGTCAATCAGTCGTAACATTTTGCTAACACACTGCTATTTACAACATGATTTTATAATCCAGTTGAACTGAAAGAATGAAAATTGCTCTTTATGAATATTTAATGGCAAGTTTATTCCTTGTTTCCATTTGTGAAGAAATTATTCTATAGCAATTTTAAACAGGGAGACCAGTAACTAATGTCATAATTTTATATTTGTATAATTTCATATTAATACATCTGAAATGAACAACTGCTGTTTATATGTATTCAGAGTAAGTTCTCAATAGATTTAAAAGGTAAGATGTTTAGAAGATTTTTGAATATCTGACTTATTCGACCATCTTTAAAGCAAACAGTATTAAAACAGACATTTTAATTGAGCAAATGAACTACATACAGTATGCAGGAAAGAGCACAAATCTGTTCTACAGATCCAATTCAGTAAAAGAGTAAAAGCACAGTTTAACTTTATTGCATTGACAGTGGCCTGAAGAAACAACCGAACACCACGTGTAATTTCCGTGCCACTAAAACAGGAACAAAAAAATTCCAAAGAGATCTTTAAAACTCAATCTGCCCAAACAGATCCAACCACAAACTTACATTTAAGTCTCAAATATCTTTGTTTTTAACACCATGTGTAAAGTTTTATCATTTTGAACCTAACAAGCTTCTTTTTGAGAAATATTTCGCTTGAAAATTATGGAAGCTTTTAGCTGAATTTAATTTGAAATGAAAATGTAAAATGTCAATGTATTCCTGTATTTGGATTTGCATTTCCTATACCTATGAAAAATGATGGGAATAAATATGTACAAAATTTGTAAGAATCAAATTCATTTATGTAATTTGTATTTGCCATTTCCAAAACAACTGCTACCATTAAATATAAAACTGAATGTGTAACGATAGATTTCATTTGTAAATGCAGTAAGGGCAGCTAAATTGTTCAAATGCATTGACACTCACAACTGAAATTTGCATTCTGACACTGAAGTACAGACGTGATGGATGACTGGAAGTGTTTAAGGTGCCATTTGAGATGAGAATAAGGCTGGAATCAGTGCACTGAAAGAGTAAAACACAGAATTAATGTGCACAAAGTATAGTATAGATTTGTAATGACAACAGCGCCGTAGCAATTCAGTCATGGATGTATCTTTTTTTCTGTGGCACTAAAACGTTGCCTCATTTACTAAACCAGCATTTTCCAAACTTTTTTTAGTCACATCACCCTTTCACATAAAAAAAATGCATCTCTCAACATGCGCACTTTGAGTGTGTGCACGCAGAAAACAGTTTTGAGTTGTCTTTCACCTCTTCTTGTGCTTGAATGGTTTAAAATTGCTTTAATGGCAAGATTTAGAAACACATACAAAATGATCACTCTATGATTGTTAAACTTTGGATCTAACCCACGAATCACATGCATGCTGGTTGGGAAACACTGTACTAAATTACTGCTAAATAATTACTATTTGCTGTGAACATGAGAAAATGTCCACACATTCTTATGGGAACAGAGTGCAAAGACACTTGCTTTAACCAAAGAGAGTCAAGATGTGAGGAAATATTTCATTCTAGTTCAGAAATCTCTAATTTGGAGACAAAGTCAAGACTGTGAATGTGAAAACTCCTTTTTACACTGCAATTATTACAATACTGAATATGCTTCTCTATTAAAAAAGATGAATTGAGTGTGATTTTGAAATGCTACTCATCAACAAAATGGAGCACTGTCGGTTTAAAATATTTCAGCAGGAATATTCAAACTTCTCAGATGAAGCATCTTTAATTAATTCAGTCATGCTGCTGTAAAACTATTATCAGATGGACATTCTGGTCTGAGAGAACAAACCCCATAACAGCAGCACCTTAATCTACAGAGACAAAATGCTGTCACAGTAACTTTACAGACTCTCCATTCACTTAATGGACAAATACCATCCTCCTTCTCCTCCGAGTTACCAATTTTAGACACAGATAGATTACTGCTGGTGAAGAGATCAGTATATTTAAAATATATTTAATATGTAGGTTATATTTTGCATTTCTATTATGGTCTAAACTACCACACTTAATAAATGTCAGTTTAAGTGTGAGAAATGTGTTTAGATGATCACAGACATGATGTCTAATGCATGACGATAAATGACTGACTATAAAATCCAGGTACCTTGTCTTGCTGAATGTGTGTCTGTGTTCCCCGTTCACCCTGTCTTCAGCATGGAATTGCTTCAAAGGTTTTTTGAAGAGGATCTTGTCCACTTTATTCATTAATCCTCAACATGGCACTGAAGGCAGGAGGAAGCGTCAACGATGAAGGACAGTCCTCATGCAGGTGGAGAAAGGGATTCACATCCTCACAAATCTCTATTAAGTTATCCTACTGTCAAAAAACAGAAATACTGCAGCATATGAGTGTCACATATTAACCACACTGCATAAATATATATCAGAGAATAAGCAGATAATGAACAAGCTAAACTTTATAGGAAAATAGTTTCTTGAGCAATGATTGAAGTTAATGTATTTACCAGGTCTGAAGCTCACTGATGATCTGCATAATTACAGAAGACTTGGTCAAGATAAAATCATTTGCTGTATTATGTGTATGATGGCAGGATCCAGAGCACTCGTGTTTTCATCCTCATCATGTTTGACAGGAATCCATCATCATACTCATGGCTGGATCTTGGGGTATTGTTGAACTGACGAAATTACCCAGATCCTTCCCAAGAGCATTAAGATTTCTAAAGACCCAAGGTGGTCAATGCTCTGGGGTCAAAATAACTGAAAGATTTTATCACTGCTTGCAAACAGGGGTGTTTTGATCACACACGTGTATACGCGTTCTGCAGGATGATGAGGTGCATGAACTTGATTCTGCTTATTATCTACTGCCCGTGTCACAGACCACAATCACATAATGGGAGAGAATGTTCTGTCAGACAAGCAGAAACCATTGCCTACAAATATCTAAAAATAAAGCTTCACAAAACACGCAGCAGCACGTCTATATACTGAATGTCTTGACATTATGCTAGATCAGGGATAGGCAATGTCTGGAGTGCCGATGTCCTGCAGAGTTTTTCTCCAACCATAATCAAACACACCTGAAAAAGCTAATCAATGCCTTCAGAGTTCTAGGGTAACAGGCAGGTGAGTTTTTTTTCTCGAGGATAGGCATTAAACTCAGGATATTGACATTTCCCAACCCTGTTCCTGGAGAAATACCTCCCAAACACATTTTCCTAATTACACACGCCTGATTCAATTCATCCAGTTATTATAGACTCAAAGACCTGAAATGGATGGGTCAGAAACACAAAATGTATACTTAGATACCCAAAAAACCTTGCTGTAGTCTGTCAAGTGTAACTCATCTGCTTATACAAACCTCTGCAATGGGAACATTTTGAAATACAGGAACAGACACTCAAATTCTATCTCTATGCATCAAGACAGGCATGATGGCATTCTCCCATTGACAGTGAAGGTCAGTGATGGCCTTCTGGAGTCAAACGATGCTATTAAACTACTATTTCACATGTCTCATATCACACTCTCTTGCTTCTCATAATAAAATCATGCACACTCAAATCAATATTTCATGTCCATTCATTTATTTATAAAGCAAACATTCATGTAATACGCAGGATAATGTACAGTCCAGCTCTGATTTGAGCTCTTATTTCAGTCTGTCTGGGTTTATTGCACAATAATGTCTGTCTGACCGCACATTAGCCCAAAACATACGATAGCTGCAGCACCAGGGAGAGGATATAATATGACTGAATTCATCACTTCTGTGTGTAATGTGCTTTTATTAAAAGACCACACACAAATACACACACACACACACACACACACACGCACCTCATAAAACACAACAAGCCCAAAGTACTGAAGGAAACTTTATTAAAATAAACGAATGAACAGAAAATGACAAAACTCCACAATGGCAAACGTTTTACTAAAACTATTGCAGGTCAGTGCTGGCAGAATCAGCAGTGATGTTTTTCATCTCAAATTGCTCACAAGACAAGCACAAAGATGTGAGCGCAGCTGTGAATGTGTGAGCGTGTGACTGAACTCAATTCATTCTGTAGGAGTAAAGCACACGCAACCAAACACTCTGATTTATGTATAGTTATGTACAGATGTGTGATGCTCTGTTTGGTTAGTGGATCCGCGTCAGCTCCTCTACAATTTTAATAACCTCATCCACCGTGGCTTCCCGCTTCATCCCGCTGCCGTCATCGATCTACAACACAAACACATGAACTCTGATTAAGCCGTGCGAATGTGAACACAAATGTAGTTTACACAAGTGTACTCAAGTATTCAGAAAAATATTTGAGATGAGCAGGAGCCTGTATGGATATAAAGTTGCATCATCAGCATTTCCTGTCTTTGCTTTTTTATTAAAACAATCTTTTAAAAAAACCTTTGGTGAACATATATCTTTAGCTCAGTGTGTCCTAGCCCTGTTCCTAGAGGCACAACAACAACAGCAAAAGTAAAAGACACGCCAAGTCTAAAAGCTGAAATGCTGTAGGCAGCATTCGGAGAAAGGCACATACGGAGGAAGGAATCCAGTGCTCACATAACATCCTGTCTACTGACACACCTTCATCTGATCGATTTAGGAAGGTAGCATAGATGTACTGGTGTGTTCAAGTCCTGGGATATTCATAATTAGTAGTCATAATTACTGCACCAGGCATGTTTAAGTCTTTGGTCAGCGCAAAATAGACGTATAACTTCAGTATACAGCAAAATTTTTTAAACTCTACTTCAACAAAATGGTGAAATCAAGAAAACACATGATGATGCAGTGATACGAGAAAAATGCTGTGATCACCTGTAGCGTGCTGACCACCTCTTGCATTTTAGCCCGACCCAAATCCAGGAAGCTCTCAATAAGATCTCCATCAATGAATCCTGTGGCCTGCTCAGTCTTGCGTTCAGTGTGGAAGGACCTCCAGGTGGCGCTAGTCAAGGACTTTAACAGGTCAGAAGACACAGTTCATGGCAAAGAGTGTTAAATCATACGCTCACGCACACACACACACAAACACCTCTGACAGTTGCTGAAGGATATAAGCTGTGCTCAATCTTGCCGACACTCTTGATGACCTTGTTGAGTCGGTTCTGCAGATCCAGCAGTAAACTGTACCAGCCTTCTGACAGTGATGTCACCAAACCTCAAATACAAAATCAAAACTCACATTAACACACAGCCAACATCACAGTAATGACATGAGGCAGTTTATTTCTCTGCAAAATTTAACTGAATATCCCTGGAAATCCTACAAATGAAAGCTACTTCAGTTGAGTCTAAGCTCATAACGAGTCTGATATGAATGCAAAAACAGCTCCACAACTAATGACTAAACTCTGCCTTATCTCATGCCTGACAAACAGCTCTTAATAGCACTTTATTTCCTCATCCTGACCTATTCTACGTCTTGCTCTGTATTTGCACTTTACGCTGTTTCTTCTTCACCCTCACATGTTAATCAGTCCTCACAGATACACCAGAACAGCTAAATCATTCCCACTGCACTTCCCATCTCTGGTCCATGTCAACATCAGACAGGCACTAGTAATTTCATAATGTCATGGGGCAACTCTAAATATGGCAGCTAAAGCAGCAGCGATAATATGACAACATTCAGGATCTGCTGTGCGTCTAAAAGAGAGCAAACAGAAAATAAGCTTACCAATCATTCCGTTAACGGTGCCGAACAGCACAGAGCCTTGGGTTGGAGTAGAGCTCTCACCCAGATTCTGCAGCACCAGAGAACCATGTGAAAATACATTGACAAACTCGCCCAGATGAAACAGACCCACTTCCTGCAGGTGCTGCCGCTCTTCGTCTGTAGTCGCCGCACTGGAGGACAGACATGCATTCAAACAATCACTAATAGAGTCACATTCAGCTTCCCTTAAGGCATTTCACATTAGCAACAGATTCACAGGCAAAAAAACATCCTTTATCTGCCATCAACAATGTAGTCTAAATGTCTAAAGCACAGCTTCAGAAGTCACTTTCAATTCAAGCACATTTCTGCTGGTTAATGCAATGAATTCAAGTTATCACCTGAACCCAATGCAAACTCTTGATCATGTGAATTCCTACTGAATCATGATTTACTAGAGGAAAGATTGGGCATCTGAAGATCAGTCACATGAAACAACTGTACATTTAGTCAGTTCCCCAATCAATTCTATTACCTGTCCTTCTGGCAGACGAATAGATTGAAAGCATTCTCCGCTCCGAGGAAGTTGTCATCATCCAGGATTTCAACAGCACTCATCCAATTTGGATTGAAATCACGAGCAATCTAATGAAATGAAAATAGCAAGAGAAAATTAAGATCCACAATAGCTTTCTTAAAACTAGAAACAGCACAGGTTCACAGCAGCAGCTCATCACCTCCTCAAAGCTCCCCTCCATGGGTTTATATGCTAGCAGCAGCACTGATCGCATCAGGTCGCCCACCAGAATGAAATCACCTTTAGTCTTCAGATACAGGGCCATGATGTTATTATAGTGATTACACTCCGTCCTCAGCTCTTTCTCTGCCGTCCACTCATATAAACGTACCTGCCGAGACACAGATGTCAGCATCAGGACAGGAAATCCATTCTATGGAACAGCATGATGGGAGTTAACTCACAGTGCTGTTGATGCTGGCCAGCAGTTTACCATTAAACTCCACCATTGAGTAAACGGCACCTTTAACCTCCTTCTCTGCCACCGTCTGCAGTTTGCCTGGAAAAACAGAAACATTCCATGATTTAACACACATGTACATTAACAAACACAAATGCTATGGAAAAAAAAAAATCATAGTCAGACAGAATAGTGCTTAAGTACGGGTATATTTGTAGCAATAGCCAAAAATACATTGTATGGGTAAAAATTTAACGATTTTTCTTTTATGCCAAAAATCATTAGGATAAAAAGTAAAGATCATTAAAGGTGATTTTTTAAAATATTTTGATTTTGCACCCTCGGATTCCAGATTTTCAAATAGTTGTATCTCGGCCAAACAAACACACACATAAATGAAAAACTTATTTATTTAGTTAGTCATTCATTCATTCATTCATTCATAATTTAAAAAAATTGACTTATGACTGTGTTTGTGGTCCAGGGTCACATTGGTTAGGTAGTCTTCAAACAGTTGTGTTTATATAAATATGAAATGGTAAAAGCTTAAGGAATCTTCTTAAAGAGATAATTCACCCAAAAATGAAAATTACCCCATGATTTACTCACCCTCAATCCACTGTAGATGTATGTGACTTTCTTCTTTCAGACGAATGCAATTGGAGTTATATTAAAAAAGGAAGAGTTCAGATGCAAAAGCCTCTAAGTCCATCTGATGTTTTTCTTTAAAATAAGCATTTTAATCAGGCTCCTATGTATAGGTTTCTACCTAAGTACCGGTATTTCTGATTGGCCTGAGGCTGGGATTTAGCAAGTTTGAAGTAAAAGTATTTGATGGACATATACTAGGAGTCGAGAGCAATCAATCAATATCATTATCTCATCGCCTGAAAGACAAAGCCATATACATCTACTGTAGGATGGCTTGAGGGTGAGTAAATCATGGGGGGATTTTTATTTTTGGGTGAACTATCCCTTTAAGCCCAAAGTATAATTCAGTTTTGACAGGAGTGCTGGCGTATGCATATAGCTGTACTAATGATGATGATGAAGATGAAATCTGCATCACATGCACTCTACGTATACTCTAGAGTATGTGTAAAAACCAAAGTTAGCTCTTGGCTTTATTCATAATTGAAAAAGACTTGATATTTGTAGAAACACTTTGTACTCTGAGCCAGGGGGTTTTAAACTTTTTGGAGCCAGGAAACCCTTACAGGGGAGAAGATTTTCCAAGGACCACTTCATGATTATAGCAGTGTTTAATGCTAAAGTTACCACATTTTCTGGAAAGTTGCATCAGGTCAGGGAAAAAGAAAAAAAAAAGTGTTGCATTCAAAAAATAAATAATAAAATAAAATAAAATATATAAAAATAAATAAATACATATATCTGTATAAGATTAAAATAAATTTTAGCGCCATTCAATACAACCAGCATTTATTTTAAATGCTAAGACTATAACGAAAATATTTAAAATGAAAATGAACCTCCTGCTGGGCTCATGTACCTCTTGCTATTTTAACTATTATTTATTATGTAAAGGCGGCTTTGTACTTCTCTTGTGTCTGAATATCTATTTAAAACAGCATCCAGGGCATGGTGATGCTTACGCTTACTGGCACAACAAACAAGTTAATTGAGTCACCAAATACTTTTTGTATGCTTTGTCATCTCATTTATGTTGTGTGTGCGGGGAAGGCACCGGCACCAACACTTGGATTCATCAGCAAAAAGATGTGATATCCATCAGATAAGAGCTAGACATCACTCAAAACGGTCTATTTTTATACCTTCAAAACAACAGTGAAACATTATACATTTGTAAAACAAAGAAAACAAACAAAATTCACTTTATATCTCTGTTTCTGTAAACCTCTTCTTGAAATGAAGAAAAACTCTGCAATACTGTCTACTTGTCAAACAGACATGATAAACATATTTATAGAAACCTTGGAGTGCCCACTCGCTTTGGGTCACAGACCCACCAGGGTCTGCAGACCCCAGTTTGAAAACCCCAGCTCTGAGCAACATTTAATACATTTGTGGAAAATAATTAAGGGTGTTGGTTACCGTCTGTATAGTGAAAGACAATGATGCGGCCCTGTTTAGGCTCTGCCTCTTCCGGATACACCATTGCAGTGCCAACAATGAAGTAGACAGCAGGATCTCTGCCCAGCTTACAGGACACCATACTCAGTGCATACTCATTCTGCAGAAACTGATGAGCATGCAGCACTGCAGGAGAGAGAGAACGCTTTAGACAGTCACACCTATAGACGCGCTTCAGCTAACATCTGGACATCACGCCTACCCTCAAATGTGTGCTGATCCACCACCAGCAGACTGTGCACCTCCACCTCCTCTCCAAACGACGTCTCATGAGGAGATGTGCTGCTGGGAAACAGCTTACTGGAGCTGACGCTGCTAGACAAAGCCTGAGCACAAACACACACCTCCTACTGCGTTTGCTTCAAAAGAAGGAAACTAAAATGTTCAATAAACCTACGCACCTGTGTGCTGGCACTTGGCCGCACGGCTGCTGTTGTCCCACTGGCGTCCTGCATTTCTACTCTACTGGACAAAACTCCAAAACACTGAGACACCTCCTGATAGCAGATCCGCCTGAAACAACAAACATGATCACTGAACCACAAAGAGTAGCAGAGTGACTAAGTCTGGTGATTATTCACAATATACACAACGCTGCAGTTGGTAAAATCATGAATATCAGCCGTTTGAACATAGTTTTATTTGGCCTTTACATCATGCGTCATTAGATTACTTTGACAATCCTTAACCCTCAAGGAGCCAAGCATTGTTGTGTTGTACTTTAACATACAATCATGTGTTCGCTGTGCATATAATGCTCCAATTCTTATAAAAACATAAAATAGCATTTCAAGGGTGTATGCATGAAATAAATGCAACAGCTCCAGTTAGCGCTTCACCGCTGATGATTTTATAGGTATTTGCTTTCATAATTACATGATAAGCTTCATCCAATAAATTATTAACTGTGCCAAACGGACTTGCAATTAGTTACTGACAGCCTTGTTTAATCCACCAATTTTCCTGAGATGGTTTTTCCACCAAAGCTAAGAGGCTGAAATCAGGATGTGTTCATATGTATTGTAGTCATCAGTCAGAGGACTCTACCTCTGACAGACACTCACTTGGGCGACTCGTAGAGAGGAACAGTTCGGATGTGAAGTTTCTGGATCTCATCGATAGTACCAATGGTCAGAGTGCTGTTATTGGCCAGAGCCAAACTGCAACAGAAGGAAAAGGAGATCAACATGCAGCACCAACTGTCAGTACACAGATGATGTGCCGATATGGACAGGGTTGATCTTCCTCGTGCTGTACCTGTCGGGATATCCCTCAGAGTTGAGTGGGCACATGTAATTCACTTCCTTCAGGTTGACATTAGAGAAGACCAGTTTGTGGTTGCTGGAGTAGATGACGGTAGGTCGGTCGGAGCAGGCGAACACATTGGATGTGGAGAGCGAGCGGAAGGTGCGCAGAACTGTGGGCTGAGTGCCGAGAGTCACCTTCTTACGCTCACTTAAAACACCTGCACAAAACAACAAACGTGACATGAGCCGCACGTATTTTCTTTCTCAACTGTTTATGTTCACTTAAGACATAACAACGAGGGTTTACATGAATAATTACCAAGAGCCGCATTTTGACAAGTGTATATTTTGCGTATATTTGACCGTTTAGGCACGCACCTTAAGCTAAAAAATGAATTTACATGTACAGGTTTTTATGGAGGAGTGAAAGCGCACCGCTAAAGAGTGCGGAATGGGATGCAATAATCGTATTTTCTCTATTAATTACACAGCTCTAGGTATTAGTTCATTAAAAATGCAGGAAAAAAGCTCAAGGTATCTGCAGGTTTGACAATGAAATTTAAGACTGAATATATAACTGAACTGAACACACTGAACTGAACATATAACTGAACAATGAACCTTTTTAGAGTCACTTCACAGCACAATTAAATTCCATATTTTATTACTGAAGTTTAATTGTATTTAATAAAAGTTTGAACTTGATATTAGTTAGGCTAGCAGTTTTTGCTGTGGCATCAAAATTGGTTTCAAGAATTGTGAAATTTCATTGGTAACTAAAATACTGTTATCTCCACAGTCGTTACATGGATCAAAAACACCAGTGGACATTTTTTGGCTGACCAAGGGAAAAAAAGGAACCAAGAAGAAGAAAAAAAAAAAAAAAAAATTCCTGCTGTCCTGCTACAAACATTTTACTCCTTAAAATAATGATCTAATGAATTCATTCACAAGACCAGAAACAGGCTAATAAAATAAACACTCCATTAGATTTCATGTAAAGTTGATGGTGTTAATCCATGTTTGCATGCTGCTTTCACCTGTCTGAATGTCCAGTCCGAAATAGAAAAGCGCTCCGTCTCCCAGCGCACACAGCAGGTAATGACTGCCCTCAAACGTGGTCATGAGGATGGAACGAGGGATGATCTCTACATCACACACAAACAGTCAGTGAGAGACATGTGATAAGAAACAACACGTTACTATCAGCACCCAAACAACAGCACTGATTTTCACAGTAGACTGTAAATTTATCATCTTTCATAGGAAATGGAATAACAACATTTAGATTGGTTTACATTATGCACTAGGAATGTAATGGTATTATCAACATTGTGGCATCGCAATAGTAAAGCGGTCTTGATATTATCATGGTCATCTGATGATATGAAACGGTAGGTCTTCCGGGCAAAAAGTGTAGTTTTAAAAATATATTTAAACTTTTTATTCTTTGTTTTGTGCATTATGTTTTGGCACAGTAACTGTCAAACAAACTAAAACCGAAAGCGCTATATGGTTTAATCCCTTCATCAAATCTGTTTTCGCTGCACGTCTCAAAGCGAAGCGTACACTCCGTTCAGGCAATCAGCTTGCGACCCTGTGTTTTCCGTGCCTCAATTCACAGTGAATTATGTTTTTTTACATGTGCTGTGAGTTTAGTGTGTGTTTGGGAATGCAACGACCACCAGTTATGCTTTATTTTCATGGCAGATGATTACAGCATTACACATGATTTGCAGTGAGACGCATTTTTGGGTGCCTGTTTTCACCGTTTTTCACTGAACCTGGAGTTTTCAGTCAAAATAAGCTTAAGCTTAAAAGTGCAATATGAATTGCTGTTTGAATGGGTACTGCAGTCCAAATTCAAAATATCTCTTTCGAGTGTAAAATTTAAGAAAGAAGTATTGTATTGTAATTTCCCTCCTGTACTGTTAAGCAAAAATAATATACCTATGAAATATTCATTTTCATTTATTTTACAGTTTTGCAGCCATTTTTACAATATATGGCTATTACGGTCATAGGAATATCAATTATTATTATTATATTTTAATTTGCTTGGCTTCCTAAAACACCAGTATGAATGTAATTTAGACTGAGTATACCACAACTAAAAAGATAGTTGAGTCCCCTTTAAAGTACAGGTACAAGCCAATTTACTGACTTTTTTCCTGTCTTAAATTTTCTTAGTTAAGAAGATTGGTTGGAGCTCTTAATTTTGAACTCTCAAAGTGCATCGGATAGAATAATTAAACTTCGCTTTAACTATATCCAGCATTAAAGGAGAACTCAACTTCCAGAACAATAATTTACAAATAATTTAATCACCCCCTTGTCATCCAAGATGTTCATGTGTTTCTGTCTTCAGTCATGAAGAAATTATGGTTTTTGAGGAAAGCATTTCAGTACTTCTCCATATAATGGACTTCATTGGTGCCCCGATTTTGAACTTCCAAAGTGCAGTTTAAATGCAGCTTCAAAGGGCTCTAAACCAGGGGTGCTCAACCCTGTTCCTGGCGATCTACCTTCCTGCAGACTCCAGTCCAAGCCTGATCAAACACACCTAAACCAACTAATTAGAATCTGAAGGAGCACTTGATAATTACAGACAGGTGTGCTTGATCAGGGATGGAACTAAACTCTGCAGGAAGATAGATCTCCTGGAACAGGGTTGGTCAACCCTGCTTTAAACGATCCCAGCCGAGGAAGAAGGGTCTTATCTAGCAAATCGATCGGTCATTTTTTTTTTTTTTTTTAAATAATATTTTTTTTATACTTTTTAAGCACAAAAGCTTGTGTAGCACTAGCTCTGGGATGTGCATTCACGACGCTACGAATCACCTCTAAGTTCACCGTCTGTGTACTGTTTAACTTACTTGCACTCCCTTAGTCTTTGCGTGTTCGCTTTGTAAACACTGGGTCTGTAGTTCTGCGTGACACTTCGACGTAATTCAATAGTATGTAGCGCCGTGGACGCGCATCCCAGCTAGCGCTACACTTTAAAAAAAAAAAAAAAGACAGGTTGTTTCGCTAGATAAGATCCTTCTTCCTCATCTGGGATCGTTTAGAGCCGTTTGAAGCTGCATTTAAACTACATTTTTACAGTTCAAAATCGGGGCACCACTGAAGTCCATTACACGGAGATGTTTTCCTCAAAAACCATAATTTCTTTACGACTGAAGACAGAAAGACATGAACATCTTGGATGGTGGGTAATTACTTGTAAATTGTTGTTCTGGAAGTGGACCTCTCCTTTAACTCTGAGCACAGTGGAAATACATTCATACTGCACATTTCATGAAGGTCTGACACTCAGGATTCGCCAGATACATTCATTTTTTTAAATCATACACAGCATAGAGAAATACCTTTCAATGAACAGTGACAATTAATTAAATTATTAATAAAAGCGCAAAGTGCTAGTCTAAATAAATGCCTGGTTTTTATAAAAATGCATCTCAAGAGCTGTAAAGAGTAAATATGCAGGAATAAGCATTGCTCTGATATGTCTCATTGGGACTAAAGGATATAAAGTGTGCATTTTTCAACCTTCTGATATAAATCATGATATTTTATTTAATACTTTACTTTTCAGCTAAACAGTCACTATAGCTGCACGTTTTTCAGTGAATTATCACATGGCAACTTGGTTTGACGTAATTTCTCTGTCGTGACCTAGACAGACATCTTTGACGTTGGCGACACTCTAAAAGAGAATCAACTCGAGACCTGAATACAGCCTCCATCCAGCTGTTTTATAATGCAAGAATATGTCTCGCATGATGCCATACATATCCATAACTATTAGCCTAGTGCTCCAGTGTAGGGCTCTAGCTCTATCGCACAATCCTTTTTTGTGTAATGTCTCAAAAATCTTAGTTTGAGTTTGGGAAAAGCACTTTATAAAAACAACTTCTACAAAGGTGAATAAACAGAAATAAAGTGCAAAATAAAGTGAAAGTGTTTTTCAAGCTTCTCTTTCTAGACACTTTTAGACACTTCAGTTCTCCTGCATCATTAGCATCTCTGTGTGCGAGTGTGCTGTCTCACCTCCGCCAAGCATTTCTTTGTGCAGTGGGCTGAAGCAGGGTAACTTCAGCAGGCGAGCTGAGATGTCGGTCCAGAGTCCGACAGCGCAGATGCCTGACTCTCCAGCACTCTCACCCAGAGGAGTGATGTCCAGACACGCCACCTCGTGCTCCATCTCTGTAGAGCTGACCAGCCAAATATAAACACATGACAGTCAAACACACCACTGTTATCATAGTCATATCAGGGCTGTTTAGTTCCGATACTGATGAAAACTCTGGCACTGATGCTTCGCGTTTATATTACATGAGTTCTGGTCTTTGTTTGATTGTTCGAGAAATATAAATATATAAAACTGTCAGTCTGTGTGTTAGTGCTGGGGATTTATTATCATTACTCCAATAGAGAGGGACAAATTACTGTCTATATTAGAGTCACAGGACATCTACATTTATGAATATGGCAGACATTTCCTTCAAGGTATACATCTGATCAGTTCATACATTCACGGAGTACTGAACCCAAAGCTTTTACTGTTTAAGATACAAAAACAGCATATTGCTGAAGTTGATCCTGCTTTGACTTCATCTGGAACCCTTTTTGTTGGCAATGTAGGTCTAGTTTACAGAAGTGTTGTATTACAGTAACATCACACTGTGATCACCAGAAGCTTCACATCTGCAGCTCAATCACCACCGTGATGAATTTTAACAAACAAAATGTACAAAAGAAAAGACTGAATGCTAAGCAATTATGTTGTTGTGAGCAGTTCTTTGATACAATAAAAGGATGTTGACAAATAGTACAATTTAGTATGACAAATACTACAATTTAGTACTGTGTGTTTTGATGATTCTAGATGCTCTGGTTTGTGTCAGCAACTGTATGTGTGTGTGAGAGAGTGTGTAATTAATTTGACTATACGTGTGAGGACCAAATGTGCACTCCCGAAAGCTAAGTGAAATGGCACTGTATTTATATCAGACGTGCTGCATTGTTAATTTTCTGTGAAAAGGTAGTTTTTACATTGAAAACGTACTTGGTTACTGTCGTAACCTCGGTTCCCTGAGATCCGGTAATGAGTACTGCATCGCTTTGGGAAAAAGTCCTTTTTTCTCCTTGACTAAAGCCTTTTTAATAACACAGTGAAACTGCACGGACATTGGATTGCGCAGTGAAACGAATCGAACCAATGACTCGGCAGCAATGCTGCGCAAGCCTATGGCGACGAAGCCCGCTGTAGCCCGCCAGAAGAGGTGGGGACTATATAAGCGGCCGCTACGCCATAGGATCCTAGCGACATGGCACGGCTAGTAACGCAGTACTAGGTCCCATATGGGAAACAAAGACTATGACAGTAATCGGGTGCTATGGGAACTGTTACATACATGCCGTGTCATGGTAGAGGAAGGACTAATAAACTTTTGCTCAAGCACCCTTTGGGAGCTTAGAATACAGCAAAAATTAACATAGCCTGAAGTTGCTCCCATGGGGCCCGCACAGCCTTGGTATCCCGGGAGCGTGCGGGCGGCTCAGTCCGGCATGCTAACTCACCCATGCTCAGAACTAGCTCTATTATACAGAAAGGACCCTTGCCTGTAGGGCGGGGATGTCCAGTTTGTAGAACCTAGTGAAAATAAATGGCGAGGTCCAGCTGCAAACCTCATCGCAAATCCAAGGAGGAGTAAGCTAGTGTAACAGCGTCGACTATCCACCTAGAAAGTCTCTGCTTCGTGACTGGATGTCCTTTATTGCAGCCACCGAAGCAAACAAAGAGCTGTTCCGACTGCCTAAAGGGGGCGGAATGCTTAATGTAAATCCTTAATGCCCTGACCAGGCGGAGTAAATTCAACTCCTGGTCCTCCTCTGAGGGAGGGAGCGCAGAGAGTGTAATTACCTGTGCCCGAAAGGGAGTAGAGAGCACTTTAGGTACATATCCATGTCTCGGTTTCAGGATGACTTTAGAGTCGCCTGGTACGAACTCAAGACAGGAGGGGTTTACAGAGAGTGCCTGTAAATCTCCCATACGCTTGACTGATGCTAAAGCCAGCAGCAGAGCAGCTTTAAATGTCGTAGGTCTGAACCCAGTAATGGTTCAAAGGGGGGGCCCTTCAGTGTCCTCAAGACCATAGAGAGGTCCCAAGTAGGGATAGTGAGGGGACGAGGAGGGTTCAACCTCCTGGATCCCTTCAAGAATCAAACATTCAAGTTGTTCCTGCCCACTGACTGGCCTACTGTCGGGGCATGGGAAGCCATTATAGCAGCTACGTAGACCTTAAGCATGGAAGGGAGCGTCCCTTATCCAGCAGCTCTTGCAGAAAAGACTATCACTGATGTCACAGAAGGCTTCGTCGCCATAGGCTCGTGCAGCACGGAAGCCGAGTCATTGGTTTGTTTCGTTTTACTGCACGATCCAATGTCCGTGCAGTTTCACTGCATTATTAGAAAGACTTCAGTCAAGGAGAAAAAAAGGACTTTTTTTTTTATAGTGTCTAGCGACGCAGTAAGAGTGTAGTATCGAAAGGGAACAAAAATGGACACTAATTTCATATTTACAGCCTTTTAAAAATTCAAGTACTTTTCAAGTATCTTTACAGAAAAATGGCTAATTTCAAGGGTTTTCCAGGACTTCAATTTCAAGAAGTCAAATTCTTGAAATTAGTACTTCAAGCACCTTGTACGAACCCTGTATTTAACACCCTCACTAAGAAAGTAAAACAAATGTGTATGTGCAAGAGTACCTGATCTGTTTGAGTTCTCCTGTGAGTATCTGAAGGTAATACAGCACACGGCCCACTGCTAGAACCACCTGAGTGCTGTTACAGGACGCCACACTGATGTTCTTGCCCTGTGGTTCCTTCCACTCGCTCACCAGAGCCTTGCTGTCCTGAGTGACCAGCCGCACAGACACTGACGTGATCTGCACATGCACACAAATGAATGTGAACACTGGCATCCGAACATGACCATAATAACATACAGCTCTTATGCGTGTAAGCACACCTGTATGAGCTGCTGATGTGCTACATTCCCACAGAAGAACGTCTGCTGATTATCCACAAACCCCGGCAGCTCGGTCTCCTCTACCTCCTCTCCGCTCAGCATCAGCACCCTACTCACACACACAGAGACACAGATGACAGTAATGAGTAAGCAAGGTTTATGCCAGTTCTGAACTGGAGTAAACTATATGCTCTTCTCACCTGGTCTGACCAACGAAAGACAGAACCAGCATGTCATCAGTGTCTCTGCCTGACTCTGAGCGGAGAGGCCACAGACCTGACAAACACACACATACACACACAATATTAGCTTACGTTTGTGTCAGAGCCCTGGCCAATAAAGCAAGAAAGCAAGCGCTATATTTTCAGTACTTTAGAAATGGTTCAATTGTCAGATAAACTTTTGTCAAATGCATATTTATGCTAGCAGTAACCGGCAGTGGCAAAACTCATTTACTGTGATATTTGTGACAGAGAAACCAAACAGAATAGCAAAGTTATTAGACAAAAACTATAGTCAGTCAGCTGCCCAACTGCTCCACCCCAAAAATTGCAAAACACACAAAAAGGCAACAAAATATTGCATTTCATGTCACTTAGGACATGCTTCCCATATTACACCAAAAATCAATGTTTAAAGAAAAAGCTGCACACTGTTGTTCCAAGATACAATATTTTACAGCAGCAGTGATCAATCTATGGATTCTGTATGACAGAAAGTTAAGCTCTCATCAGAAGCTGTCAGGAAATGGACTACTGAAGGTGGAGTTTGTTCTGCAGTGGGGTTTTAAATGAGATAATTTAGTGCAATATTACTTAAACAAAAAAACCAAAAAAAATCAAATACAAATACACTGTGCATTCACAGCACATAAGAAAGTAGAGATTAACATGGCTTAACCAGACCTTTAATGCCGGGCAGGTCGATGCTGGCGTGCTCATGGATTCCTATGCCATTCCGAATGATCCTCAAAGAGCCTTCCTTAAACGCTCCGGAGCATGTCACCAGCTACAGGAACACAAACACAGTAACTGATGATACACAATGCTTTTCTTCATGTGTCAAAGCTCATTAATGAATCAGGGCTCTTCTCTTCTAAACTGCAGTGATATGGGGTTGTCTCCAGTAAAGAACTCGGTTAACGTCTCTCACCTGGCCCTGTCCTTGTCGCTCCAGGTCCACCACACACATGTCCACTATCGGTCCTAAGTTAGTGAAGGTCTCCATTACAGCCACATATGAACCCTGGTCATTACTGTCCACATTCAGCTGCAAACATAAAAACACGACGTTGACTTTAACAAACATGGCATTATCACAGAACAATAATCATTCTGCAAGATTACCAACCTTCACTAGTTGAGAATCTCCAAGTCTGGATCCCACAAACACCACACCGTTATCCAGATACGTCAGACACTCTGCGATAGAGGTCTAGAGAACACAAACAAAGTTACTCTAGTCCTGTCTGTACCTCCACTCCACTGACTTTAGCATTACAGCGATAACAAATAAACATGAAACAAATAAAGCAGACACATTCAGTGATCTACAGGCAGGACTGTGACTGAAATTAAATTATTTGTTTGACTGCACATTTTGTGTCATTTCACTTTTTATGCTCAGGTGTTATTTATAAAAACCTTTTTCTTCATTTCAGAGACTGACTTTTACTTCATTACATATACATACACAAACACACTGAATATCATCAAATAATTTTTTTAGGGTTTTTGGTTTGTTTAAATAAAATTGATTAAGTAAGAGTCTGGACACTTCATCACCCATGATGACATTTCTAGTGATCTTCAGTCTACTGGAAGGAGTTAGGATTGCAGCAGAAAGTGCATCAGAAAGCATCTGCAACAAAGTGAAGTAGTATTTGGTTGCTGTGACGCACCTCTCCTAACAGCTCCACATGCAGGTCTTTCAGCACCACGGCTCCGTCCATCAGCTCTTCTTTCTCTAGCAGCAGCATGAAGAGTCGACCCTCCATGTCTCCCAGCAGGTACCGTGAGCCATTTGGATCCACGCGATTATGACACACAATGGTGCTTTGCTGTGATGTTGAAAACAAATTTTATAAACAGAGTACACAATGATACAAACAACAGCTTGAAACCTACAGGTGGAAATAATCAAATATGTTCACCTTGATAGTTGGAGGAGCGATGGCTAAGTATTTGTCTCCATTGTGATAAGTGATGGACTCCTGTCCGATTATTATAGCTCCTCCAAATGGTTCTGGGACTGAAATATATGAACAAACTAAATTTCACACCAATGATACATAAAGCAGCATGTTTATGAACAACTTCATGAACACATGTAAATGATGACAATGATTAAGTTTGGGTGAATGATCCCTGTAAGAATCAACTTGCACAATTAAATAAAAGTGTAATAGACAAACTGTTGCAACAGAGTTAAATAGAAACGCTTTAAAATAGTATTTGGATCAGTTTGGGCTATAAAAATCCTTTTAACAAAATAAATGATTCAAAACAATCAATTATAATTGTTAATGATTGACTGATTTATTAACAAATGAGAGAACACGGTTTCACTTTATGAGCAGACCGAATATGTTTGTTATTCTTATAAGAAATACTTTTAAACCAATTTTAGCTTAGAGAGATGCTGCATGAGCCCCAGAGACTGATCCCCAGTGAGGACCTCGTCACCTAGACGGCTATCAGGACAAGACCACAGGAACCACATGAGTCCTCTGCACAACCTGAATTTGTTGCAGCCTAGACATAAACTGCTGGTTTTGTGTGGCCAGAGGAGAATGGAACACTATTTCAGCATACTATTTCCCTGTTAATACTGTATAGTTGCTTTGACACAATCTGCACTGTAAAAAGCGCTATATAAATAATGATGACTTGACTGCATGCAGAGAACATTTCACTAAAATGATTATAGAGTTCAAATGTTTGAGAAACTCTGCAACAACTTGACTTATAAAACTAGGGCAGTCCATTTGTTTTCGGTATGAAAGTTATTATATTTAATGATATGGGTTTCTGCATGACCAGCCCTAGTCCAAAAGATCCAAGCAGTCATCTGTGAAGCTTCCCCTCACCTGGAATTAGGGGTGTGCAATATCACAATTTTTGATCGTGGTGATTAAAATGTCTCCACGATCTGTATTTGAAGTAATATTATAGTATTGTGCTACAGCGCACATTCTATCAGTTGCAGTTCTGGTATGTCAATATACTTTACAAAGCGACATACATTCACATCAAATGTTAAGCAGTAGAGTTACACTCACAAAAGCGCATTATTTGTATGTGCTTTAATGCCTTGCATGGTTAAACATTTCATTCGCATGCTGTTTTGATATGGGCTTTTTCTGAACCCATACACCTGAAGTGCGTGTGCACTAAAAAGCCTGTTAAACAGCGCCTGATTACTGGACTAAGTTATTTTTTGTGTCTAATTGTGCTAATACTGTCCGAAACACACAATGTAACATATGAACTTTTAAAGCTGCTTATGTATAAAGCAAAAGTAAACATTTGAGAGAAAAATAGATATGTGCCTGTATATTAAATGCGTGCATATCTTAAAGATACAGCAGACAAATCGTACTAAAAAAGCTGCCGCTTGTCATTAATATGATAGTTCACCCAAAAAATAAAATTCTGTCATTATTTACTCACTCTCATGTTGTCCCAAACCTGTATTAAATTCTTTTTTGTGCCAAAATGTGGGTAACCCAACAGTTGCTGGTGTTTTATTTTTGTATTTGTTCATTCAATTTCTTGAATGCTACAGCTTAATACACCTACTTTACGTGACAAATAAAGCACCCAGTTTTATTTGTATATTATGTGTATGTGTTATATGTATCTTTGTTCTTCTGTTTTAATAACAAATAAAATAATGAGCTTTTTTTTTTTTATCTTCACCCAATTTGGCCTAAATGTCTAAAATTCTTTTATAATTTTAGATTTTGTTACCTTGTAAAGCTTTGTTTTTAACATAGGGAAATTAGTTTGGTTGTACTACTCAGACAACTTGCAAAATAGTAAAACCAACATCACAAAGAATCATGATAAAAATCACAATTTTCCAGAAAAAAATTGTGATATGATATTTTTGCCATATCACCCTTACCTGGAATGACCATTGATGCTTCAGCTTCCACGTTCTCCTGCTTCCAGGGTCCTTTGTTGAACTCCTTCTCCCTGAGAGAAACCTCATATGTCTTGACGTGGCGACCCTGAGGATCCTGGACACACACACATGGATGGAGACCACATGAGCAGATGGCAACTGTAAAATATGTCACACAATCAACAAGGAAGGTCTATACCTGATATATGAAACAGACGGTTGGTGCCTGGCAGCCATACAGGAACTGGACATCTATGACCTGCAGCTCTTCCAGGCGGATGTTGAAGGCTTTGAGCTCACGGTTATCACGGTCCAGTGGAATAACCTTAAACAGCCCATCGTAAAGCCGCAAACCAATCATACGACACTCCGGATCCACAATACCGATGATCCCAGTCTCAGATGGACGGCCAATCCGATCCTGACAGAAACAGTGCTTTCAGATGAAGCAGGACTGCTGCAGTATGTTTGGGTAAGTGTGTAGGTCAGGGTCATACCTGGACGTTGCCGTGAGCACGTGTGATGATGTCAATGCTGTCTCCATTCTGCTTGTACTCCAGGATACAAGCATTGTATTTGGCAGTCAAAATGAACAAAAGGTCTTTGCTCTCACCCTTCACATAAAGAGAACAGACAACTTTTAACAAGATCATGCAAACAGGCAGTCTGTTTCTCTAAGTGTTGACGTGCTGCAAAAATCTGCATGAGTAAGTCAAGAGCTCTCATAGATTTGTATGATGGTGACAAACAGCACAGTTCGCTGCATGTTTCTCAACGATTTATGTCTCACTAGACCCTAATGGTGTTTCAGCCTTCATTTTATTTTATTTAGAAAAAAAAAACTGTATTATTTCTGCAGTTGTAATGGTAGCTTAGAGGTGGAATTAATGCATTTACACTGCATTAACTAATCTGTGTAAATACATCTAAATACTAATTTAGCTTCTGTGCTTCTTCTGCAGTACAATGTTAGAAAAAAAGCTCTTCTGTGAACAGATCAGAGCACTGAATATGAAGAATATGATTCTGCTGTCCATGAAAATGACAATAACTGCCAATATACCAAAATCCCAGAAAACAGTTGATTCCTTGTGATTACATCAGATTAAAGCCAATAAGATGTTTACTTAAGCACTGAGATGAACAGTGGCAACACTTTAAATTAGGGAACACATGTACAATATTAACTAAGAGTTTTCCCCTCAATAAACCCCTATTTTGCATCTTATTAATAATTAGTAAGGTAGTTTTTAAGTGTAGGTATTGGGTTGAGTTAAGCAGGTCATCTGATGATGCAGATCATCTAAATTTGGGCCATCACTACAGACGGACACATCTCACACCTTGGGTCTGAAGAGCTCCATGACCGCGATCTTGCCATACATGCCGACCTCTTTGACTGGCCGCAGACCCTCAGCAGTGACCACATAGATCTCCAGACGTGTGTTCTTGGCAATCAGAAGGTTCAGGTCTTCAGCAGATGTGAAGTGACCTGCAGTCAGACAACAGCACACACTAAACATCACTGACATAAACACAGCACACCGATTTAACTAGGCTCACTCTAACCCAGGAGTCTCCAACCCTGCTGCTGAGAACTACTGCCTACAGATTTTTGCTCCAACCCCAATCAAACACACCTGAACCAGCTAAGGCAGGACGGTATGTCTGGAGACACCTGTTCTAACCAAGCTAAACACTCTTCACTAGTGCTAGTCTAATGCTAATCCATAACAGACAGTAATGTCATCATAACGTATATGCACATAACACACATCAGTCCGCTGCAGTACTGTTTATGAATGAATACTGGACACGATGAACGCGTTGTGACTTTACACATGTGTCAGTGCTTATAAGTGTCACACACGTGTGTTTACCAGCAGTTGTTTGTCGATCATTTTTAATTTCTTTAGGGGTGAAATTTCGTTTGGCTGAACTTACACTCGTGATAGTGACACGAGCAAGAGACTAAAGTTTGTGTCGTATTTAATAAAACCTCGCAGACACAGCAACGGCTCCATTTTAGTAACAACCACGCAGATCCACCGTGACAACAGTCAGTGTTATAAACACACGCTGACAGATCTAAACACACAAAACTAATATGCGATGAGTGTTTATCCGATGAGGCCTGATGCGCGCACTCGCGCGCGGGAGATAAACAAGCACTCACCCGTGATACAGGCGTTCACTGCCGTGGGTTTCTGCGCTGTGACCACGTAGTTGTAGGACATGGCGTTCACTTATATTACACGAACAGCCAGAAATGAAGTGAAATGGTGTTTAGAGCGAGATATGTTGCATGAATCCGCTGAAGAGCGCTCGGATCAGCAGCAACACAGCGTTCCGTGTGTCTGTGCAAGAGCGCCGCCTGCGGTCCGGAGGAAACACTTCGCTTCAGCGCCATCAGCGATACATGGCAGTAGAATGCATATTAAACTGCTTATGAATGCAGCCATTTGAAATATAAAAAAGGAACTTGAGATGATGATGGCCCGTTTTTGCTTGAGTGTTGTTGAGTAGCGGGTTATGAATATCTGCCAATAACTAAAAACTTACGGATACCTGAGGTTCGAACCTCAGAAAGATTATTAAAATAATCATTAAAGATTATTTATAGGTTATGTGCTGTCCAGGATTATATTATGAAAAGATTTAAAAGAATAATAAATATTTGTGTGTGTCTGCGTGTGTTTTACGACATGAAAATAAGTGCAAAGCTCAGCTGTCAATCATTTGGCAGGTTGTTCCGCGCATGCGCAGTAAGGATGCCAGGCTCTTTTGACCTGCGGCTGTAGTAAAGTTACTCTCAGCTCTTATTGCACATATCAAATCAATATATCTGATCAGATCTGAGCGCTTATAACAGCTTTCTGCAGGTATGTGTCCGTGCTGCTCGCAACATTAATACGTACATGCATGTTGATCTTTAACGAGACGGATCGTATTTTAGCTCGTATCTGTTGAGTTTGACTAAATCTTCAGTTTGAAGTTCAGCAGAATCAAGTTCCTGTATAAATGAATCGCTGAGCACCTTATTTCAGGACACACATGGCTGTCAGGCCGTTCAGACAGAAAAATAAACGCATTTCGTCGTGTTTTACAAAAGGAATCCCATCACAGGCCTCAAGCTAACGGCTACATGTCAGTAAACAACAAAATATAAGCATAAAACACGGAGAAAGGTAATATACAGTGACATGTATGAACGCCACTGTGTCAAATGCTTATTAATATTAATTAACTGTTAGATAGTAATAGTAATATTTATTTTCCGTGCCGTTCGTGAAGTTTTGTTCATTAATTTGTCATTTTCGAGCTCTGGTATTTGTAGAAAGTAAAAGCTTCACGCGTGAAACAATCTAAACAACATACAAGTAATCATAATAATATAAGTAAATAATAAATCAGTATAACTCTATTAAGTTTTTACTCTATTATGTCTATATGACATTCAGATCTCTGAATCTGCCCTTCAAATCTCCACTGATCAAACCTGCGTTTGAATGTTTCGCAGTTTGTACATAAACACATTATTTTCGTGTTCAGTGTATGTGTAAGGTCGTTTATTTACAAAAGCCTAATGCGTGTGTAAAGAGTAAAACAACAAACATGAAAAGAGCTGCTTGAATGTAGATGAAGATTTGTTTTTACTTCAACAGAAATAATATAGTGTCATCACATAGATTCCAAAATATCCAACAAACACTGCAATAATTGAGCCATTTTTGCAGCAGGTGTGGAGTCCAGATTTAGGTTAAGAGTTTTATATAAGAAAATGGATTTAAAGTAATGTTTCACCCAAAAATGATTATTTACTCACCCCAGGCCTAAGATGTATATGGATCGACTCTTGCCACCTTCATCGTGCAAGAGGTTTAACTTAAATTTTAAATTGTATTTGAAAAAGTATATAATTTTTTGTTTATTTATTTTTTCAATGTTTTTCTGAAAATGACTGATCGTTCCATTAGAGAAGACCCTTATTTGTCTGTTAGGGTCTTGTGGATTACTTTGAAGCTGCCTATATACAGATTTTGAACTGTCAAAAAAGGTCTACGTTAAGTCCCATTTATATACATAAAAAATGCTGAGATGTTTTCTTCCAAAACATTAATCTCTCTTTGGGGATGAGTAAATAATCGGGAAAAAAATTTCAAGTGTTTTCTTTTTCTGCTATAATATTTTAATTACATTTAATTTCACCACGAAAATAGCTGTAGATACTGACATGGTGTTAAGAAAGAGGACTAAGTTATTTCAGTGTTTGTGTGTTGTATGTTAGTGTGTGTGTTTTTGTGTGTGGGTAATTGGAGTGTTTTGCGTGTTGAATTTCAGTGTTTATGTCTGTTCCTGGTTAAGGTTATGTTTTATGTGGTTTAAATGTTTGTGTGTTGTGTTGTTTTGGTAAGGGTTGTGTGTATGTGATTTGTGTGTTTGTGTTGTTTTTCAAAGGTGGCACAGCCATGCGTGGTGGTGCGTGGAGTATCCGGGCTCTGTCCCCGGTTCTTCTGCCCCATTTGTTCTATGATGCCAGAGCCTGTCCTGCTCGTCTGCGTGGATCACTGCGGTTTTTAAGCACGGACTCGCCGTCCGCGGCGCTACCCCATCATGCCCGTGTGGTCATCTGTGGAGGCGGCATCGTGGGCACATCAGTGGCGTATCATCTGGCCAAGCTGGGCTGGACAGAGATAGTGCTGCTGGAGCAGGGCAGGTGACTTCAGACATACCTGTCATCTATAAACAAATAAAATATCTGACTCCATGTAAGCTATACCTCAGTTGGGTTTACTTGGGTTTTGTTTGTGTCTGTTGTAGACTTGGAGCTGGCACAACTCGGTTTTGTGCAGGAATAGTAAGCGTTGCCAAACCTCTTTCTATTGAGAGTAAAATGGCAAATTATTCAAATGCACTCTATGAGCGTTTGGAACAGGAGACAGGCGTTAAAACTGGTGAGAAATCACCATCACTCCACAACAGATCATTTACTTACTTTTCAACATGTGCTTCATTTTAATAAGTAATCATCTTCATTGTTGGTGTTTGTGTTCCAGGTTTCGTACGGACTGGTTCTCTATGTTTGGCTCAGAATCAGGACCGGTTCCTGTCTCTGAAGCGTCTGGCATCCAGGCTAAAGTGAGCTGCTCTCTCGTTTTCATTCTGATCTCTATATCTGTTCACAGCACAGTGACTGAAGGAGTAGTTTCAAACCTGATCATCCTGTCGTCATTTAGTCTAACTTTACTGTCATGTCCATCCAAACCGCTTTGTTCTGGAGCACAAACACAGTCAGTGATCTTTGATTTTTGGGTGGTGTTTATGTGGGCTTTTGCAGGACAGTATGGCTCAGATTGTAGTTTTAACCCTGCTGAAGCTTTGACAGCTTCACACAAGACGATGACATATTTAACGGTCATGATCCAACTCAGGTAGTTTAACTTATTTTTGCTATAATATTAGCCGTTTCTAATGGGAGAATCTCATAATGATTTATCACATGCCATACTGCACAGAAGAAGAAGAAATCACAATGTGCGCTCTGTGTCTTTCATTTCTTGTTCATTAGATTCAGATTGTTTGTTTGTTATTGTGTTCCTGAAGTGTCTGAAAGACTACATAACTGAAGTCTTAAGCTGCTGCCACATTTACTTTTGCTTACCCTAAATTCACAGACAAAAATCAGGACAGTATGTGACAAAATAATGTGAATGAAATACTGGAATAATAACAGCAAAATAAATCCATAGTTAATCTGCTGGTTGACAAATGAGCCAACCTTCAAAACTGCTTTCCATATAGCCATCTCTTTATGGATTACTACCGAAATGAGGTTTGCTATTGGAAACACCTTTAGACTTTAAATGATAAAAGTTCCTCTGCTGTCTTCTCTGTAGGGTTCTAGGCGTCAGCTGTAATGTCATCAAACCCAAAGATGTGTTGAAGCTCCATCCACTTGTGAATATTCATGATTTGGTCGGAGCTCTTCACCTGCCTGGAGACAGTGTGGTTTCCCCACCGGACGTCAATCACGCACTTGCTGTGGCGGCGGCAGCTCATGGTACAACTACAGACATAAAATTGGTTCAGTTCCACTGATGTTCACTTGTCATTTAATTGCTTTTTCAATATTTCAGGCGTGCAGATTTATGAACACACCAGTGTTAACCATGTCGTGGTGAAGAAGGGCCACGTCACAGCCGTAGAGACCGACCGCGGATCCATTGAGTGTGAATATTTCGTCAACTGTGCTGGACAGGTCAGTCTCTGCTTGTGGTTTTGTCTAAAAGTCCAGGTTTCAAAACATAATGCAGACCAGGAAATAAGCAGATCTGTTGTCTATTATATTATTTATTATTTAAACTTGATTGTTTTGTTTTACGCTATAATAGTATTATATAACATTACATAATATTATTATGTAAAAGTAATTATAATAATTGTAATTAAGTAATTAATTAATTAACTGTAAGTAATTAAAATTGTAATATCCGGATTTATTAAAAATAAACTTGGCATAAATATGTACGCACCATACAGACATTCTAGACCATGCGTATGAACTCTTTTGGAGTGAGAAAAGTAATGAAGAATATAATTTTAAACTATTTCGATATGCATTTACATTAAATATTCCACTCTCATTAATGGAGGTAAGCATTACACAGAATTCAAACAAAAAACATGACTTAGACATATTTGTAGTGGATGCGTTGATCACTTGTCCTGTTGCATGCAATGTTTTAATGACAGTGAAGAGTGCTATAGGTGCACAATAATTCATATTTAAACTAAACTGCAGATCTCATGTTATGAGCAAATATTTTTTGTGAGAATAATGTTTGATGCGCACTTACTTCGATATTATGGCGGACACTGCTGGATTTAGTGGTCGAATGGTCCATTGTCCGGTTTGAATAGGTCCAATGATAAAAGCTTACTATAAAACCATAGCTGCACTGAGTTGTTGATGTCGCGTGAAGGCATCTCCACAACATTATGAAAAATACCACTGTATTTGAGGGATACAACTCGAAGAAAACGGTAAGATTTGCATGTTACCTTTTTTAAATACTTTCAGTAATGCGCCGAGTCAGACAAATTTACACTTCGATAAATATAGGCTTACCTGTTTCCACTAAAAATAGATGTTCAACTTATCAGCATAACTGCATAAATCTAATTTGATTTTTTGAATTGTTTAAAACAATCAAAATACTATTTGCCCACTGTAAAAGAATGAGATCAACTCTATTCTAAAATATATCTGAGAACTATTGTAAACAGTTTTGTTGTTATGGATATTTTCATATATATATTATAAAACATAACAAGGATACTGCATAATTTTTAGCAATAAAAATTTATGTGTATGGCACAAATGGAAAAATAGTCTGTGTCTCATATTTCCTTAATGTAAAACACAGTGTCACATGGATGGGAATATGAAATGATATGCAGATGAGGTTATGCATAGTAAAACAAGCCGTTGTAAGCTCCATATATGGTGATTTCGGGGTGGAGATGCACGTACGCATAATCTTCCCCTGATCGGGATTTATAAAAGGAATTTTTGTGCAGGCTCTGGGGTATACATGGTTTTATAAATTTTAAAACTTTTGTATGTACGCAAAATCTAGCTTTTGTGCGTACGAACACTTTTAGGATGAAAACTACGGTTTTATAAATGAGACCCCTGTTGTTGCCAGCTCTTGAAAGTATTGATTTTTGTTCTCATGAGTGTCCTTGTTGTGCTGATGACACTGATGGATCCATGATGTGTTGATGTGTTTTCAGTGGGCGTATGAGCTCGGTCAGAGTGGTGAGGTCAAAGTGTCTGTTCCGTTACATGGCTGTGAACATTTCTACCTCCTCACGAAACCGTTATCTGAGCCAATACAGAATGACATCCCAGGTGACACGTCACACAACATCACACATCATCACACAACATTTCACATAATCACACATCATCCCACAGCATCTCTTAGATATGTTACACACAAGACTTCTATGGCCTGTCATTAGCTTAAGTGTCTTCCAATGATTTGTTTTCTTGAAAAGTGTTAATTGAATTAAAATATTTATAGTTGATGGAAAGGCTAATGTTTATTGCATATAAATGTGTCTTAGCAGTGAGTGGACACAACCACCCTACAATGATAAAAAGCTGTAGCTACAACAATGTCTCGGAAATAGCGCAGGTGTTTTGTTGTTGGATGTAAAAGTGAACAAAAGAGTCTACATTTTCTCCCGACATCAGAGCTACTAAAGACGCAGCAAATTAGTATTGTTTTTAATGGTGACGTGCCACCAAATACACAAAAAATGAAAGACAGGGGCGGGGTGAGCAGTAAAGAAAATGGGCATCCAATATCCCCTTTAAAATAATTTTCTGAGGCTAAAGGCTTCATTCATCAACTGAAAACATAGTGGCCATACTTCAAAAATGTTATTTGCACAAATAATATGTTTGGGTTACAGCTGCATCTGAAAAACATCCGCAGGATTTGATGTTATTGTATTTTCAGTGCTTATTAGCACAATGTTCTCTCATTATAAAATGAAAAGCCAGCTGGTTCTGCTACTGCGATCACAGTGTGGTTTGTCCAGCTCATAAAGCAGCTGCAGTAATTAATGAACGTCTCTGGTGTTTGTGCAGTGGTGATAGACATGGACGGACGCATCTACGCTCGGGCCTGGCATGCAGGAATTCTGTCAGGTGGCTTTGAGAAGAACCCCAAGCCCATCTTTACTGAGGGACGGAATCAGCTGGAAATTCAGAACATGCAGGAAGACTGGGATCATTTCGGTGAGCTGAATGTTTTCTGATGATGATCCACATAGAATCATGAAATCACTCTGTATTAGATGTTTGGCAGATCGTTCACGTTGTTCTTTTCCACACAGTGAAGCATTCATTCCATAGCCGTCTGGAGTGAATTATGATCCACTGTTATCCAGTTAATGTTGGATACTCCATTGCTGTTGTGCTTTAACACACTTAAAGGGGTCATGAACTGCAAATCTGTATTATTTTAAAGTGTTCTCTGAGGTTCACTTATAATGTTAGTGTGATTTTACATAAAAAACAACATATAAGTAATTAGGAAGTAATAAACAATTTTCTATCATGTTTTTGAGCCTCTCTGCAGAACGGTCTCTTTTTATAGGTGGGCCAGTGCTTACAAATAACTGCCCAATGCTATGTCTGGCTCACAGTTTTGCCTATTAAAATAACAGATGGATGCTGATGTGACATACTCTGAAAACAACATGGGTCATTTGGGTTAAAAACATATAAATACTCAGTATAAATCAAACAGTCTGGAACAGACAGCGCAATGTTGGTAAAAACACCTTTACTCAAACTTATGTGTTGTAGCATTACTGTTGGATCCAATAAAGTCAGTCTCAGCGCTGCGTTGTCTTTTACTTTCAGTCTGCCTAGACAGCCTGCTTCATGCTGTCTTGTTTAAAAATGAATTCGTGGTAAAGTAAAACAAACAAACAAACAGTGTTTCACTGATGCAATTTGGAGCTCTTTCCTAATTTGCCCTGTGTTTACACCGAATATGAAAGACGCAATGCGATTATAGACAACAGAACCTATTATAATCAGTTCTATACTGTCTATACTGGATGTGGCACAGGTTGACAAAACAAATCCCCGACAGTTTCTGACGTACTCTGTGTTTTATAATCTTGTAATGACATCGGTTTTGTTGTGTTCATGGAGTAATCCTGTCTTTGTGTCTGTCTCTTTCTAACTGCAAGTGTGTATGAGTGGGCACGTCTAAAGAGGAAGTGATGTACAAGCAGGCGTTGATCATCTTCTGCAGAGGCGGGCTTTCACCTCACACTTATATCATAAAGTGACACATTTCAAAATTAATTGTTTTATGGGCTTGGTTTCAATAAAAGCTGTTTTTTAACTAATGAGAAAGCTTTGAGTTTTGAAACTTGCAGGATGTTTTTATAGTAAATTAACCTGTTATATGTCAAAAGGACAAGGGAAACATGATTTCTCAGTTCATGACCACTTGAAGCAGGGAAGGCATGGTGACTTTTCTTTCAATTTATTCTTAGAATTTTCAGTTTTCATCATGGTTTTCTGTTTATTACATGAAGTCATCAATTGACGCCACAGCATACACCAGTATAGTTTATAGTCATGTTGTCATATGCCTACGTGTGTGTGTGTGAGCATGTAATATATGTGTGTGATCTCTGTCTGCAGACTCACAGGCATGTGCAGAAGGACAGAGGCAGATATTTCCAGCTCATTCACTGACCTTTATTCTGTATTTAACCTACTCTCCCTTTTTCTCTTTCTGTCTTCTCCTTGAATTCTTTTATATGTTTTACTGTAATAATATATAGCAAATAATAATAGCATGTAGTCTTGTAAATTGCCGTTCATGTTTGTTAGTTTATGTAAGCTGTTGTGGTAAGTTTCTGTGATGTTAAAGTCATTGTTGCTCAACTGCTGAGATCGGCTGCTAATTTTAGCTGTTGAGAGGACAGCCATGTGATTGTCAGCTCCTTTGAAAAGGTTGTGAATGTTTGTTCTGTCATACTGTTTTCCTTCTGTTTTGACCAACAAATCTGAGCAAACAAGTTACAGAAGGAGGAATAAAATCACAGTCTGATGGACCCTCCTGTAAACTCTGGATTCAAAACGATTCAAATCTCAGATTTGATGTATGTTAATAGATTCCAGTCATTGGAGAATATGGCATGCATGCATTCACAATAAGCATATTTCGGCTCACTACATGAAGTACATTACAGGATCATTACATGATCATTATGGGAGTAATGGTGATAGTGTTAAATCTGTGGATCGCTACTGAAAACCAGCTGTGTTTGAGTGGGCTCTGTTTTTTTAAACGTGATGTTGTCTCGATAAAAGCGTTTTGCTTGTTGTACTCTGTCTCTCCAGAGCCAATGTTAAGTGCTCTGTTGCGCCGGATGCCTGGTCTGGAGGCCTGTGAGATCCAGCAGCTGGTCAACTGCCCAGAATCCTTCACTCCGGACATGCGTTGCTTGATGGGAGAGACTCCGGGCATATATGGCTATTTTGTGCTGGCAGGCATGAATTCATCAGGCCTCTCATTTGCCGGTGGAGCTGGGAAGTAAGGAAGCACCATGGCTGGATGTTTCTTTAACTTTGTGTTAAAAAGTTCATAGTAGCTTCTTTTTCCCACAGATATTTGGCAGAGTGGATTACGTATGGATACCCCAGTGCCAATGTCTGGCCTCTGGACATCAAACGCTTTGGTAATCTACAGAGCAGCCGTACGTTCCTGCGCCATCGCGTGATGGAAGTCATGCGTGAGTATTAGCTACTGTTACAAACAAAAATTTATCTCAGAATGAAGACCATTTGAGAGAAGAGCTGGATGGGATCAAAAGAATGATTAGCCAAACCGCAGGACACGTTTATCCAAATCAGTTTACAAATAAGTTTATATAATACTTTAAAACAATTATATGTAGTCAGTTCATTTCTCTGTTAGGGAGCGGCATATTTAATTAAGAAGTACAGCATTTTTTTTAAATTGTGCTGTTGTTTAACAACACGTCAGTGCAGTATGTGTCAAATGTCACCTGACCAAACCGGTATGTGTTATCAGTATGAACTGATGTCAATATCTGTGGACTTTTGAGGTAATCAGCTAGCCTAGCTAGTTGTTTGCATTGTTGGTGTTTTATTCCATTTTAAAATCCAAATGTTAGTTTGTAACAATAATAATAATAATTATAAACTTTTATATATCAATCTGCATATGCAATGGACATTGGTTATAATCATCTTTGATATCACTTGTGAAGGCATCTTAAGTAAAACAGCTTCACATTACGTCATTTACAGAATACAGAAGTTTGTTATGTATAACCTCTATTAGATATTTATTAGACATATTAACTCTGTAAAAGACAGTGTCAGTCAACGCTAACCCTAACCTTGCACCTTAGTGCATATTTTAAAGGAGTAGGTAATCTCTGCACCATTAGCGGCAAAAGTGAATGACTGTTAAGGGGTTTTTTTAACACTTCAGCACACCAGCTTGAACTCTTAATATTGGTTGATCACAGTCAGAGTGCTCAAACTCATGACACATTTTTCTAGACTTTTGGGATGTATTTATTTGTTGGCTGTTCTTGTGTGTGAATACATCAGCGCTCCTGTATGAACTGAAAGTTCCTCGCTGGGACTTCCAAACGGGCCGGCAGCTGCGCACAAGTCCGCTGTATGACCGCTTAGACACACAGGGAGCGCGCTGGATGGAGAAACATGGCTTTGAGCGAGCCAAATACTTTGTTCCAGCTGGAAAAGGTGAGAAACCAAGTCTGACCACAATGTGTTTATCTCAGTTTTGATTGTTTTCTGTCAATAGCAGCATAGACTGCTGAGTTTTGATTTCGAAAGCCAGGCAAATGTTTGGACATACATAATTGATGATTACTATTCAGCTCATTTCAGATTGAAAAATGGAAAATATGAGAGTTAGTTATTTACCAGAAAAACTTGAAACACGCTTTTACATTGGATCCTCTGTAATATGGCAAAGATGCTAGAATATTAAACATATGAAATGAAGACAAGACAAAAATGGCACATCTTTACAGTATTTTAATAAAAACATGCTGTAGATTGAAATGACACGAAAAACAACACTGCAGTACATGTAGTTTACATTTAAAACACAATGTTATATGAATAAAGTGCCTCTAAAGCGTGAAAAATTCATAGCAGTAAAGTCTGCAGAAGCTCACAATTCAACACTTCATCAGTAGTTGATGCTGTGAATACACTGTTAGGTTTCTTAGTGTCTGAAACTCAAATGAAATCATGGTAGTTAATCTGAAATTTTCTTCCACTGAGTGTGACTGCGATTCTGTCCAGTGGAGTTTCTTTTAAACAGGATGATGTTATATTTATGGCGACATCAGATACAGATGAGTTTCTGCTGATATAAAAACAGGACAGTGGCGCCATCATGTGTTCACCTGGCGTATTTGCTCATGGTGTAGTGCTCGTGGTTAGTGTGTTATGGATTGGCATTGACCGCACTAGCTATTAGCAGTGACAGTAGGAGCAGTTGTTTCAATGACAAAAAAGGAGATGACTATCAGAATAAAGTTTCTAACTGGTTTGTGGATGCAGTCTTGGGCGTTTCAGATGCCCCCGATTACACTTCTGTAAGGTTTTCTAACTTGATTGAGGGGTTGACAGTTGCTCCACAGGTTTTATCTTTTTAACCAGATTTGGTTGTTTGTTAGTGTGGTGAACTGCTTTTTGCTTGTTAGATGGGATGATAGCGGTGGTAGCTGTTTACTGGTTCTCAGAGCATTAGTGTCAATGTGAAAGACAACATCTCTGTTACATATGTAATTGTGCTTCCCTGTATGCTTGGACAGACAGTTTTGTTTTGTTTTTTTCAGAAATCCGTTGCAAAACGTCTGTTTATCCACCTTATTTTTGCTGTAAGAGGGGGCGTAGCCATTAGTAAATGTTATGGGTCTGGCTTCTGGTCTCATCCATGTCCAGCTATTTTTAGCTGTAGAAAACAGCTCATTTTGCTGCTTGGTATTGCAGACTGGTGTGTCTTACCGTATACCGTTATTTTAAAATATTATCTTAATCTTAAGCACACTGATTTGTAGTGCAAATAGTTTTACCATTTTACTGCACATTATTCTTCTCGTTGCTTCCCAATAGCGGCTAATGAACCGGAAGTCTCACTCATAGGCTTACTTCAGTGTTAAAAAATAAGGTGGATAAGCTTCTAAGCAACATTAGCAGATAAATTTGTGTGATTCCATACAGGCTTCAGACAGTCAGCACACTTGAAATATATAACCTCATTTACTGATGCAGCATCTTGGTTCCTACTCATGGATGCTTTTCCTTTTTCCTTACAAAAAGTTAGTTTTATAAAGAAATTGAAACAAAGACTTACAAAAGCAATTAATTATTTCAGTAGATGTCTTTAGAGCGAAAAGTTTTTAAGAACCAAACTTGTGTTAAAACTTTTGACTAGCAGTGTACTTCAAAATGTATTAGATTAGCATGAACTCAGCTTAGCAGATGAATGATCAGCACACTTTACCATTTTAAAATATGAAAACAAATATCCAGTAATTAAATTGCACATGTCCCATAATGCTCCAGTGTAACTGGTTTCTGAGGCATTTCACTGTCTTTATCCACACAGATTTACTGGCGCTGGATCAGAGTAAGACCTTCTACAAGCCAGACTGGTTTGATATCGTGGGTGCGGAGGTGAAGTGCTGTAAGGAGGCAGTGTGCGTCATTGACATGTCCTCTTTCACCAAGTTTGAGCTCACAGTGAGTCAGTTCAGTCTTAGTCTGTCACATCATAATCTGTGATTGATTTGGTAACTCTGTGGTTTCTAGACTAGTTTATTGTCTTCATGAGTTTAGAGCAGTCCACAGAATTCAGCTCTGCTGGGTTTGGATGTTTTGTGACTGTTAAAGTGTCTGTGTTTGTTTCAGTCGGCCGGTGATCAGGCCTTGCAGCTGCTCCAGCGATTGTGTTCCAATGATCTGGACGTGCCAGTCGGTCACATTGTCCACACCGGCATGCTGAACGAGAGAGGAGGATATGAGAATGACTGCAGCGTTGTGCGCCTCAGCAAAAACAGGTTCGGAAAGATTGACACTGGAGAGGGTTTCATTTTGAATTTTTGATCTGAAGGTTTATAAGTTATAGAACAATGTATTTACATTTATATTAAACTGTATTGCAATTACTCTATATTTACCCAAAATTAGAGATCTCCAGCACTGCCTTAAATGGAAGAACTGCACAACCTAAATGAACATGACAGCAGATCATCCGTGTATCTGAAGGACAAAGTTCAGTTTAGCAGTCAGCAACTTTATAAAGTAGCAGGTTCTTATGAGTCAGAGAGCTGTTAAATGTGCTATATTTATTATTATTATTATTACTATTATTGTTATTGTTATTTTAATTTTTCAATGTAACGAAACCCAGCAAAACTAAAGGAAAATGAAAAAATGCATTCATAAACAGTTCACTACTGTTTAAGTTAGATTCAGTAGGATTCAGATCAGTTCTTAGAATCAGCTCATTATTATTGACATTCTCCAGTTTACTCATTTATTCTCTTTCTTCAGTTTCTTCATTATTTCACCCACTGATCAACAAGTTCACTGCTGGTCTTGGATTAAGAAACACATGCCCAACGATCCTCAGCTCCACCTAGAGGATGTGAGCTGGAAGTATACAGGTGAGATCGTCTCTACCAACTCGCGTTCTGTTTTTAAAACCATCTGTCAGAGTAGTTTTCAAGTATCATGAACATTACAAAACAGTGTTAAAATTGTTTGGAAACAGCTTGTTATTCTGCAGTCTGTATCTTTAATTCTGTATCTGTCACAATATAATGCAGCCTCACAAAGAGCTGTTATTGAAAAGGAAAAGGAAAAGGAAAGGAAGTGACATGTGGCCAAGTATGGTGACCCATACCCATACTTGGAATTTGTGCTCTGCATTTAACCCATCCAAGTGCACACACACAGTAGTGGTAGTGAACAAACACATGCACACACACCATGAACACACACCCGGAGCAGTGGGCAGCCATATTGCTATCGCTGCGGTGCCCAGGGAGCAGTTGGGGGTTCAGTGCCTTGCTCAAGGGACTCACCTCAGTCGTGGTATTGAGGGTGGAGAGAACGCTGGTTATTCACTCCCCCCAGTCTTGGGACTCGAACCCGCAACCTTTCGGTTACAAGCCCGACTCCCTAATCATTAGGCCATGGCTGCCCCTATTGAAGGATGCTAGACCCTACAGCAAACCAGCAGCAAAGCACTGTTACTTTATTCACACTAGAAATTAAAACATGGACTAGCCTTATAAGTGAGCCAGAGAGTGAGTAAATGAAATTAAATGACCCCATTAAATAAAGGCCTTTATAGTAGTTTAAAGGTGGTTTCAGTAATGTCTGACATGTTTTCCCCAGCTCTGAATTTGATTGGTCCTCGTGCCATGGACGTGTTGTCTGAACTCTCGTATGTGTCAATGACTCCAGAACACTTCCCTTCTCTCTTTTGTAAGGTGAGACCAACACTTCTACTACACTATCTGCTGCAGTACTGAAGATATTCAAGTTATAAATCAACATAAATCAATTATTAATCAAGTACTCATTGCTCAACACATCCCCCTTGTCTGACCTCATTCACAGTGGTGGTTATTTATATTTGGAGCCGGGCCATAGCTGTGGTTATGGTTGATGGTGCTGCAGAATGTTTTCCGAGTTTGCTCACATGAAGACTAACTGTGATTTTTGCTTTGCAGGAAATGAGTGTGGGTTACGCTAACGGCATCAGAGTCATGAGTATGACGCACACAGGAGAGCCGGGATTCATGCTTTATATTCCCATAGAGGTGTGTCTCACCCACTGCTGCAAGTGGTGACATCCATTGAAACATAAATAAAAAAACATATAATTTAAAACATATTCATAGTACAAAAAGGACTAAAATGTATTTGTTGTACAAAAACCGTAAAACAGAGATGTACTATAAGGGGCTTTTCACATTAGATGTGTTCACGTGTTTAAAAACAGCCAAACTTGCGTCCAAATGAAACAAATAGCAGGGGTATAAGGATGCTTGTAAAAGCTAAGAAAATAATTATATAGATGAAATCTTAGTGCTAGGATTTGCAAAGATGCTGAAAAAACAGAGAAAACAGGTCTGTGTGAATGTCCTCCATCGCTGTAGTCTGCTGTAATCCAATCATATCAGTAATTTCTGATCAAAGCTCTGAAATGTTGCTTTTCTTCTCCCAGTATGCACTCCATGTGTACAATGAAGTGATGTCAGTCGGACAAAAATATGGCATCCGGAATGCGGGATACTACGCTCTGCGCAGTCTGCGGATAGAGAAGTTCTTCGCGTTTTGGGGGCAGGATCTCGACTCATTCACCACCCCTCTGGAGTGTGGACGGGAGTTCAGAGTCAAATTTGACAAGGTTGGTTTCTTCATCTCTTCTGACTTGGACCAGTTAGCAACCACTTACAGCTACCCAGAATGCTCTAACAACCACACAACAACATATGAAACAGTTCTTACAACATTTCAGTGACTCCATAGCAATGTCCCAGCAAACACCAATAACATCCCATCATGCTCTTGTGAAACGTTTATTACTCAGATATGCAGCTGTACACGAGTATGTACAGTATAGTAAAAATATACTATATTGCTTCAAATATAATTGCATATTTGCCCAATGCCTGTGGACTATTATAGCATTCTATCGCTGTGGTGGTTCATGATGCTGTCAGATTTGCAATCAAATGACTGAAATATGAACTTGGTGAAGTTCTTGGCTTTGGTGAAATATCATTCTGCCGCTATATATGAGGAGCTGTACTTTGGTCTAATGAGATTTCATTGTGGCTTGGTCTATTCAGCACACTGGAATGGCTGAAACGCTTGTAGCCGTGGATGCGATGCTGTTCTGTTTGTACTGTGGTTTTTGTGTGTTCCCTGTCTTGCATTCTCAGTTTCTCAGTCTCTGATTTTATGATCTCTCACTCTTGTAGGACACAGATTTTCTGGGCCGGGATGCTCTTTTGCGACAGCGGGTCGAGGGAGTCACGCAGCGCTTCATAATGCTGGTTCTGGAGGATCACGACACAGAGCTGGACCTCTGGCCCTGGTGGGGTGAGCCCATCTACCGTACTGGTGAGCTGGTTGGTGTCACCACCAGCAGTGCCTATAGCTACACGCTAGAGCGCCACGTGTGTCTCGGCTTCTTGAGCCCCACAAACTCTGATGGCTCTCCGGTCGTGGTCACTACTGAATTCGTTAACCGTGGAGACTATGAGGTGGACATTGCTGGACAGAAGTTCCCAGCTAAAGCCAAGCTCTATCCGTTCAGCTCACTCTTTGCTCAACAGAAACGGCGCAAAGATGACATGGAGCTCAGCAACTTCCAGAGCAAGTGATAATGAGCCACTGCAGATCTGAGATCGAAGGTGCCCAGTGATATTTGCACAGTCTCTCTATAGCACTTCCTGAAGTCCTTCGCACAACCAATCATCTTCATTCGATGTCAGTCGCTGTTATGTGTGGTTTACTGCTCTATATATGTATGTTTTTTATTTTTTATTTTTTATTTTTTGCTTTTGATGATTTTTCTGTGTGTAATAGTGTGCGTCATGAAGAACCTGTATGGTGAACAGAAGTGGAATTAGTTTGGCTGTGGACTTACAATTATTTGAATACATAATTGACTTTTGAAAGAAATTCTTTCCCTGTGTTTGTTACTATTGCTCTTTCAATAGTCCGGTCATATCTTCTCAAATAAGTCCCTGTTCTGGTCATCATTTTCAAGGTTTGGCTTTTTGCCATTGTCACATGGTTTAAAATAAAGGGATGGTTTTTTTATATGGACATCAGATTGCCACTAGACAATCATTGTCCGTTTGAAGTGTTGGATTTTAACTGGAGAAAACTGGAGAAGTATTTCAAACTGTGTGTCCTTGTGGAACACTATTTTGTAATAAAACTACAATATTAAATGAGGAGGTATTGACGGATGTGCAAATTATATGTGACGCTGATGAAAAATGACTGACGGCTTGAACAGAGGTCCTTGAGCGACGCTTTTGTAAAGTGCCTTGCCGCATTTGCAGTGTGAAGTACATGAAGTAGTCTTGTGTTCATTTTGTTGTACGTTTGTGTTCAAACTCAAACTGGATTCTTTGAGTTTATGTATCTCTACTAACGACTGTGTTTTTAGTGTCATGATAATTTAGGAAGGTGTTGTGTTTCTCTATTGTTCTGAATCACATGATCTGTCGGTTGTGGATTTGTATTTGTATTTGAAATGGCGTTGAGGTGTTTATTGTTTGAACAGCATATTATTTTACATCATCTGTGTGGTTTTATCTTAAAGCGTTATTTAAAAGCTTACAGTCAGATCATATTTAAATGTACAAAGTTTTGCATTGTATTTTGTTTAAATCAGAAGCAGCTTTGCACAGTAAAGGATCAGTGGTGTGTTTAAATTATGCACAAAATGCCACTCCTACAACAAGGGGAATTTCATAAAAACATGTTCAGAACACATTTCTTTTTTTGTACAAAATATAATTTCTGGTTTCTTTCTTTTGATGTGTGTGTCTGTAAGTGTGTGTAAATCTGTCACTGTAAGACAGAATTGGTTGTAACAGGGTTTTTGTGTAAAGAATCTAAGAACAAATAATCTGTTGGAGATCTGATTGCCATGTGGTTCAGAGCTGGAGAGATCAGATGCACCTTATGCTTTGCTTGTATCTGTTGTGTTTTTTAAAATGTCAGACAAAGGTAACAGGACTATTATATAAAGTAAATATGATCTTTCTGGCCATCTTGCCTTTGTATTTATATCATATATTGTACAAATGACTGATTAATTTTCATAAATAAAATATGTAATCAAGGTTTGACTCATCATTTGGATTTTTAGGCTTTATGTATTTGTTGTGTCTCTGTTTTCTTGTGCAAATATTATTCTTAGGCACTAGCTTACACTGTATTCAAGAGTAGACTTGGTTTCGCAAGCCAGACTTTTGATTATTAGTCTCTTTCATATTTAAGCCGGTCAACAGGAATGGCCCTGTGTCAAACATGGACAGGACAACCTAAAAAATAAGATCTCAGAAATAGACTTATAGTATATGTTAACTGAAGGACCGTTGAGTGTTAGTATGTTTTTAAGCATGCAAGGAGTCACCAGCTGCTTTCTCCATTCACAGCCATTTAACATTAGCTGTTCACAGACATAGCTTTAACAAACCTTAAGTGGTAATTAATGTTAATAAAAAGCAACATCAGTAAAACATCTTAAAAGTGAATCTGAGTAAACCACAAAATCTTTCAGAGGCTCATTCTAAATTTAGATTATTTATTTTGATCTGGAGAGACGAACATTAAAATAAAAAAAAAAAACATATATTAGAAAGAAAAAGTACATCTTATTCATAGGTCCAAGCTTAAAATAAATACAGATTACAGATGATTATGGTCCCTCTAATATTAATCATGTTGTATGACAACTATATTCATTATGACAAACATGTCTAACTACATACACACATTTGGCTTTAAGCAACGTAATAGTTAGGACTGTACCAGTTATTGTTGCTGGTTCTGATTGGTCAAAATGCTATAAAACTACTCATGTAGGGGGCAGCTGTAACATTTTTTACATTTTCCTTTATAACTCACAGACTACTTGAAATACACCAGTCATCTTCTAATATAAGAAAGAACTACAGGTGCACTAATTAATAATACAATTGATATATTTTCACTAATAAGGACAAGACTATAATATTAAATTAAATGCAAGAAGTTAGAGTGTTACAACTGCCCCCTTGGTGGGGGCAATTGTAACACTGAAAAATAAGTCATAATAGCCCACTGTATCTCAAATAAAAGCCTACCTCAAAGTATTCACTTTACTGATGTAGTGTCTAATAATGTTACTTAAAACTCTTATTATATGATTCAAATTATATTAGATGTAAGACATCATATGCTTTCAAAGAGCAAAAGTGTGGAGATAATGTTCATTGAATTTTTAAAAAGTTTTAGAAGCAACACCTTGTTTAAAGGGGTCATATGATGCCATTTCATGTTTTCCTTTGTCTTTGGAGTGTTACAAGCTGTTTGTGCATATATAAGATCTGTAAAGTTGCAAAGATTAAGTCTCAATCCTAAAGAGATATTCTTAAGACTCAGCCATGCCTTCCTAAAATGGCTCATTCAAACACGCCCCCACATGTCTAGGTCATGTTGTGGGAAGGGAAGATATGCACAAAGGTGCGTTCACGCCATATCGGAATTTCCTGTAATTACGAGATTCCAACCTGTAAAAAGCGTTCACGTCCTTGTAGAATGTGTAATTACAGCTTGTGAACTGGGAGTCTTCTGAGAGCTACGACTTGTGTTACGACTTGAGACGTTGTGCTCACAATGCACTGAATAGCTGGCAAATCAGAGCACACCGTGCTTTTCAGTACTATGAGCTTTGTAAAAATCGACACCTTTCAGAAAGACGGGGCAGAGAGGAGCAACAATAATGTACGGTATGTAAAAAATAATGTGTTTTTTGAACCTCAATCTGCATAAACACATTGCATTACACCAAATACACAAAATAATGTTCTTTTTAGCAACATCATATGACCCCTTTAATATGTAACACTAATCATTTTAAATGTAGTTTTACATTTAAATATCTTCATTTTCCAACAGAAAAGAATGCCAACACAGACAAGGTGCTTACACTGGGCCATGTGGCTTGGGGCAATTGTAACACAATTGTTCATGGTCATTTTTATCAATATCCTAGAGATAAAATCTATGTAAGTTTAAATTCACAGTCATATAAACTGCAGAAGAAAAATGTACATCCAAAAATATGTAAGAATAATACACAAAGTAGTCAGATTTCTTCTAAATGCAAGTAGCTTAACTCTAAAACTCATATGGTGAGACGAAAATGGTAATTTTGGTGTTGTAACGCCCCAGCAGTTCTCTCCTCTCCAGTTCACTCATCTCCACCTCTGCGTCCAGCGTTGTGGGACCCTGTACAGGACTCGTCAGCAGCAGTTCCCCCGTCTGACGATCAGAGCGTTGCACAGCAAAGTGACGCCTGGCGCGGCCGCCCAGTAATGCGAACCGCAGCGTGTCTCCTATCATTCTGACGGCCGACACGCGGAACATGACCCGTGGAGCAGAGAGGTTGGACACCACAGACATGTAGTGGAAGGACACAGAGTTTGGTGCCTGAGAACAGGTCCTGCTGTCCACTGGACACGGGTTCCTCTCACAGCGCCTACGGAGACAAAACCTGCTTTTCACATATTTCCTTTCGTTTTACAGAAAGACGTTTTGTTACTTACAATGGAGATGTTTTGACATAGGTGGCGTTACGTATCTGTGGACACTCCACTTTAACGCACTGAAAGCCTCCATAGGTGTTGATGCAGAGCTGCTCGCGCATACAGTTGTTTTGCCTGGTGCTGCACTCATCAATATCTGAGAAGAAAAGCAGAAGGGTGTAGAATGAAATCCATAATCCAAAATGCAATTTTCTAAGTGCATGTTTTGCTATTAATCAATGACCTTTGCAGTTCCGGCCGTCACGGGTCACGTTGTAACCAGCAGGACAGGTGCATCGGTATCCACCAGCAGTGTTAACACACGCGTGCAAACACAGACGTCCGGCCTGCCCATTGTGGAACAGTTTACACTCATCAATGTCTAGGAAAATACATACAGAAATGAGTTGATCGAAACAAACACGTCATTGGACGGAAGAGGAGCATTTCTGTCACAACTGAAAAGAGTTGCCAGTTGCCTAACATCACAAGCAGGTAAGAATAAAGAGGCAAGAGTAGCCATGTAGTACATCATCCACTGCATTGACTGCTTTTAGAGTAGAGTAAAAATAATGGGAGAAATTTAGTTTTGAGCTGGACCAGCATGGGGATTTGCGCCATCTTTTCAGCTGGGATCTTTGACAGCTATTAAAAAGTGTCTTCCTTGATAGGTTTTTTTTGGTTGCAGTGATTGTACCTGTGCAGACGCTGTTGTCACGGGCAGAAATGGTGAATCCAGGCTCACAGGTGCAGTGGGTCGTTCCCTGAACTTGACTGCATCTGGACGAACGGGTGAACGCAGACGTGTGGGTCAGAGGGAATGAGGATGCGGCCGCCGCTCCAGCACTGACAGGAGATGTGTTCGCCATAGTGACAAAAACTGCAGAGAGATTCAAGAGCAAATAAAGTGTCATTTGTGCAGCATAGGAACAATAGTAAGATTTCAGCATTAAGCCTGGTTTATACTTGACACATCTGTGTGAGTGTGAGGTGCATGTGTCAGAACTGACATCATGCAGTGTTGTGATCAAGTGCAGCTTTACTTTCTGAGGCCATGTAGAATAATGATGAAATACTGAATGAGAATATCCAAACAATACACTGATGTTTGACAACGATTTCACTAAAACAAACGCATGCCCTGTTGAAAAATCTTGCATATGCTGTTTAGGTATGTTTTGAAGCATGGCTGCTGGATTTAGCTGGTTTAAGCTGGTCATGAGCTGGTTTAAGCTGGTCCTTAGCTGTTCCTAAGCTGGTCCTGAGCAGGAGCTATTTGCTTAGGACCAGTACATGACCAGCTAAGAACCAGTTTAAACCAGCTCATGACCACCTAAGGACCATCTTAAATTAGCAGCCATGCTGTTTTTTTTTCAATAGGGTGTTCTTGAACAAGAACAAGAATAAAAACCTCAAGATATTATGCCATAGGCACGTTCACATGACTGTCAGGTTGTCATGTATAATCAAGTCTTTATTAGATACCACCATTTATTGGTCTAGCACATTGGCTGTGTTTTGCATGGAGTATTAGAGGTTGCAGCTTGCAGGTTTTGAAACTTGTCACAGAGCATTTTCTAACAATCTAATTCAAATTGCAGCTGTTTGTAAGTGATTTAGGAGCAGGTGCATTTGATTGCATATTACTGTGCAATTTTACTGGAATGGTTCACAAGCTATGGATGAGCGATTGGGAATTTGTAGCACTGTCGCTTAATCCACAGCTGAAACAAATACCTCAAACACTTTTTTTAAAATGTCATTTTTTATATATTTCTACAGCCCTACATGAAGGAAAGCACCCAAATTCTGTAACAGCCTTTGGTTGATCAGCAGACTTATCTTTAAACTCATTTGGACTCAAATGGGCCATACTGTAAGTTTTTTAATTTTAAGGGTATAAAAGTGTCTTACAGTTTGACAAAATGTTCCTGGCTATGTTTTGATAGCTGCTGTAACCACATAGACTGCTCTATCTGTGTATTTAGTTTCTTCAGCATAGGAAGGATAAAAATGTTGCTGGAGTGTAATTACTGCAGTGTTGGCAACCATCAGAGGAGGCCACTAATGCTTGAACATCTATATTGATGACACTTGCACTCTCTATTATATTTATACACTAGCATTTTCTATTCTTTTTCTATTAGTTTGACTTTTTATTTTTATTAAGACCCGCATCAGGCCAACACGAGACTTATTTACATATTTTTGCTTTTTTATTGGTTTTGATTGCTTCTATTGTCTTCATTTGTAAGTCTCTTTGGTCAAAAGTGTCTGCTAAATGATTAAATGTAAATGTGTATTGTTCATCTGAGGTGTGGTACAGAATTGTACACTTTGATATAGCATCATTAGCATCACCTGGTAGCATCATTTTGTGCTTTATCATCAAACTCTGAGTCTGTGTTGTGCTTCTGAATGTAATGTGTTTCTAAATGTACTTCTGAGAAAATTCAAACCCACATGTTGGTGTTGGAGACTGGCAGATCGGTCCAGCCCAGCCCTTAGCACAGACACAGCTAAATCCATTGACCTTGTCTGTACACGTTCCTCCATTGGCACAAGGTGATGAAAGACATTCATCAATATCTGAGAGAGGAGAGTTATTCAGTGAATATTCAGAGCCTAGAAGCAAAACTATAATGCGGTGATCAGACTGCTTTGCAGAAGTCTAGTGTTGTCACAGAGGTAAATGATTTCTCACTTCACTTGTTTCACTGGTACATTTTTGACCTGAAAGGGAGTGAAACTTCATTGAGCACAAGTCTTCATGTTACACCATATGATGACAATCCTCTGCTTCCAGCTTCGCAGCAACAGCTTGGGGAGGGTGTTTTTCTGCTGGCAATAATTATGTGCACAAAGAAAAGTGGTTGTCATGTAGTTTACTGAGTCTGGCTTTGAAGAACTTGACTGGCCTACACAAAACCCAGAGTATCTTACCAAACACCTTCAGGATCAACTGAAACACCATTTTAAACAGTGACCTCAATGATGTTGTGTAAATGGGAGCAAATCTATATTCAACATAGCAGTACAGAGAATCAGGGTTTTGAAATTTATTATTTAATAATACACAACAGTGTCATTGCGGTCAGGCACGTGATCAGATGTTGGGTTACGTTAAGGTAATCTCAAAGGCATTCAGTAGGGTTTCTGGTCTAGGCTTTGTGCTAGTTTGGACTAGTTTGTGCATCTTTACATGGTGGAGAAGAAAAGACTTTCCACAATCTGCAGCAACAAAACTGAGAAACACTGTTGGAAAATAATATCTAATAAAAACTCACAACACCTTCAAATAAAATGTAACTAATATAGTACTACTGCGTATGCATTTTTGAACAGTTGATAGGTTTGTTTTCAAGGAAAAGATGTTTCTATTATGGAACTGAAAGATTATTCTGATGATAGAGAAGAGGATTGGGTTCCACCAGCCATTCATAAGATCATAAACATTCCCATGCTAACTGGAGAAGGCTCCAGGTTTGAAAGAATGACTTTTTTACCACACACAAGACTGAGCAGCTTCAGATCTCACCTTTGCAGACAGGCTGCTGACCGCTCCAGCTGAGCGAATCTTTACACTGCCGTGTCTCTGAACCCACCAGCTCAAAGCCCACATCGCACAGGAAATGAACTTCATGGCCAGGAAACAGAATCTTGCCCAGCTTTTTTCCATTGACAGGAGCATCCAGGTTAGGACAAGTGGCTGTGGAATTTGAATGCGGAAAGTGTGGAGAGTTTAAATTAAGAGTATTGCTAAGAATTATGCTTTAAATTATATTAAGCATTCTTGCCATATAATTCAGTTTGATTTGTCATTTCGTTTAAACATTTGGCTCATTTGCCATTGTTTTATGTCTGTAGTATCAAAACTGGAGCTGGTCTCATGTAATACTTACAATTCTTTGCTTTAGCAGGCAGGCGTGCAACACTGTGATGCAGTAGGTTCAGTTTCTTCTTCAAAGTACGAAGACTCTGCAAATACGAAGCTTCCTGTGCTGAAAGTAGTTTGTGAGCCTGTTGAATTGAGTTCTGTAGATCTTGCTTACTTGGACAGTCCTGAGAAAACACACACAATCATTACTTACTGTTGCATAAGATGTCCATATGACCCATCCAGATCCAGTACAGCTTCAGACAGTTCAGACGCACAATTTTCTGTTATATTTTATTAAGAATACACAAGACCCACTAGGCACAGACTGTCTAAAATCACCTCCAAACTGCTGTTTCAGAATCAGCCCTCAGGTTCATAGCAGCAGAGAAACATCATCAAGAGAAGACTGTTTTATCACTTCATGCTCTCTTAGATAAATAAACCCTCTGTAATCCTATGCATTATATATAACTAGTTGATAATGGAAATGTATGAACATTAATTTTACCCTCTCATGATAGTGGTACAAATAAAGACTGCAGTGTTCCTCACCTGCTTGCTGTGAAAAGCACAACAAAGGACTGAAACTGTACTTCTATATTTCCATCCACCCTGTCTTGGTTTTTATTACAAGGGCCTGCATTCATTATCCTGAAACTTTTATGATCTGAACATGAAAAATTGTTGAAATATTGTATAATCAACAGCTGATTTAGGATTATGGTTATGAGTGCATATGGCGTCAGTGTCCAGTCTGTATGCAAAGCTTTACATTCACTGGTGCACAGAAATGTTCCTAGTTCTTGATCTTGTAGATTGTTGTCTACTGTGTCCATTCATTTTGCTGCTTTGAGATCCTATGAAACCCTCTATAATGGGTTGAGTTCTGCAGTTCTGTAGACTTTTTTTTTTCGTTTTTTTCATACACTTTGATAATCAACATTTTGAACGTGGTTATTTCATTCTTGATCCATTATTCATGACAATCAATTGTAACGACTGTAATATGACCCTTTCTTCTTATTGGCTGTAAATGAGGGGAAGGGCACTATGCTTTCCTTTTTTCTATTTCATGTTTTCATCTTTCAGAACTTACGTAAGCAAGATAAATATTTGAAGTTCCTGTAAAAACAGTTGGTTAAGTGATAGAGCAGCAGTGTTGGAGACACATTAGTTGTGAGGTGCAGCTGCTGATGTTCAGTTTAACAGTGTTCTCTTTAAGGAACATCAAAACATTCCATGTTGTTTATCCTCCAATCCCTCTGAATAGAGTGGTTGTGTAGGCTTGTGGAGTACTGCAGGTTAAAATAAGTGCAATAGTCAGACAGTTAAGCCTACAGTATGTCGGACTGCAAAGAATTTTCATTTTGTTTCAGGATTTTACAGTATATTGCCCCTATTTCAATTACAAAAAAATATAGGGGCTTATTCTGGTACATTTTATCAAACAAGCTTGACAAAAACTTGACTAGTTCTGCCATTGGGCTTTCTACAAAATCAGATCAAATCAGATGCATTTACAGTGAAAGATACCTTTGCAGAAGCTTAGAGGATATTTTATACCATCATCTTGTATGATAATAATCAGAGAGTGAGCACAACCACTATGAAGATGTAAACAGGGCGTTTAGCTTCAACCCTTGACCTACTTCTCTGAATGAACTCACTTGTACTGAAACATGTCTTAAGCAGTTGAATTTAACATCTTTTCTGCGAAATGTTTCTTGCTATTAGACAGGTCTGATAGTTGGCTTGCAGTGAAATAAAAGTGAACTCTTACTCTTTTTCAGTGTACAAGATGTTAAATTACACAAAAACAAAGCACTGATATCAAAGCTTCTACTGTAGTTTTTGTTATTTATGGAACACAGTGAATTTCACTTACCTGAGCCAGCATGGTATAAACTTGACAGATGAATACTGAAAGCAGTACAGCATATCTTCGGTTCATCATCTTCATTAAATCGTTGAGTGGATACAGTGATTATGTTATTAAATGCCTTTGTGTTGTGAATTCTTTCAAGAAAAGGCTCTGTTTCTGTTAAGCTCCATATATATTACTTGCTCAGCATCAAAACGCCTTCAGAATGAGGCTGCTGCTATAAGAGGATGTTATGAAAGCAAACACAGGACTTTTTTTCCTCGTAAACCACAGGTTAGTTGGGGTGTTTACTGAATAGACAGAAAAAACCCAATTTCTAAACTATTTCTTAAAACATGTTTTTGCCATTATTATGCATGATTCAGCCAGTACAAAACATTTTTTTTTTATCTGTGCCCAATAATAAAAATGTACAAGAATTAGTTAATTACACAGATAAATTCAACATTTAATCAAAACACAAGGCTCAAATCAAAATTCCACGATGGAGAGAAACAATCATGGAAATATGTAAAAAGTAACAGTAAATTAAAAGGTAGACGTACATTTTGAAATTGATGGAAAGTTCATAAAACAAAAAAATATTTTAATATTAATAATTTTTTTATGGATTTATTTCTTATTACAGTAGGTAGACCATTAAAGGGTCATAAAATATCCTATTATACCACCAGGTAGTTCACACTGCATTAAAACAAACAAACAAACAAATAAAAAAAAACAGCAATGAATAGCCTAGTGAAGATGCAAAGTAGATGACATCAACTAGATGAGCCCCAGAGACGGATCCCCAGTGAAGACCTCTTCACCTAGATGACCATCGGCACAAGACTACGGGAACCAGAACTGGCCCCCTGACTGAGCCTGGTTTCTCCCAAGGATTTTCTCCATTCTGTCACCGATGGAGTTTTTATTCCTTGCCGCTGTCGCAATTCTGTATTGTTAAAAGCGGTATATAAATAAAGGTAAAAAAAATAAAATAAAAAATAAAAACGTACAGTAGTCTTTTTCACCATGTGCTCAATTTCATTAACAACATAACTACGTAGGGTTCAGTTCCCAACATGTTCAACATTAAGTGCAATGTAAAAGCAGGCTTTTTGCAGTAAAAGGGTGGAATACGAGTGACCTGTGTAAAACCCAGCAATGCTTAGTGCTAGAACATAAGGGGCTTTGTATTTACAACTGGCTCAGAAACATCACACTTACACAGAGCCTCATAATGCAATAGTAGTGCATCTGAATTTAGATCAGAAGGATGAGTAAATAAATTAAGTCATGGTTGCAGCAATGGTGTAGTTGCATAGGACCTCCAGATCATATGTTTTGTGTTCAAATCTTATTGGGGTCTTCCATGTTCAGCCAACCTGCTTTCGAGGTCATGTACTGCATAATTAGGGGCCAAGCACCGAAGATTTCTTTTTTATTATTCCTCTTCTTCTTCCGCTTCTTCTTCTGCTCTTGAGTCTATGGCAGCGCATAGAACCGCTTGCGGGAAAGTTGTGAAATTTGGCACACTTAACCATACCAAATTTGGAGTCTCTAACTCAAACTCTCTAGCACCACCGCTTGTCCAAAGTTTCACTCATGTTTATGCTAATAACATTTGAATTGTACGCTACAGAATGAAAATTAATTTTTTGTTTATAAAACCTACTTTTTCGAACTCATCCTAGACGGTTTGTCTGATTTTCACCAAAATGCTGGCAAAAAGTTCTGGAATTCAAGTTGATTAGTCAAACCGTTTTCGAGTAACGCACTAATGATTTCTACGAAAAGCACACAAAAATGGATGTGAGGCTATATCTCTGCAACGGTTTGGCGTATTGAGACCAAATTTGGTGTGTGTTATAACAATATGACCTGAGGCTACCTGCAGTGTTTTGGCACAGTGCCATCTAGTGGTCAGGAGATATGAAAAATGGTTATTTTGGGTTATAACTTCTGAATGGTTTGGCCAAAAATTACAAAACATATTGAATTTTGTCAAAAAATGCTGTATTTTACGAACACATTGAACACATATGAAACTCGTGTGAAACGAAATGTGTCTTCGGCACCATGCCCTGACAGTACTCAAAAAGTTTGCTGGCAGCGCCACCTAGTGGCCAAAAGTTATTAAAAAATTACAAAAATGCTAATAACTTCTGCTGACATTAGCATAATGTAATGAAAGTGATCTCAATAGATTCCTTGAGTCAAGCCGAGAACATTTATACCCATTATGCCAATATTGGCCAAACATCCTGTCTGCCATTTTGATTAATGTACAAAACCTACTTTTTTGAACTCCTCCTAGACTGTTAGTCTGATTTTCACCAAATTGATCTGATCATCTTTAGACCTTATTGGCAAAAAGTTATGGACTTCGTGTCGATATACGAAATGGTTTTCGTCATTAAACATTAATAATGAAATTTCCAAAAATCCTTTTGAGGCTTGATGCCAAAATGACTCTGAGGGTGTGTCTTTGCAAAGCTTTGACATAATGACAAACTTTGCATGTGTCATTGTCACCTCACACAGAACAGGCCACATCAATTTAAAGAACAGCACCACCTATTGGTCAAAAGTGATAAGCCAATAAATTATATTATTAGTGGTTGTATTTATGATTTTTCAGCCATTTCAACCGGTATCATCCTAAAATGGCTTTAATTACTCATTGTTGTAGTTGGTCTGTTGGTCCTTGCCATGCTTAGCTCCTCATTCTGCCTCTTTTGTGCTTGGCCCCGCAATTGCTGCTTGCAGCTTTATTTTCTACCTACGTTTGCTCTGTTGCTCCAAAGCTGCAAACAGTATGTAAACACCTTTTGTATGAACAACTAGTTTTTTTTTTCTCCCAAGTGGTACATATCAGATATGATCCACAAACTTGTAAGCATATGCATTCTGCTGTTCTAGGAATAGATTGGTTTCAGGTCTCATTCATATGTGGAAATAAATCTGATATGAATTGGATACGTGCATTTGTGTGTGCACAGATCGGATATTCTCATTAGTGTAAAAATGATGGTGGCCGATGAAGTCAAATCAGATGGACGCTTTCCCGGAACATGTTGCCAACTCCACAGTTTCTTCCACATTGTTGCTGTGAGTTCTTCATTAGTCTGTGGGTTAAAGCTGTCTCCCCACTTCACCCTAAATGTGATTTTGGCAGAGGCGAAAATCATGGAGAAAAAATGTGCACCTGCAGTGTAAATGCGGTCTAACACCTTAATAAATCAACACGCTTTAGTTTGAGGTTTTGAGAGTTTTTTTTTATTTCCCTTTTATAAGGCTGATGGATCCCTGCATATATATATTTATATACAATATATATATACAAGAACTTGCTATATTGGAGAGCTACACCAAGAAGGGGAGAAGGTAACATCATAAACAACACTGACAGGTAATCAAAGAAAGAGGGAAAATGAGGAAACGTCTAACAGCACAACTGGATGACTCTGAATGAGAAGGGAAGGGTATCAATCGCAACCAAGAACCTGACCTAATAACTTAAACCTAAATAAAATAATAAAAAAAAGAACTTGAAATGAAACAAAGAAACAGAAAAAAAACAACACAGATTTCACCCACAGTGTATTTTAAATAGGTTTAGTGGACAACCATTTACCATAAATATTTTTAAGGAACCAAGATATATAAAAAAAGTGATTTATCAACAACAACAAAACATTGTTAGTCTCTCTTTTAAAATGTATTCTTTCTTTTCATTCTCTGCTTGATTCTTTTTCCCTCCCCAAGGCTAACACCTTCACTTGCCTTGTTTCACAAAGGAAAAATGATCAAAGCCCAAAAGATACAAGTTAGTATAAAACTAACAAATGATTGGAACACCACAATCAAAGCATCACAAAACGAACCCACAGACACACAACAGCAAAACACATTGTCATTATCTTCATCCAAGAAACTGATTCAGTATGAGTCTTCTTCAGTTCTCCTTTGTGGTTCTACTTCAGAACTTTATCAGCATTAGTAATGATCATCATAACCATCAGAATAACTTCACAGTGTGGTAAAAAGTGAGGTGAGAGCAGGAGAGCTTTGCAGTCATTCACATCAGGAAATTTCAAACAAGATTATAATAAACAGAATTAGGAAACCTAACAGTTCATAGATAGTATACAAAAATTGCCACATTTAGGTGCTTGTCTTTCCCATCACACTGCTCTGGGAAGGCAATGATTGGCTAGAAATGGGTCTAGATGGTCCAATGTATCATTCAGATGACAGAGTATGGCCATATGCTGACATAAGTGACCTGACATGGTGTTTTCTCATCAGGGAAAGCAGATTGTAGCCAACAGATTAATGTGTGACTGGCAAGTTTTTTTTTTTTTTGAAGCGTTTAGGTTCGTTGCCGCAACGCCCGCCTCTTCCTGTTGTAGTAGTGGTGTAGACCAGTCTGTCTGGAGTAGTTCATCATGTAGTTTTGTTTACGGGTGCTGTAAAGAAGAAGAAAGCAGGCAAAGGTTAAACGATGTGAGTAAAGAGTTCTCGTGTGCAATCGCTATTCTAATTCGTAACTAGGTTTCTTTAAAAATTCACATAGTACTGAATCCACAAACTACAGAATCAGATCGATCGTTCACTCATAACCTCAAACACTGTCATCATTTAATTTAATGGTCTTTTGAAGCTAGTTCATCATAATTGCTTTGTATATGACCAAGACAACAATCCGGTTCAGGTTTTGAGTGAAGACATCTATAGTAGTGCTTGAGGTTGGAGCTTGAGGAAAGACTGACAGATGGAAAAAGAATCAAGAGACCAAACGTAATAACAGTGAGAGGTTTGTGAGGAGGACAGACAGACAGTGTCAAAAAAATGTGGAAAAAAATCGGAGTTGCTATTGCTTAGCCTGTCATTGCCTCTTCTGTCCGTCAGGTTGGGACCAATGAGCCAGGAACGCAGCCAGGACAGGAAGGGGCGTCTGCAAAGCATGAAGGGACAGGAGGGTGGGAGATGGTGCTGTGATGAGGGTGAAGGACCGGTGAAAGGGATCTGTGCTTATCTGTGAGTCTTTGGACTAGTGGAGATACAGCCACGACACACAAAGTTAGCAATGGCTTATGGACAAATATAATCACAATTAAGGGACCTGGGTTGGGTGAACCGACTCTTCAGAGGCTCTTTACTAAGCATGCACACACATGTAATGTTTGAATCAACTGTATAGGGCATTTTAATCTCATTTAAGGCTTTTGTCAACATCATAATGCACTTTAAAAACAACTTTGTTATTATATTATATATTTTGGAAACCCAGTTTATTTTGTTAAGCAGCAACTTTTTAGGTTACCAGACAAAACAAGTTTTTACACTGCAGGTATTATATGCAAGCCATTTTCTTTATTAGCAGACTGAAGTTTACAATGACATGGCACAATAAATTTTCCATTCATTTTTACCCCTCCAAGAAGCTTAAAGGAGAAGTCCACTTCCAGAACAAAAATGTACAGATAATGTACTCACCCCCTTGTCATTCAAGATGTTCATGTCTTTCTTTCTTCAGTTGGAAAGAAATTATGTTTTTTGAGGAAAACATTTCAGCTTTTTTCTCCAAAAAGTGGACTTCTATGGTGCCCCGATTTTGAACTTCTAAAATGCAGTTTAAATGCAGCTTCAAACGATCCCGAATGTGGTTGTAAACGATCCCAACCGAGGAAGTAGGGTCTTATCTAGTGAAACGATAGGTTATTTTCATAAAAATAATACAATTTATATACTTTTTAATGTCAAAGGCTCATCTTGTCTTACTCTGCCTTAACTCTGTTTTTTCCGGTTCATGACAGTTAGGGTATGTCGAAAAACTCATACTCTCCATCAACTTCAAAATTGCCCTATATCACTGTTTTACCTTTTTTGTTAAGGGTGTCTGATCTTCATTGCATGTTCACTTCGCAAAGACTGGGTCGGTACTTTTGCAGCAATGTAGGATGAGTTTGAAATGAGTTTTGAAGTTGAGGGAGAAAATACGATTGGAGTTTTTTGACATAACCTAAATGTCTTGAACCAGAATACACAGAGTTCAGGCAGAGCAGGACAAGACAAGCATTTGAGATTAAAAAGTATTTAAATAGTATTTTTTTTAAGTGCCCCTATTATGCCATTTTAAAGGTTGCTAATATTGTTTTAATAGACTCCCAAAACAGGTTTACATGTATGCAAGGTCAAAAAACACTTAAGTTTTCTCCAAAAACAGATTTAATTTTACCCCATTTCTAAATTATTCATAAACGACTCGTGCGAAGCAGTTCGAAGAATCAGTCTCTCTAAACCCCTCCTTTCCGTGAACCCTCACTGCTGTGATCGGTCAGATGGCGCAGTCCTTTATGAATGACTGACAGCCCTGGATACTTGTCAATACATAGAAAAGATGGCATCGATTTTACCATACCAATTCCAGCCAAAGTCTGATGATGAAACGGCTGAAGTGGCTGATCGACAAGGTAGCACGGTCTACCGTGGAAAGTGCTCGCAATTTGCTTATGTAAGCGAACCGGGCACACCTCTATGTTGTAAACTTCAACATTCTATAATGCATTAAGGTGGCTTTCACACCAAACGCGGAAAGCACTGCGCTGGTCTCTGGGTTCAGTGTAGCCCTTCAGAGCGCTGCGGCAAAAGTTCATTTGAACAACTCATTTGAACTTTGTCTGCGGCGTGCGCACTCCACTGCGCGTGTGCTTTGGTCGAGGCAGAAACAAGCCGTCCTCGCGCGGCGGAGGCAATGAAAACGAATGGGTTTCATAGCACAGCGCTTTCCGCATTCGGTGTGAAAGCCGCTTCGTGCGCCATCCTTTATACTCCAACTAATGAGACAGACAGACAGTCAAGCTGCATCAATCACAAATTGTCAGACTACAGTGGGTCCACAGCTGAACAACAGAACTACAGAAGCTTGATTTAGCTGGTTAGCATGGCATGTGCAGGGTTGTTACACAACATAACATACACAACTACTTATTTTGAACGATCGCTAGAAAATACAATCTTTGTAGATTCATCATCTTTTGGAAATGAATATAAAAATTTTTTACTCACAGCGTAGGATACAGCGTCTTCCGTATAATGTACGTGTAAATTTCCATGTGACGTAAACCACATGGAAATATATGGGCGGGCAAGTTGTTCGCGACGTAGAACTTGGGTGGACATTATGCAAATGTGTTACTTTGTGACGTGTGGCCGTAACAGAAAAAGATTAGAAATCCTGACGACTCGTTCAGGCAAATGTGAGCCAACTCTTTTTTTGATAGACAATAACTTTATTTATCGTGCACTGTCGGCTTCACAACTTTGCAGATAGTTTATGTTCACATACAGCTACATGAAACACTACATGAAAGATCATATTTGAAAAGGCATAATAGGGGCACTTTAATGAAAATAACCAATCGTTTCGCTAGATAAGACCCTTCTTCCTCAGCTGGGATCGTTTACAGACGCATCTGGGATCGTTTGAAGCCGCATTTAAACTGAATTTTGGAAGTTCGAATTCGGGGCACCATAGCAGTCCATTATATGGAGAAAAATCCTGAAATTTTTCCTCAAAAAAACAATTTCTTTACGATTTTTGTTCTAAGTGGACTTCTCCTTTAATGTTGTATATCATTGAAGATAAGATTACCACACCACCCCAGAACTCATGAATTTTGGGAACTGAGTCCTTGGTGGTGTAAATTGTGATTACCGTGTAAGTTAAGGTTCAGAAATGGATGGATATCTCTTTTCTTAAGTCGTCTGTCCACCCTGTTCAACATACCTACATCAATGTCACTTTTGATCTCACGATTTAGTTGTGCCCAGAAGAGTTCACTCTTATACATTCAGTAGCCATTTTTCTAGGGACTTCTGCTTGCTAATGCAAATATCTAATCAGCCAATCAACCACTCATTGCCACAATCATGGGATTACAGTGTACTCCAGTGGCGCACACTGGGCCTCATTCATGAAACTTGCGTAAATATATGAGTAAATTCAGAGTAATTTGCACGTAAAAAAGACCTTCTCCGGATTCACAAATTCTGAGTAATTTGCGCGTCCTATATGATTTTAAACGTCCTATTTGATAGTTAAACGTGTATGCTAATGAATTCCAATCATTCATAAATAGGTTGCTCGTGCACACTCATTCACAATTAGAATAATCCCCGCCTATGAATTACAGCTATGCAAATTGAGTGTCCAGGAACACAGTGGAATATTCCGGTCAACTTTCTCAGGTTTGGCTCCAGTATATTGCATAAATGCAAAAAAGACTAATAGGCCATATGCCTAACAATAAAAATTCAATAACGTGTCCAACAAGGAGTTTTTAGCCAGTTGAAAAAATTTCAGGCACTCTTCTTAAAATGACGAGCTTTGGTGACAGTGTTTTTTCCAGCTGAGACGCTTTAGTTGCTATGATTTGTATAGGCTATGCACGGTGGCAACATATTACTAGTATCTCATTTTAAAGAATTTTACTTAATATAAAAAACGGTAACCAGTAATATTTACTGGTTATATTGTTGTAGGCAATCGTTGTACAAGTAGGATGATTGGTCGGTATTTGTCCCGCCCGTCCTCTATTTACTGCTGGGAAAATAGTGACAATGACGAGCGCTGTGTTTTAAAGTTATCAACACAGCTACAAAAAAAAAAATCCAAAAGAGGGCAAGGGTCAATCAAAGGTCTGTGTCATCAGTTTGCCAAAAAGAACACAGAACTTTTTACGCACCAATTACACGTGGTACCGAACAGGTGTACATTTCGTTTGTACCAACTAACATTTTGAAAATACGAACATTTTCATGAATTCTAAAATTTATATCAGAATGGCTTTATGAACGTCTTTATGAAAAAATTGTTCTGCTCCTGTTTAATGAATGAGGCCCACTGTCTACATGTCAATCCAACAAAGCATATACTAGATCATCAGTAGTGCATCATGAATATGTAGCTGATTGGCAGCTATAATGTCCACATGGGCCAGAATCCACAGAGACTGTTTCCAAGATCAAGCTGAATCCCTGTCATGAGGAATCCAGGCTATTCTGGGGGTAAAGAGCATTTAACCTAGATTTAGAAAGGTACACCTAATAAAGTGACCAGTGAGTGTATGTTGAGTATTTCATTTCACTACTACACTGTTTTGCTTTGTGTTTGCATTGGGTACATCCTTTGGCATACAGTGTTGTGTGTAAGAAGTAGAGTATATTTGTTTCTGACACTCCAGCTGTGTGTGGGATGGGTATATATTGATGGGTTATAACTGTCACATTCTCCAGTGACCTGGATGACTGATTTGACCTGTCTCTGCACATATTTTCAAGTACATGATTAATCACTGTATAAAACCAAAATTAAATGTTAGATCTGTTTTGGGTGACATTAACGTCCAGCTGTGTAAAGGAAAGAGTCTTTAAATTAGATGGATAGAATACAGAGGAAAACTATAATGGAAACAACACAGTTTTACATACACACGATACTGTGCAAAAACAAAATCTGAAAAATGAATGTTTCAAAATCTTAAATCAATATTTCCGAGTTTTAGTGCTTCTTTGAAATGTGGTCATACAGTTTTAACAGCTGTTAAACAGGATATTCTTCAAGATGACAATGTATTTCTAAGAGCCAATGAACGTTGCTGCAATTTTAATTGATTTACATAAATTATAATGAACTCCAGTTAATCTTTTCATGTGCTGTTTCCTTAATTTTTTCCACCTGTATAGAGTGATGTGCTCTATAGTGATGTACAAGAAAGGTTCAATGAGGGAAGACCAAAGGCAGGGAACACTGGTGCATTCTGGGAACAGCAAAGCACTTACCTGACACTACAGCCATGCCATAGGGAGCAGAATACAGAAGAGAGGAAAGGTTATAAGATGCAGGACAGGGCTGTTGCTGGCTTGCACAAAGGTCTGGGGGTGGAAGAACCCTGACCTGCGCCAGCAGGACCAGAGCAACAGAGGGAATGCAGTGCCAACAGAGTTGAACGTTGGAAGTGAAAACAGAGGGGCCAGAGATGAACATACATTTAGGTGGAGGTAAGGAAAGGAAAAGGTTATTGCAGAGCAGCAGAGGATGGTGAAGGCAGACGGGTGAGTGCAGTGAACATGTGGAGGGCAGTGATGAGAGAGAGAGAGAGAGAGCGCAGTGTGAGGACCAGAACTTGAGTGAGAGGGATGGGGACTGAGATATGTGTGTGTAGGATGGGAAAAGGGAGTGTTTAACACCTATTGGCAATGCAGTACTATGTAGAAACTATGGTATTAATGAGTGTACTTCATTATAAACCTAGTAGGAGAATATACTGGCAAATCTTAGCACTTTTCTTATAGGTGTCAGTTTGTGTTATTTAAGCTGTGCTGAAAGATTTTACTGATGTCTGAGTCAAGGCGAAATTATTGTCATAATTTTAGACCGGTTTAATGTCTGGCAGAAGTACTCACAGAATGACTTCCACATGGTCCAGTGCCCATTGATCATGCCCTGCACCCTCATGGCGTGGCTGCCACCATCGTAACTGTACCCCTCTTACACGAGCCTCACTACAGCAGAGAAACAAACACACCAATAAATGTACTTTGAAGGTGATGCAGTCCAGATGCAATTCAGAAGAACATTTTGGTACAACTTTCAACCTTAAGACAAAACACCATGGTCCTTGAAAATAAGCTAGATTGACTCATAGCAAGTAAGTGTAACGACATGGGTTAACAACAATTAAATGGAGCACATGAGTGAGACTTGTTTTTTCCCAGAGGGACACAGGTGTGGGTTATGAGCCAGGACCAAAACCAGTGGACAAACCAATCCCCAGAGACCCAGAACTAGTCCAGGAACAAACATGACTGTAAGGATCCACTGCATGTGATGAACCTCCAATTTGTTCTCTAACCAGATTAAAAACCAGATTAAAAGTCAAAACAGTTTCTCTTACAGTATATTCTGACATGTTCCAGCAGGTGATATGTGGCAGGAACAAAATTCATGAATGAAGTACCTCACAATCAGACTGACTGTCCTCTTTTACAATTGCAATTGTAATTGTAATTTTTTTACAGTCTCTAGAAGACATTTCTAAGAATCTAGGTCACTTCAAAGTTATTCACACAATGCGCATAACAGCATCTATGTGGCTAAACTGTGGATCATTTATCATTGCTTTGGCACAAATTTTAATGGAATGAATCTTTCAAATTACTTTTCTCACTCAGACACCTACAAGCCAATCTGCATGAATATTTACTCTTTACCAAACTGTTCAACTTGGTACAAGTAAAACAGCTACGTGCCTTGGTCTACCACCCACAAACAGACCAACATGTTGAGATGTGAGATGTTAACTCAAAATTGCAAGAGAATGCAGAGGAGGCTCATGTCTGAGGGTGGACCTCATGCTCCTACATGTTACTGTTGAAGTTCTGTAGTCATGGTATCACAGTAAGATCTGGTGTCATTGAGGGGGGTAATTGAGCCTAACTGATAACTATATAAGGTTGTAACAAAAAAAGTTTGGGAAATACTATGAATGAATAAATGATTAATCTGAGAAAGGCTCATTAATAATAGACAATGACCTACTATGTGTATGCGCACAAGCGCATTCTTCCAGATCGCAGGGACTAATTTTGGCGGAATTCGGCGCATTCGGCGGAGTGCGTCACAGCGCGGCACGTCCGCGATTCAGTATCGCATCAGCTGTAACCTGTCTTCAGCGAGAACGAGCTGCAAGCTTCAGTGTCAGACAACAGTTATATAAGCATCCTTAATGTTCCTTTGAGTGTTTAAAGTTGTGTGCGTCCAGAGAGAAAGTGAGTATTGTACATTTCACTGTTATCTGAACTGAGTTGGTTCTGTTTCCTGAATAGGGAATATAAACGAGTGATATATGCGAAATGGATGCTAACGTGAAGTATAAGAGTATTCGAGACCATGTTCAGTGTGAAGTATAATAACTCTTATACTGTTAGGCTGTTTATGTTTTATAATTATTTTGTGTTTGCCATATTTTGTATACAGTGCTATATTGTACTGACGTTTGGGGGAAGCCAGTAGCCTTTTAATACTTTATATGTTGTTATGAATGTAAGCATACTGATATTGTGTACTGTGATAAGAAGAAGCATTGCACGTTAGAATATATCTTTTATTTCATATGTTGCAGACCACACACACACACACACACACGCACATCGACATTCAAGTCAGTGCTGACACTTCTACGGACGGGAAGTACAAGACTATACAGCTCTGCACCAGTACTGGCTCCCCCTCCATAGCATCTGATTGTACCAATAAACCGTTAAACTTGATTTTGTCTGTGCTCTGGTGTTCTAACCAGCACACCCGGACCAACTCCACCTCCTTAGCTCCGACTAGCACCTTACCGTCCTTAGCCCCTCAGCTACAATTAACATTCCTGGAGTCATCATTAGGCAAAGTTCAAAACTTACCCCATGCCCAGTGGGGATGAACTGATGGACTGCCTATAGGTAAGGTCCATTTCATATAATTGTTTTTCTTTTTTTTAACCAACATGGTGCTATAACAGACGGCAGGCAGATAGGATGACAACCTTCTAAATTCCCTTTTCACACAATGGCATCAAAAAACGTTTCACTTTAATCCATCTTAGTCTTAGTCAAAGCACAAGGCTACTGGCTCCAACAAACAGGTAGGGTACAACAGGGCTAAAGGCACCCCCTAAAAAATGTGCTTTTCACTGCACCCAAAGTATATGACTGCAGAAAAATACATACGTTTGTATTGAACATTTATGGAGCAAAAAATTCTGTGTGAAAATAAATTATACAAGTCGTTTATTTTGATTAAAAATCTAAAAAATCTATGAGGTGGCAAGGGGGGCCTTTTACCCCACACACAGGGTAAAAGGCTCACCAGCATGGGTTGAAAGGCACACAGTATTGATACAAATACTTTTAATAATGTCTAAGTTAATACTTGTTCAAAACAATCAAACAAAGTTTGTAGTATTTTCTGCTTATTTTGATTATTAAAATAATTATTTTTGTTCAATAAATATACTGTCATTAAAATGTTAATATAAAACATATATTTTAAAAAACACAATCATTTTAAAATGCAATGATTCTGAAAGCACTGTTATTATATGATATGACTAATAGCATGATTTTAAATATGATGGTTTCATTCTAAACATGGTGATTATCTCTAAGATGGACACCCAAGATAATATATGATATTTACCATCTGAATCTAACAATGTCATTTCAACAAATGGAAAAGTCAGCCTTCTATTAATTATCATGGTAATTATTGTGCCTTTCAGCCCCAACAGCAGGGGTGCTTTTTACCACAAATACCTTACTTTTACATATCCTTTTGTTATTTAAAAAGGAGGATCATATTTTTCTGCCATCTAGTGGTTTAGAGGAAAATAATATCAAAGACGCCTTTTACCCTGGGGCACCTTTAGACCCGTTATACCCTACCTTTTGTATTCATCACCTTTTGGGAGGAGCAAGGGGTGTTGACACTAATACATTGTGACTCTGATAACATGAACTGCTCTGTTCCCCCTGATTCTTATCCTTGAGGTCAGATGATTATAAATTCTACAAAACTCAAAAAAACAAGTACCTCACTTACCTGGCCATGTGGCTGACATAGGAGAGAAGGCCCGACTACACGTCATTTTACGAGTTCTAGCACCAAATGAGTGTGCAAGTATTCCAGGATGTACCTTCCAAGTATATTCTATCAACCGCAAGTGTGGATGGATGTGTCCGGTGCATACGCACTACCTAGTGGAAATTTTGTTCTTGAGCGCTCAAATCACTCACACATGTGTTGTCTGCACTCAAGTCTGCATGGACACAAAGATCTGGCTGTGCATGGACTGTTTGTGTGGACATGAGAAAACCGTGTTGATGACAAAAACTACTTGACATGGACTGTCTGCAAGATGAAGTGAAGGGTATAGTGAAGTATAGTGATATAACAGATCTTCACTTTCATACATCTACACACAACAGAAACAAAATGGAGCCCATTCTCTTCATATCCATTCAGAGAACAGCATACGCTTAATGAGCACTTTGGGACACAACTTTTATAAATTCTATTAAGTACTTGTATGCATAAGTACTGTTTGAACTCTTTGCATTTAGCACATTGCCTAGATTACTTTGGAAGTCTTTTGGAAAGTGATTAATGCACAGGCAAAATCATGAAGACACTGTTTTAACTTTGAACAAATGTAATTCAAATGTAATATCAGAAAGGTGCTAACGTGCAACCCCCCTCTTTTGAGGAAGCCAAACAACGATTTTGTTTGGCTATTTTAACAAAGTTATATCAGCCAGACAAACCAGAGGAAAGGCAATCTTGTGGCCTTGATTGTGTTTTGACATAACATTCATGTAGTGACCTGTATATCTGAGTTAGGTTTTCTTTACTGATTACATCAACCCTGTGAACAATATAATATTTATAATTTGACAGTTGTTTCTAAAACATCTTTAATTTAGACACACAGACAACCAGAATGTAATATTCACGTAATATTCACAACAACGGTAACCATTAAAACAGCATGTTGTAGCCAATCAAAACTCATCCATGGCTCCCATCATGCATTGCAGCATGAATAAATTATGAGCTGAATTGTCTTTGTAATTTCTTTTATTCTTACTATTTTCTTTTGTTTTTGCTGTTTTTAATATGACTTTTTAGTAGCTTGTTTTGTGATGTTCAGAGTTGATCTGTTTATCTGAATATGCCGTTTGAAGATTTATTTAGAAAGTGTTTTTTTTTTTTTTTTATCACAACAGCTTGTAAAAAATCCTTCCAAAATATATAAAAAGACAGGATCTTTTGTTGTGGAGTCACAAGGCTGATGTTAATTATTCAAGATAATCATTATTTGACCTGATTCACTGAATTTGTTTAGACTCTAAATGAGTTCAATGATTCAGGTCAAATAATGATTATGTTAAAACATAAAACATAATCATCACCACCTGATGACTTGTGCTTTTGGCTTGTCTGACTGTTTTAACTCAGTTACGGCAGCCAAACAAAACTGTAAGTGTCAAGAGCCCAACTAAAACACTGACCACTTTAATGGTGACAGAAATTTGATTTTCTCCTTTGGTGATTCTGCTTGTTAACATCAGGTGTCTTTAATAATGATCAATCATCACTTAATTAATCACCTAATTATCTCATTAAGTTTAACTCTGCTTCAGTGTTACTTTTAACACTCTTAAGTGTGCAGTCAAATAAAGGAGAGTTGAACACTGGGCTTTTTGCTGTGTAAAACGTTTTTTAAGGCATTAAAGTAATTGTCTCCTGTTTCATAAGATCTGTACACAAGGGTGTCAGTACAGTCAGGGCCATACATTATTATTGAAAATTGCTGAAGCTGCTGAAACAGAGTGAACTGAACCAAAGTCAACGGCCAAGTGCCTAACTAAAGGGGACATCAATCACCATAATGGTAACAGATTTTGGCAACTTTTGTACATGTACCATATGAACTAAATAAAGCCAAACTGGTTTGCAATAAGTGAATATGGTATTTCTGTTTTTGCATATTTTTATTCATTCTCTGGTAAAGTACTGATTTTATCTATGGCTGTGTGGCTGTAAGTGAGTTGTAGTAGTTGTGTTTCTGTTTACCACTTCACCTTTTCTGTTCTTGCTGTTCCACTTATCCTCAGTGATTCTGCCTGCTAATTGTACAGATGTCATCACTAAAACTCACTCATCATTTGTAGAGTGAATCTTTTTAATTTCACTAACTACAACACTGCCTCAGTGTTACTTTTACTCTCTATAGATCCGGACCATAAGAAAACTGAGCAGTGTTTATTTAACACTAAGGATTTTACTATGTAAACATCCAATGTGTTTTTCTTTATTAAATAATTTATTCAAATTAATCTGGAAAATAGTCTTTAACTACAAACATAAACCAATTTCAAAAGAAACTTGATGTGAAAAACATACACAAGTTTTGTTATGGTCTTGCTGGGATCATAGCAGCACCCAAAAGACAATAAATGCTGGTCCACCAGCATACCTGCTTACCGTGCTGGAGACCAGCAAACCAGCAACCAGCATCCCATGCTGGGATCCAGCAAACCAGCAACCTGGATCCCATGCTGAGATCCAGCAACCAGCGTCCCATGCTGGGATCCAGCATGCAAAACATACCTTATGCTGGTGACCAGCAATGCTGGATTTTTCAGCAGGGAAGGCTCCTCTATCTACATGTTTTAGATTTTCAGGACTTCAGAACTTTCACCTCAAAGGTAAATTCATCTGCATGTTCATGTTAGCACCATGCAACATAGTAATTCAGCATTATTTGTAACAATGGAATTCATGTAATGCATGTTTGCAGACTCACAGTGGAATGTTGTAGGACACTCTTTGGGCTTTGATGAAATCTTTTGGCTGGTGTTGAGCAATGACATGCCAACTAACTCCATTATTGACGCTGTACTGGAGAAGCACGGCCCGGTCCACTGTATCCGCCTGATCCAGTGCAGCATTACAGCTGTCCGTTTGTGACACACTGCCTATCTGCAGCACGAACATGATTTTACTAGAGGAGAGAGATGTTGAGAGGATGGTGACTGATTGTATTAATAACTAGAATGAGCAAGAAATCAAATGGAAGTCTTGAACAGTTTTCTTGTTATACCTAGCACGGGTCAGATCCAGAGGTCTAGTGATGGCTTGTCTCATCTTGCAACCATTGAAATACAGCGAGTCCCCATGAGCGTGAGGAGAGAGCTGACCGCATCCGCTGCCCACCCCACCACCCTGAATCAAGCTCCAGCTCTCCTGAGACACCGAACCAGACTCAAAGTTATCCTTTATAGAGCTGGGCAGTTCACTGCTAGACAAAGAGCAGTCATCACCTGAGAAAGACAAAACCTGTTTCTGTTTGTTCTGTTGTACTGTAAACGTCATGGAATCACAGAGTTACAGAAAATGATGCCCACCATGATGGCCTTCATCACAGATGCAGACAGGTCCGCTGGTACAGTACCCATGACCACTGCACAGTCCAGGACATGCTTCCCCAATGTACACATGATCTACGCCCCAGCTGTAGCGCTCGCCAGGGGCCTTGTGTTGGATCCAGCGAAACTGTGTAGCACTGTAGACATAAAGGGGAGTCAGATATTTATAGACATGTGCATTAATTCCTGAAAACCAGACCATAAATAATACTTGTGATTTATGGATTAGTCCTCTGAACAACTAACTACTTCCACTCATCCTAATGATCTGTCACAAAGACTATTTAAGGGATCATTTATATGGATTCTATGAGCCATACCCAGATGACACATGGTCAGGTAGTTGAATGGTGACTCTGGTCCATGCTGAACTGTTGACAGGACTGTAGATAGTGGACTCGTGGAACTGGAAAGGTGAGCAGCCCACGTTGTTGACAGAAGAAGGGAGACAGGCGGACTGGACTAATTGCCACAAGTCTGACCTGTGGAAGAAAGGAATTTCATTACTAGACAACATATTATCACTTCCTTTCTTTTTCTACTCCCCTTCCTCTCTCTCATAACCTAATTGTCATAACAGTGGGCTTTGACAATAGATTAGGGTCTCCAATCCTGCACCTTTAGGGCCACTGTCCTATAGAGTTTAGCTCCAACTTTAAATAAACACACAGATAAAAAGATGAGAAAGTGAATACAGACAGTCTTACAAAAATTGAAAAAATGATGGCTGCAAACTGGAGCTGTACCTCTACCAGGATGCCATATGCTTAAAAAAATGAAGGAATGAAGGAGGCGGTACACACACATCTGTCGTCTGTACTCACCTGGCATCCTTCCTGTACTGTAACAGCACTGAATGATGATCATCACATCGGTCTGCCTCACAGCCAACCACAATCTTAATTGGAAAAAGACCACAGTCAATGTATATGTGCGTTTGTGTGTGAAAACTGAAATATCTCAAACATCTTGTGCTCAAACCTTGAACTGTAAGATGTATCCAGGTTGAACAATGAGTTCACGGGTTGCCAGGATGTTGTGCGACCCGTCTTGGTTCTTGTTGGGCCAATACAAATGGAATGACGGGTTTCCGCAGAAGCCGGCCGTACGGACAGCATTGGGATAGAAGCTCCAACTCTCTTCATGAGAAACACCCTCTGGAGGAAGGAGAACATTAGTGTAGCTCTGTAATATGAACAGTAGCTCAAGAAAATCCTGTTTTTTTTCATTATTTCAGGATTTATTTCACAGGAGAATATTTTACTGATACTTCAGGATATCAGAATGCCACCCATAATAGTGGAATAACATGACTCACCATCATCAAAGGTGTCCAGTAGGGTGCTGGGGTTGATGTCAGACCCTCCCACGAGGATGTTGTCTAAAGCCCACTGAGCACGCTCTGCACTCGACCTGGCCAGGCCCGACAACAACGAGAATGGCTGCCACCATCGCAGACGGGTGGCATTGGTCAGCGCTCTCTCTGGCAACACAATATAATCTCTCCTCACAGATACGTACTTCAGATAGTCCATCTCATGGAGCAACGTCCAAGACACACCTTACAGAGGGAAGTATTGAAAGCAGACTCAATCAATTTATATTACTTATGCCTTCATAAAAGAAAAGATGAGAATGGTTTTGCATTTGTGTTATTATCAAAGAAACATACCTCCATCAATAGAATAATCCAATAACACACCCTCTTTCCGACAGGTTGGACGATGGCACAGAGTAACATTCTCTTCACTGCCGATTTTAGCCCAGTACTCCACAAACCTGCAATGGTAGCACAGGCACATATAATTAATAAGACAATACAATTAGTCTAACGTACAGTTCTTTTTTAAAACAGATTTCTTAGGTTTTTAAAAAGGGCAGCGTTAAGAATTACATTTAATTAGTATGATAAAGGCCTAGAATATGTATCGTCATGCAGAGGTAGAAACAAAATAATGCAACATCCTGTTTCTTTTCTTGTGTAGAAATCAACCACATTGTACAGTTACATGACAAACATTACTGTAATACAGCACTACATAAAAAGTAGAAATTAGAAAGTGTGAAAACACATTCTTGCCTAATCAAAAACAAACTTTAAATGTGTTTTGGGAACGTTCTGGGAAGTAAATATTGTTAGCTGGGTAGTTGGGACTAAACACTTGAGGTGTTTAGCTATATCATGCTAACATCAACAATCTTTCTGAGGCCTTCAGAATAAATGCCTTTGATGTCTGTGAAACTGTGAAGACTTTGACATACAATATGTTATGTGTGTGGCAGAACAAAGAAAAATGTTTTATGTAGTTACTTCGCCCCACGCAAGTCCAGATCGCTAGTGACCGCCTGTCTGGCATCTGCACCATTAAAATACAGTGCCGTTCCCTCCACCAGCACCCTACAGTCGGTACAGGGGTATCCGCCTTCCAGCATCTGCCACTGCGGCCCGCGAGCCCCGTCCCAGTCAAAGCGTTCTTTCAGTGACACCTGCTAGGGACACAATGAAAACATGATGTTTGCGGTGATCACGTGACCTTTCACATGTCTGCTGTCTCACACTGGGTTTCTGGTTTACCTTCAACATGGTGCTGGCGTAGCAGTTGGGCCCAGTGAAGCCTGGGTCACATAGGCAGTGCTGGTCCAGACAGTCTCCATGACCTCCACAGTGGTTTTCACAAGCTGGTCCAATGTAGAAGTTCTCCACCGCCCACTGTGTATCTGAATACTTCTGGTAGAAGCGGAAGCGCACCGTTCTGTAGACAACACCAGAATATCCATCACTCAGCTGAGGATATCAGAGAACTCTTGTCCCTGCACATGAACTTAGAAACACTTGTAAAAATGAGTTTGACTTTGAGCAAATAAGATGTGCTTCACTTTGTGTCTGAAATGTGGTTTATTTTGTTAAATATTGAAAGGTCACTGGGACATTTTTTTTACATATTATACTACTTTTCTAATATTTTTTCTGTATATATGTAACTAAACTACAGAATTTAAGACATTATCACATCAATAATTTCCCTGTAAAGCTGCACTGTGATCTCCACTGTGAAAAGTAATAGTATTCTTAAATAGTATGGTTGGACATTGATGGATAATGAAGAGATTTTATATTCTTGTTTTAACCAAATATTTCAAAATCTTTTCAGCCAGGACAAAAACAATTGACCACTTTACTACTGAATTAAACTGTCTATAGTAAACTGAACCATGGTGTGTTTTTGATGTTTCTCTGCTGACATGATGAATATGAGATAAAATTGGTTTATTCTCCTGTCTGAACACATTACTGCTCATTGAGAAAAGAGCATTAAAATAACTTGATATCTCACGTGTCAGCGAGACTGTCTGGCAGAGGATAAACCGCTCGCTTCCAGCCGTCAGCAGGGAAGAACACAGACGGCTGTGATACCTGTCCGGCACAACGAGGATCTGCAGGTAAACACTGAGGTACCAGGTACTTCCAGGTCACGCCAAAGTTCACAGAGTACTGAACATGAACCTGTCTCTCTGCAGGCTTCTCTGGCACACTGCAGCCAACCGCAATCTGACATAGAACACACATACTTATCCATCTGCATTCACAAATAATTACAATTATGACTACGACCTGTCATAGAAACCGCTAACTAAACAAATTACTGACTGATGGAAGCATGCATGCATTACTGAGAGTTCACCTTGAACTGCATGACCCAGCCTTTGGCAGGAACTATGTCATGTGTAACAGCATAAACTTCCTGTCCATCAGTGTTGCCGCACACCATAACACCATCTGGAGAGTTGCAGAAACGCTTCACGGAGCAATCTTCAGAAAATAGCCAGTGATCGCTCACTGAAATGAAATAAATTTAGAAGAATATGGGTACTGTATATAGAGAAGAGCTGAGTGAAGGGATGAGTTACTGTTTCAGTGATCCTGTGCCTTTAACAAGAGGCTCACACTGCACATCAAACTGATTTAGAAAGACAAACATCACATGGTTATTTAATAAAACTTCAATAAAAATATTTTGATAACTGGGTCAAAAAACCCAAACCAAACGACAACAAAACATGCACAATAACACAATAACAGTTTTTTTTACAATAGCTAGGACCCATTTCTCAATATCTAGGTAATTTTTTAGAACTCGTCACAGTGAGCATAACAGCATTTACATTGCTGTGGCACAAATATTAATTTAGTGAATGATTCTCTCAAATTACATAAATCCAAAAACACATAATCCAAAAGTAAATAAGAGAGAAATTTGCTATGTTTCTACAGTAATACCATACTGAAATATATTCTTAATCTAAAAATGAAATACTACCAAAACAATTAGATGTAGCTGAACATCTGCACAGTGTTGATCTTTCAATTTCCTTACCATCTGTAAAAAAGGAGAAGCTTGTGTTGATCGCTTACAAGGGTTGTGTGTGTGTTTATATAAAAGTCTGCAGAAATCTGCAGAAGTGATTTCGCACCGATGGTCTCCTGGCATTTGTGTGTGTGTGAGTGTATTACATTAGAGTATCTATTGATGTTATGTGATACTATGGTCTCCTCATGGATGGTGGATCAGCTGCTGTGTAATGTGTCTGTGTGAATATATCTACACTGTATCTATATCTACATGTGATTTTGTACCAATGGTCTCCGCATGGATGGAAGCTAAGCTGCTGTGGCATGAGTTTGTGTGTATATGTATCTGTAGATGTGATTTTGTACCAATGGTCTCCTCAAGGATGGCGGATGAGCTGCTGTGGCGCGTGTGTGTGCCGTCGGCCGGCGCTCTTTCATGACTGGGCAGTGCCGCTCCTCCAAATGTGTCTGAGATCTGAACATGAGCATCTGAGCCGGAGATCAGCACATTATCCAAAGCCCAGTCGCTCCGATCAGCTCCATCATGCTGCGGCTGCCACCAGCGGATCCGGACACCCACTGTCCGTGCTGAAGGGGGCAGCAGAACATTCACAAACCTACAGGAGAAAACGTTTATAGTTACAGTGTGAATGCAGTAGAGCTGAACACTTTAACCAGATGACCTTTAAATATAAAAGTTTTAAACTTGACTGTGCTAACAGGGAAAACACTAGAAAAGTTGTGCCCATCCCTCCTCTTACTCTGTGCTCAGAATAAAACAGTAGCATGCTGATTATTGTGCACAATACACTATTTTTTAAAATCAGTGTGTGAAACAGTCTGCATCTTGTCAGGATAAGTATTTTAAATAGTAGTATGCTGCACTGTGTCTTATGATGTTATGTTACATGTTTAATTCAGTGAGTGGACTCCAGTTACATTGGAGTCGTTATTGGTATTGTTCAAATCAAGAAGATCACAGTGCTAGCAGACAGACTCACTCAGGTTTGCTGTACTGGTCATAGAAGATCTCGGTCAGCAAACTCCAGCTGATCCCCGCATTCACACTGAACTCCAGCAGAACGCCCTGATTACGATTGCTGGGTGCGATCATACAGCCGTACATGAAGTAGAACTGGATGAATTCAGCACTAGTCAAATTTAAATCCACCGTCACCAACTGACGAGAGCAGCTCTGGTTATTGGACAAACAACAGCAATGACACATGGCACTTTAGTTCATTCAGATTTTCCTTAATAAATTACATTTCATGGAAATATATTTTTGTTGTATATTTTGTATATTATTTTGTTGAATAAACTTATGGTATTTGAGATGGAGTTTGCTCAGAAGCGGTTGAGAGACAGTTAACTACACGAAGATTTCATGGTCTGATTAAAGTAAAACTGAGCTTTTGTGCCTCATTGTTAAGCTCACATCACAGTGAGAACAGCAAGCCTATGGTGAAAGACATCAGGGATGGAAAACTCATAAAGAAAGAATGAAAAATAGATGAGGCGAACTATAAAAAAAGCCTTCAAGGAAAACAAGCTACAATCCTAAAACTCCTGGGACACAATCTTCAGGAAAATAAACTCTTTGCCAACGGTTATCCTGAGTATTAACTCTGGAAGCTGGAATACTTATGAATTCAGTTATTTTGTTTTTAGTTTGTATCTATAGTTAGTAAACTGACATATTTTTCTGACTTCCTAATATTGTAATTTTTTGTGCTATGATAATGTAGTTTAAGCACTGTGAATCACTGTGAATGTGAGAATCTCAGGAAATCCTCAAATTGTGAGATGGATGGTTTACCCCGCTGAAGTGCAGTGCTGATCCTGAGGCCACAGCTCCACAAACGCTGCTGATCTTGCCGCCGGTCAGCAGGTGCCAGTGATTGAGTGCCGGAGCTCGACTGAAACTGTCCTTCAGCTGAGCAGGCAAAGAGACCAGAGGCTCATCGCAAAACTCACCGCCCCACTCAGGGTCACATCTGAAAGAAAAGAGCCATGAGCAACAGGGAAGACTTACAGCAGGCACTACATGGTGATCATAAAACTGACTTACACACAAGAGCTCTGTCTGCAGCGGCCACGGCCAGAACACATTTCAGGACAGCCGTCACCAATGTACAGGTTATCCAGAGCCCACGTCTGCTGCTTATCAAACGGTGCCGGCTGGAACCAACGGAAGCGTGTGGCGGTGGACCTGAGCGTTGCCACAAAAGACAACAAAATACCGTTCAATTCAAGTGTTTTTAATTCTTAATAGTCATTATACCACAGGGATGTTGACTGCTTGATTCTGTTCGGTTGACAGACATTTTATTGTGTACAGTTATTTTCCAGGAAATGCACAGCAATGAAGTAGTTCGAGTGAAACATAATGTGCCATATTATTTCAAAAGCACCAAAACTGACAAAGACACTGACTAAGCAAACAAAAATAGTGAAAAATAGAAAAAAAGAGACAATTTCCCAAACAAATTACTTTTCATTACACATGCAAAAGCACACTTTCTTTATCCTGCTCTCTCTTTGACAAGGTGTGTGTTCTCAAGCACACACACCTTGTTGTCAGTGCTGCGACTGAATTTTTTGGTAATATAGTTTGCAAATGATATAATAAATGACATGGCAGAGAATGCAGGTGGTAACGCTGTTGTTCTTGAAGCAGATAGATAAACAAATCAGTAGAGACGCTGCTGCTGAACACCATTAAATGATGTTACTAGATGTAAAATGGTGTTTTGGAATTAACGACGGAGGCTTTTAATGAGATGCATAAGAAATTAGTCTTATGTCTTGAGGTTGTAAATGTGGTATATATGGAAAAATTGACTCCAGTCCTTTGAATTATTGAAAAATAATGCACACCAGAGTTGTAACAGCATTACCAGCTCTGCATTATTTTTCAAAAATTTAATGCCCTGTCATCAATTATTCCTTACTTGATTCCCATGTAGGTGTGTGGGTATTTACCTGGCGTAGTGAGGTACGGGTAAGGTAACTCTACCCCACTTGTTGTAAGTATCTGACACCAGCAATCTCTGCAGTGTGTATGAAGAGCAATCTGGACTTGTGGGTAAACAATCCCTGACCAGCGGCAGCCATGTGAGACCCAGATCCAAGGAATACTCCAGCTCCACCGCTGCGGAGACATGAACAGCTGTCAAGAGGAGAACTCTTATATTCATGACAAAGACAGATGTGGACACTTGTGTCAGGTGACATACTGTAGCAGGAGGACGTGACGGAGCAGGAGGCAGAGAAATCAAACTGTATGAAGGCATCTGGGCCAAGACTGATATCAGTAGTGATGCCGTAGCGCGTGTTTGACTTCTCGATGAAGGCGAAAGCTTCACCGTCAGAGCCGCACACTGGCATCCGTGTGCCGCCAGGATGCAGCAACCAAGAACGTCCATTTGTGGAGGAGAAGTCGTCCTCCAGTGGCCCCCAACCACTGGCACTGCCACCCACAACCAGCTGCACACACACAGACCGATCACAACAGTTTACAAGTATACATACAGATCCAAAACCAATACACCAGCCTAAATGTACATGTTTACTCACTGTATAAACAATGCTTTGTAAAATTATTTAGATACCTGAATTTTGCTGTATTTAAAATCTTAAAAGCTGTAATATTTCCATTTGAAATGACTGAACTGTAACTGAGCAGATAGAATGCACTGGCTGTGATGGAACTACTAAAAACTCATCTTAATAATCAGTGAGACGTGCAAAAAAATAATATTATATAATATAATAAATAAAGATGGAAATGATGCTAGAGAACTTGTTCCAGCTTCAGAAACAGAAACAGCTTTCAGTGGGACAATAAACAGAGTTATGATAAAAATAAATAGTAACACTTAATTTTGATGGTCCACTTCAGACATTCTGCTATTTTTACTAACTTTACAAGTATATGTCAACTTATTCTTCTAACTTTAAGCCTATTCTACTAACTGTAACAGTTTACTAATACTCTAATGATAACTAGTTGACATGTAGTTGCAAATTAATGAGAATTAGTTGACACATACATGTAAATCTACTTCTAATTAGTAGACTGTCTAAAGTGGACTATCAAAATAAAGTGTAACCAAATGATTAATTCTGAGCTTTAGTGGCCTTTGCAAGCCACTACATTGACTGTTTTAAAAATGTTTATGACCTAATATATAATACAGTGTTATATAATGAGTGTACTGCAGTAATGTCATGCATGTCTTGGCGTAGCAGCTCTTTACTTTATCAATAACCCAGGGGCTGTGGAAGTGTCCGTTCTCAGACGGCTGCCACCAGCGCAGGCGTGTGGCTGAAGTACGTGCTCGCAGAGGGATCTCCAGGGCCACCAAGTGAGCCTGGTTACTGCTGTTGCTGTAGAGGAATTCCTGCAGAAGAGCCCATTTCAGGCCTCCATCCACTGAGAACTGCAGGAGCACAGGCTGAGAGCGTGGGTCAGGGGCCGCTTTACCACAGCCTAATCTCAAGAAGAACTGGATGAACCTGATTGGGACACATACACATCTCAAACATTACTAATGGTGTCAAAGACATTTTTCATGGTGAACCATATCATGTGTTTGTGTAATACCTAGCGTTAGACAGGTCCAGATCTAATGTTTCCAGCATTCGCAAACCGTCCTCACTGAAGAACAGGTGGTTCCCGCTGGTGGTGATCCCACACTTTCTGGAAGGTTTTCCTCCACTCATCAACTTGAAATGTTCAGACTCCAAAATTCCACCTATGTGACACAATCAGTGAAATGTGCCATTTTTCATCACTGCCACTGCATTAGAGCAAGTATCTATATCTGCATTCAAATGCAGCAGGATTTTTTCTCTTCAATAACTTTACTTTTTTTATCTTTTTTTTTGCTTAAAGGGGTCATCGAATGCCCATTTTTCACAAGTTGGTATTATTCGTTAGGGTCTTAATAAGAAGTCTGTAACATACTTTGGTTAAAATTTCTCAGTGGTAGTGTAAAAAACACCCTTTTTACCTCGTCAAAATCAAATCAGCCCTTTTCAGAGCGAGCCATTTATATTACTTATAAAGTAACATATTACTTATAAAGATTACAAACATATCATTACAGAGTGGTTGTGTACACACACTGCCAACACACATTTATGTTCAAACAACATGTAAAAGTGAGTTTGCATCTGATGACTCCTTTAAGACATCATGACTCTGTTGCTTCTGTACCTTCAAAATCCTCCTTCAGGAAATCTGGATTTGGCACATCTGGAATGGAGCAGTCATGACCAGAGTAACCTGGATCGCAGTTGCAGTGAGTGCCGCGCACACACACACCGTGGCCATTACACATGTTCTGGCACTGAGGGCCGATGTAAACGCTGTCTAGGGCCCATGTGGGTGGTGCCGCACCACCTGAATAAAACCCCTGATACCAGCGGAACCTCACTGAGCTGCAAAGCACAGAAACAGTGTTAAGATTATTGCACATCGAGACCGTAATTTTCGTATGCGTTTTTTCATTTTCTCCGTATTCGTCATCCTTTCCTATCAAAATGCTTGCTACGGATGCGAGAAAATTGAACCTGATCCCAACTTTTTTATGACAGACTAAAGTTTCGGAGGCAGTGTGTAAACGTGATTGACACGTGAGATCGTATTTATTTTTTAACATGCGAAAAACACACAAAAGTGAACCATAAAAACAAACGTGTCTCTCACTGACCCACACAACCGCAGCTTGCCGAAGTGGATAATTTCTCTTCTCCAGCCCTGTGTGGTGCCGGGATAGTAGATGCTGGCTGGGTGGAGCTCAGTAGAGCAGAGAGAGCTGAGTCTGGGCCCTCCGGCACACAGAGGAACCAAGAGATGCCACGTGGCTCCGAAATCTCGTGAAAACTCCAGACGCACAGGGTTCAGGGAAGAGCTTTCAGTTGTGCAGCCCACATTAATCTAGAACAGTAATTATAGTTAAAGATATTCAAGACCTACCACTATGTACAGTTATGAAAAGGGCCTTTTAAATGCCAATATCTATCTCGCAAAGCCCTACCTCAAACTGGATGACAGTGTTCTCGTTGACATCAACATCTCTTGTGGTGATAGAGTGTTCACCCAATTCACTGGACATGAACACCATGGCTGAATTCTCTTCCCTGCAAACACAGTGAAACTAACAATGCCATAGCTCTCTCTCAACACTGAGATCAAAACATCAAAATCAAGTGATGCAGGCTCAGTGGTTCAACTTGTAGAATCCTGTTGATTTTGAATGATTGAAGCTGGGCTGACACTCAAATCCAGTGTTTTTTGTCTAGAGGTAAGCTGATTATGGTTTGTCTTCTTGAGTGTGTTACATCAGTGTACTTGGCATGTTGAGGTGAGGTTAACATTATGCAGATACTCACAGTCCTGCCCTCTGATAGGGGCAGTAGAATCCAGTGTTTCCTCCAGGATAAAAAAGCCAGTTCCCCTCTAAAGGACCTCCTTCAAAACTGTCTAAAATAACTGGTAAGCTATTGATGGTGTTTCCATCTATGATCAGGTCATCAATCACCCACACCTCTTCCTTCTTCCCTGCATGATTGAAAAATGACAAGTATAACAACTGTAACAATGACAAAAAAGATTGAATCTTTGATTGAATTTACTCTTGTAGACATCTAAATGTTCATTTGATTGTTATCTTAAGGTTGGAATACACAATACGACTTTTTAAAATCTTAACAGATTTTAAAACACTAGCCGTCATACACTTGCCGACTTTGTAAATAAGTACAGAGAAAAATCTGAGCATCATACACAACCAGACTCAACAAACAAGTGCTTGCAAGGAGATGTGTGACAAAACAATATGTGAAAACAGCTCAAAATATCAGAATGTTTGAGCTCTAATTGGATAGTGTTACAATCACCAGCTGGAGTGCCCTCTACAGGAGTTCAAGGGCACTCCAGCCCGGACTCTGTGCTCTCAACCCACCATGCTTTACTCTTGTCTCTATGTGTCTTGTTCTGATTGGTTCCCCTGTTCCATGTGTCCACTTCCTATTGGTTTGTTTTGTCATGTGCTCCCTCATGTTTGGTATTTAAGTCTCTCACTCACTCTTTTGTTTACTGACTGTTGAATAGCCAAGTTCCTAGTTCCCGTGTTTTCCTTCCTGTGTTTTCCTAGTTTGCCTTAGTGTTTTCGTTCTGGACTGTTTCTGTGTTTTGTTGAATCTTGCTGCCAGCCCTGACCTTTTCGCCTGATTTCTGGATTACTCTTTCGGATTACCCTGTTTGTTCCCGTTTGCCGGTATTGACCCCTGCCTGTCTTGTCTACGTCTGTAAATAAAGCTGCACTTGGATCCACACCTCAGCCCTCTCAGTCGTCCATCGTTACAGAACGATCAGACAAACCCGGATCCAGCAGCTTCCCTGGAAATATCCAGTCCCAGCATGGAGTCAGCAGCCAAGTTAATGCGTCTCCGTCAAGGTGAGCGGTCCATTGAGGACTACATTATGAACTTTATTGATTTGGCTAACTCAACTTCTATGGATGACTTGTGCTTGATGATTTTCTTTCGTGGAGGCCTTGCTGAGCCACTCAACTCTTTGATGCCACTTCATGACCCAAATTGGACTTTAAAACAATACATTGATCTGGCACTTCAATTGAGCGGTTCTGCGTACACCGTGGGTATTGCGGAGGAGGAATGTTGTGGTCATAAGATGTATACCAACACAACGTCTTGCAAAATGGCTGCCATCCCTGAGACTGTTCTAAAAAGGGCCTCCAGCCCAAAGACTTTTTGTAAAATGGCCGCCAGCCCAGAGCCATTATACAAGATGGCTGCCACGCCTGAGTCCGCACCTAAGATGGCCACCAAGCCTGAGTCCCCGGCCAAGATGGCCGCCGTTCCTGAGTCCCCGGCCAAGATGGCCGCCCTTCCAGGGTCTGCTCACAAGATGGCCGCCCTTCCAGGGTCTGCTCACAAGATGGGCGCCCTTCCAGAGCCCGTCGCCAAGATGGACGCCACGCCAGAGCCGGTCGCCAAGACGGCTGCCACGCCAGAGTCGGCACTCAAGATGGCCGCTACATCTGCACTTCAAGTCAACTCTGTTCCGAGGCGGTTGGTGTCTTGCGTGGAAGACCCACCGCTGCTATCGGCTCGAGCAGCTGGTCTCCTTAAACTCACGTCAGCCAAGCCAGTGCCCGCTAGCATCACTTCAGCCAAGCCGGCGTCTGCTAGCGTCACGTCAGCCAAGCCAGCGCCTGCTGACGCCACATCAGCCAGGCCAGAGCTTGTTCACGTCACGCCAGCCAAGCCACAGCCTGCTCTGGCTACCTCAGCCAAGCCACAGCCTTTTCACGTCATGTCTTCTGCTCCTGAGTCTGTGCCCGTCATGGCCGCCCTTCCAGATCAAGTTAAGTCAAGTCACATCACAGCTGCTGTTCCTGCAAAGTCAAGTCACGTCACAGCTGCTGTTCCTGCAAAGTCAAGTCACATCACAGCTGCTGTTCCTGCAAAGCCAAGTCACGTTGCAGCTGAGGTTCATGTAACAGGTCAAGCCCCAGCTGTTCCTTCAGAGACAAGTCAAGACACAGCAGCACTTCCTGAGCCAAGTCAACTTTCAGCCACACTTCCTGAACCAAGCCAAGTCACAGCAGCACTTTCTGAGTCAAGTCAAGGCACAGCTGCACATCCTGAGTCAAGCAAGGATACAGTTTCATATCCTGAGTCAAGCCAAGACATCACAGCATTTCTTGGGCCAAGACAAGTCACGGTTTCACACCCCAAGTTACATCAAGACACTACAGCACCTCCTGAATCACATCAAGTCGCAGCTGCTCCAGCAAAGTCAAGTCAAGTCGCAGCTGTTCCAGCAACGTCTAGTCAAGTTACAGCAGATCCTCGTGAGCCAAGTCAAGTTGCTGCTGTTATTCCAGAGCCAAATCAAGCTTCAGCCGCTGCCCCAGAGTCAAGTCAGGCTATAGCTGAAGCTGCCAAGTCCAGTCAAGCTGCCAAGTCCAGTCAAGCATCCAAGTCCAGCAACGTCAAAGCGGTCGTTCCTGAGTCAAGCAACGTCATAGCCGTGGTTTCTGAGTCGAGCAAGGTAACTGCCGTGGTTCCTGAGTCAAGTGAAGTCAATGATCTTCACAAGCCAGTGCAAGTCACTGCTGGTCTTCACGTGTCAGATCAAGTCACTGCTGATCTCCATGAGCCAAGTCAAGTCACCGCTGATCTCCATGAGTCAAAGCAGTTCACCACTGATCTTCACAAATCAAGTCAAGTCACAGCCAATCTCCACAAACCAAGTCAAGCCACAGCTGATCTTTATGAGCCTAATGAAGTTATTGCTGCTGCTCCAGAGCCAAGTCACGTCTCGTCTGACCTTCCAGAACCCCGTCACGTCTCGTCTATCTGTCCAGAGCCTCACCAAGTCTCGTCTGACCGCCCAGAGTCAAGTCACGTCCCGCCTGACGGCCCAGAGTTAAATCACGTCCCGCCTGACGGCCCAGAGTCCAGTCATGTCCCGCCTGACGGACCAGAGTCAAGTCACGCCCCGCCTGATGGCCCAACTCCGCCCTGCCCGACGGCTCAGACCCCATCACGCCTGTCTGACCGCCCAGAGTCAAGTCACGCCTCGTCTGACCGCCCAGAGCCTTGTCACATCAGGTCTACTAGTGCGAGGGCGGTCACCATTCTCAGTATGTGGGCTGCACACTACACTCCAAGGAGCTCACGTCTGTTCACAAGTCCGCCCCGGAGGTCACGTCTGTTCACAAGTCCGCCCCTGAGTCACGTCTGATCACGCCTGCTCCAGAGCTCTCTGGTCTGGCTGCTCCAGAGGTCCCGTCTGATCTCAAGTCTGCTCCAGAGGTCCCGTCTGGTCTCAAGTCTGCTCCAGAGGTCCCGTCTGGTCCAAGTCTGCTTAAGAGGTTCCCGTCGGAGAAGCTGCGCCAATGCCTCCAGAGGTGTCAGCGCCAGCTGTAGAACCTCTTATGGAGGGGGCGTTAACCGTTAAACTCTCTGCTTCTCCCTTTCTTCTGTCTGCCTCCTCTGTCACTGTTCTCCCCAGGTCCCAGTCCCTGACGCGGGTGCCTGCTCTGCCCTGGAGGGCCCGGCGCCTTGTTCTGCCTCCGGCCCGCCCTGGAGGGCTTCCTGCTGCCTCCTGCTCCGCCCTGGAGGGCTCCTGCGCCTCCTGCTCTTCTGTTTGCCTCCTCTATCCCAGCTCTTCCCAGGTCCCAGTCCCTGACGGGGTGCCTGCTCTGCCCTGGAGGGCCCCTGCGCCGGCCCGGGCCTTCTGAGGGGTTTCCTCCCCTTCTGCCTGAGGGCTCCTTGCTCTCAAGCCGCCCCGGCTGAGGGTTCTCCTGCTCCACCTCCTGCTCCTGCCCTGGAAGGCTCCTCCCTACCGGTTCTGCCTCAGTCTCCTGGCCCTCCCACCGCTCCCCAGGACTGTTTTGCTGTTGGAGCGTCTGGAAGCTGCTCCTTAGGGGGGGGGCTATGTTACAATCACCAGCTGGAGTGCCCTCTACAGGAGTTCAAGGGCACTCCAGCCCGGACTCTGTGCTCTCAACCCACCATGCTTTACTCTTGTCTCTATGTGTCTTGTTCTGATTGGTTTCCCTGTTCCATGTGTCCCCTTCCTATTGGTTTGTTTTGTCATGTGCTCCCTCATGTTTGGTATTTAAGTCTCTCACTCACTCTTTTGTTTACTGATCGTTGAATAGCCAAGTTCCTAGTTCCCATGTTTTCCTTCCTGTGTTTTCCTAGTTTGCCTTAGTGTTTTCGTTCTGGACTGTTTCTGTGTTTTGTTGAATCTTGCTGCCAGCCCTGACCTTTTCGCCTGATTTCTGGATTACTCTTTCGGATTACCCTGTTTGTTCCCGTTTGCCGGTATTGACCCCTGCCTGGCTTGTCTACGTCTGTAAATAAAGCTGCACTTGCATCCACACCTCAGCCCTCTCAGTCGTCCATCGTTACAGATAGTCTAAAGCTAAATAATCATACACTATGTAGTTTTCGATGAAATCTTTCAACTCCACTCTGCAGAATGGCTCAGGCTTTTGCCAATTGTGTTGACTTCTCTAGACTGTAAATTGGTGCAGAAATTTGGGCAAAAGGCATGTTACTGCATTCCAGCCTTTACACATTAAAATGTATGTATTTGTATTTGTGTTTGATACCATATGTATTTGTGGTTGAGTGAGGTGTATATAGGTGTGGTTTCTTACCACTGTTGTATGGCTGCCACAATCTAAAGCGTGTAGCGTTCGTCTGTGCACTGGGAGGCAAAGACATGTGAACAAACAGCGTGTCTGTGGAAGTGGGGAAATAAAACTCATCTATAAGCAGCCAGCTGATCCCTCCATTCACTGAATACTGCAGCAGCACGGAGTGAGAGCGCTCAGGTACGCCTGTGAGTAAAACACACAGAAATAACAAACAAATGACAAGAAGAAAAGCTGGAGATACAACACGCTTAATGCTTAATGCTTAATGCAAGACTCACCCTTTGTTATGAACTTGAATGAAAACTGGATGTACATGGTGTTTGTGCAGTCTAGATCTGCTGAAACCAGCATACGTAGTCCCTCCTGCAGGAACACATAACAGATATCCAGACATAGTCAGTAAAGTTTTACTGATTAAACTTGTAGCATAACAAAGGTTCTATAAACATGCAAGTCTCAACTTTCAGACAAATGCAATCTGAGTTATATTAACAATTATCCGGGCATTCCCAAGCTCAGTCATGGCAATGGGCAGGGGTTTCCCTTCATCAGTCCAAAAAAAAAAAGTTCAATAAAGTGCATACATCCATAATAAAAAGTGCCTCACACGGGGTGAATTTTTCCCAGGTGTTTTTGTAAGAAAAAATATCCATATCTAAAATGCAATAATCACTTTAATGTAGCTTGCACCAAATGCTTGTACACACAAGCACGTTGTGTATGCGCCAGTGAGTCTCGCAAACCCAACTTTGTTTACAGGACCAAAGGAAATCAATGTTTCCTTACTTTAGCAAAAGAAAAACTGTCTCCTCTTGATTTATATCAAAATCCTCCTTTACAAATCCTCATTTTGAACATCTAATTCATAACTGCTGCTTTGTTCACCTCTCTCCAAAGCACGTTCGCATTTGTCATGTCTGAGGGGCGCATGTGCAATGCCGATGTCATACGTCATCCACCTGGAGCTGCTTCCCTGTACGAGCTGCTGGTGCAAGCTAGATTAGTGATTCTTACATTTTAAATATGGATATTTTTCTTTCAAAAACATCAATTTGCTACAGGAGGCCTTTTTTTAAGTATGTGAGATACTTTTTATTATAGATGGATGCACTTTATTGGACTTGTTTTGGACTGATGAAGTGAAACACGATAGAGCTTGGAAATGCCTGGATAATTTTTTATATAACTCTGATTGCATTCGTATGAAAGAAGGTTGTCATATATACCTAGGATGCCTGGAGGGTGAGTAAATAATAGGCAAATTTAATTTCCGGGTGAACTATCCATTTAAGCAGACAATCTGCTAATACTCTAATGACTGCTAGTTGACATGGAGTTGCAAATTGAGTAGAACTTCTAAAGTAGACTGTCAAAATAGAGTGTTACCAATTAAATTAATGCTGGAAACAAGTGGTCCTTTACTGTATTTAATTTTTAGCTCAACAACTGCCATTTCACTGCAATACTCACTCCTTTAAAGATGAGGGCCGTTCCTGATTTTAGAGGCTCTCCGCTCAGCGTGCCTCTCTCTGCCCCATACACCTCTGGCCAGACATCGGCCCTCAGGTTCTCATTGAAATCTTCCTTCAGAATGGATGGCAAAGCGACTAAAGGCACACAGTGAGGCCCGCCGAAGCCTTTATCACAGCTGAGTGAAAGAAAAAAACACTGTAACTGCAGGATCATTAAGGTGCATTTGAGGAATATGAAGTGATCAGAAACTAATGCAGCTGGTGTCGACACTCACACACAGTGTCCGTTGTCACACAGTCCATGACCAGAGCACATCCACGGGCAGCCAGGTGTCAGTAGTACATTGTCCAGTGCCCAGCCATCAGCTCCAGGAGCAAAGTGAGGCTGAATCCAGCGGAACCGCGTTCTAGGTGAACTATACAGTTGGAAAAAAGGGGGAGTGTTGGAAATCCAGACTGAACATTCAAACAAGCAAACTTACATAAAATAGAAGGCTGCAGCCATGACGCCAAAACTGATTTTTTTTGATGATTTTTTTTTTTTTTTTTTGAAGATTTCCAATGGGTTTTTCTATTTATGATTAAAACAAGGTCTGTTTTAAAATAACTTTGTGATACTTAGACATTTTGGTCTACAATGTAAATTATGAAGTGTGAGTGTGTGCACAGACCTTATTTGACTCATGAACTTAAAAATCCCATTAAACCCATAGAACAATCTTGAGGAAATTCATGGAGAATTAATGTCAGGATTTACTAAAGACGTGCAAACTGTGTGACATGTAAAGAGTTAAACGAGTGGCGGTCCTACATGGCAGCACTGGGCAGGTAGACTGTGACCCTCCTCCATTGCAGGAACTGTGGTGCACTGTACACGGATCGCTGTGTGTATCCAGAGCAGCCGATGGCGGGAGGCACGCACTCAGGTGTGATAAGGGTCCAGTGGCGGCCACAGTCTGTGGAGAACTCCAGATGTACACCATGGGATGAAGACGCAGCCTTACTGCAGCCCATGTTCAGATCGAATTGCAGGAATGAAGAGCCCGACACCTCAAAGTCCCAGCTCTCACCGTATCGCGGCCTCTCTAGAGAGAGAGAGCATTCAGTCAATTAAACCAATACAGATCATACAGATACTGTAATACAAGTGTGATTCAATTGATTCTGAAGGTGTGAATCTTTCTGAACAGTTTTGAAACGCTCTTTATATCTAGTGAAAATCATGTTTATTTAAATAGTTTACCTGTAAACCAGGTTTCAGGGATTTCAAGTTAAATTTTTTTTTTATTTACAGTATTGGGACTTGATTACTTGTCTTTTTAGGACCCAATAATGTCACACATGTTGTGACCCATTACAGTATGTGAAGAGGTTTGCATGTCTGAATGCTTTCCACCAGAAATCCTACATCCCACTGCAAAGTTTCAGGAGTGACAACTACTTTTATTTGTTCAGCTTCCTAAAGAACCCAGCGTTAAGGGAATTATTTATGTCAATGTCACAGCTTGCAAACAATAACTATGCAAAAGCTTTGTGTGCTTATGACTCTTTAGCTCTGCTTACGGCACACTTCCAGGAGTTTGACTGTTTTCAGAGAGAAGTGGTACATCTGTATTTTCTTTTATAAATCTAATAAAACTAATTAGAATATTGAATATTGTGAAAAAGTTTTTTTTTGTTTGTAACTTATTTCAAAAACTGCAACTTTCTAGATTCATTATATTTTTTTAATTTTGATGATTAGAGCTTACAACTCATAATAGTCAAAATTCCAGTATCTCAACATATTAGAATATTTCCTAAGATCAATCAAAAAATGGATTTGCAAAACAGAAAAGTTCAAGTTCTTTAAAGTATGTTCATTTATGCACTCAATACTTGGTCGGCAGCACAAATTACAGCAAACTACTTGCTCCTAGCACAAATTACAGCATCAGTGAGGAGTGGGCCAACACCAGCAGACGTCATGACACCCCCAATCATCACTGACTTCAGAAACTTCACACTGGTCTTCAAGCAGCTTGGATTCTGTGCCTCTCCAGTCTTCCTCCAGACTCTGGGATCATGATTTCAACATGAAATGCAAAATTTACTTTTATCTGGAAAGAGGACTTTGGACCACTGCGCAACAGTCCAGTTCTTTTTCTCCTTAGCCCAGGAAAGATGCTTCTGATGTCGTTTCTATTTCAGAAGTGGTTTTCCTGAAGTCGTCTGAGCATGGTGACTCTTGATGCACTGACTTCAGCTTCAGTCCACTCCTTGTGAGGCTCTCCCAAGTGTTTGAATTGGCTTTGCTTGACAGTATTCTCAAGCTTGCGCCCATCCCTGTTGCTTGTGCACCTTTTCCTACCTAATTTCTTCCTTCCAGTCAACTTTGCATTTAATATGCTTTGAAACAGCCTGTAAACAGGTCAGTAATGACCTTCTGTGACTTACCCTCTTTGTGGAGGGTGTCAATGACTGTCTTCTGGACCACTGCCAAGTCAGCAGTCTTCCCATTTATTGTGGTTTCAAAGAACAAGAGATACCCAGAATTTATACTGTAGGGATGGACACTTAATGAAACTCAAATGTAAATATTCTAATATTTTGAGATTTGAGATTTTTTACAATGTTCTAATTTTCTGAGATGCACCTGTATATATGGGTTACTTGAGCTGAACATGCCATCTGCATTAAGTGTTGCATTAGATGCTGCATTAGAGGCCATTCATTCAGGACATGGAAAACAACAAATTAAAACAATGAAGAAGAGACAGGTTTAGGGATGGGTTTTTCCTCTCTTTTAACTTGACATCTGAGCAATTCTAAGCATTGTGCCAACCCCTTGTACACACTATGTCAATTTATGTTATTTAAATTTGTTATTTAAATGACATCCTATTGTGTACATCCACCTGATAAACATGTTCAAAAGAGTGGATTCACACTCCTTCAACATCATGCACATCATAAAACGTTGTAGCAACATATTGCAGATGGCACATTTTGAAGTTGAAAATGCACAATATCTGTGTGATGAACAAGTGGAATGAATGACACATGCATGACATTGTGGGAGTGGTGGTGAAATCTTAACAGTAACTTACTGTCCATGACCTCAGAGTTGAAGTTCAACACTGAGTCTCGGCTCAGACAGTCTGCTGTCACCTCTCCACCTACAACTCGATACCAGTTGTGTCTTAATGGAGATGTGCCATCAAACGTGTCGAAGAAACCACTTCTAGCGCTGTCGTTCATTCCGATCAGAATATTATCCAGACCCCATTGGGCTGAGTGCTTACCTGAAAAAAGAGGAATAAATTACATTTTTGCTTGTCTTCTGTCAGCCACTGCATCATAATACACATTTACTAAATTCTGATGTCATCATCACATGATGTTTGTCTCTTCTCACCCTGCTGTGGCTGCCACCAGCGGAACACGGTGTGTTGCGTCTTGGCCGCAGGTGGGAGTTCAATCGTTACCACCTGAGGCTCCAGGAACGAGCCAAAGTCCAGCTCTCGTAGGAGCTGCCATTGAACGCCATTGTTTATTGAAAACTGGACAATCACACCTGACAAACAATTGTAATGACGGAATAAGCAAATGAGAAAAACAAACAAGCTGCAGTATTTTTGGTATGTGATCGTCTCATGCAGCTGCTCAAGCTGCTGTGATTTCCATAGATGGCAAATGAATTAACAATATTACAGTCAACAATATTGCAGGATTACAATATTGCAGCCCAGTCCATGTGACCTACTGCAGATGTGCAGTTATTGAACTCTACAACATTCACCTTCATTTCGGGAGCGGGGGCGAGTACAGGTGGAGCCCATGTTTTTCCCTCCGATACGAATGTAAAACTGAACCAAACTGTATGGAAGGAGGAAACAGAAGACATGCGTTAGGGAAAAAACAAACACCAGCAGTGAATGAGAAATACATAGCTGGCATCTCATGAACATCTAAAGCCTCATTATTTCAGCAGTGTTGTGGCACTGACCGAGTATTCGTGGTGTCCAGCGGCATGGTGCGAGCCTCTCGTCTGCCCAGGCTGCTGAAGTACAGAGCTTTACCTTCGCTGATGGTCCCACAGCCGTCACCAATGTGTCCTCCATTTAGGCTCTGCCACAGCGGGCTCAGCTTCCCCTCGAAATCCTCCACCAGTTCAGTGGGACTCGGAGCAGACGGGACACAGCTGGACCGATCCACCTCCACTGACAACCGCAAATACAGACATAACCGTACATTTATGAACATGAAAACAATCTATAACATCACATACAGCCACATCTTGACTTTATGGGCAGGAGGGTAGTGCCCCACCAAATAGAGGCAAATAGAAATTCAACATGCAGTCTTGAAGGGCTCCAGGAACAAAGTTGGGAACCACTGACATACAGATATGATATGATCAACATGTTGATTCAGGTTCTGTCATCTTGTGCAATTACAATATCAAGTAAATAGTACTATACACACACCTGATCCCAAGACGACATTGGTAAAGCTATCCCTGCTGATAGCTCTGAACGTCTGCTTATCTACTTACTGAGTTTAGCAAGAAAGCATCTGAATGAGCATGAACACAGGGTGAAAGAGTGTTACCTGTGTATCCCATATCACAGAAGCAGACGCCTGAGATACAGTCTCCATGACCACCACAGTGATTAGGACAGGGCTCAGAGATGTACACGCCATCCAGTGCAAATGCAGGGGCGTCCCGATAGACACTGCTCTCCTGGAACCAGCGAAAACGTGTCTTGCTGAAAATCACATAGGAATATAGAGATGACACATATGAGCTCATCAAAACTGCAGCTATAAACATTATGAAAATAGTCTCATTTAGAGTGGTACTTACAAAATAAAATAAAAAATGAACCCTTGGGACATTTGCCTAAGGATGTAACGAAAAGCTTGCAAAGCATTTTAGGAAAACTTATGAAAGAATATTTAAAAGAACTGTTCTTTAAAAATATCCCTATGTCTTCAACAGTTTTAGTCCATGTTTGGTCTGCAGGTCCCTGTTCTCAAAACAACCCCAGTGTCCAGTTACCTGGCAGCCACAATCCGTGGCAATACAACAGTGATTCTGGTCCAGCGCTCATAGTCTCCTGTGTGGTAAACAGTGGGCTCTCTGAGTTCACGTCCGCTGCCCTCACAGCTTGTGGCCCCTGGGGATCCTGGGTAACAGCCCTCTCGCACCAGAGCCCATGTGCGACCCGCGTCATGAGAGTACTGGAGCAGGACGGGTGCAGATGCTCTGAAGACTGACTCACAGCCGATATTCAGCTGAAGGAGAAACACAGCACAAAGTTACTGTGGAGTCTACACTGTAATGACATACTGAGAGAAGAATTCATTACAGTAAAAAGTGAACTAAATTAATAATATAAATTAGGTTTGTGTGTAGGGCGATAGAAAATATGGTTCGTACAGTATAAAAACCATTACGCCTATGGAATGTCCCCACAGTTCACAAAAACAAACCTGTGTGTGTTCACTACCCACTGTCCTGTGTGTGCACTTGGATGAAGTAAATGCAGAGCACAAATTCTGAGTATGGGACACCATACCTTTTAACGTATGTTTACACCAACATTTGAAGCTGCAATGAAACTAAAGCAGCGACAGATTGTGACGTACAGCCGAGTGTAATAGATTATCGAAAACGAAAAAACTATAGGGACTTAGTTCTGTGCGCATCAGTTGTTGAACATTGGACGCTGAGATGTGGGCATGGCTCTCAAAAGTGTATGCAGATGAGCTTGAGCTTAAAGGGGCGGAGTTTAAGGCCACTAAATGATTGGAGAAGATCAGCATACATCACCAGAGAGAGGTTCTGAGAGAGGGTCTGTTATGTTCTAATGAAAAATGATGATGCCAATTAAAAAATTGATTAATAATTCACAATAAGTTCTGTCACGGGCATTTAGTAAATAGAATACATTTTAAATTTAGAAAATTTTAATTTCATGCCACTGTTAAAAAGCAGTATAGTGAAAAGTCCATATGAAATCTCGCTGTGCGACAGTGTTTAATGATTTAAGAGCTTCTCTTAGCAAAATCGTATTTGCAATAATTAGGTTTAGTTAATTAAGTTTATTATGTAATTAAGATGATTGCATTTGTTTTAATCAATTGACAGCATTATAAAATATGTCATATATGTATGAAAAAGAAGAATTCCTTTACGTAGCCTTACATCAGTACCTTGAACTGCAGTGTGTACCCGGGACGGAGCGCCAAGTCTCGAGTCACTGCCATCCGGTCACCGTCCGACCGGCCGAACACTATGGCAGAGGGGGTGGGAGCGCAGAAACTCCCGTTACGATCCTTATCCATTCCTTCATTTCCCAGCATCAACCAAACACTCATCTGGTTGAGCGGATGATCGAAAGCCGGTTTCTCATAGAAGTTCTGCAGGGCAGACGTGAAGCACATGAATCAGCGCTCAGTCATATCTTAATGAACACTGCAGTAGAATCCACTTGTGTCCATCTCACCTGAGGTAGCGTAGGATCGGCCATGGGGATGATGTGCTTCTCTCGCTCAGACAGGATGATCACATCATCGATGGCCCACTGATCATATCCCTCCCCCGAGTGCAGTGGCTGCCACCAGCGAAAACGCGTGCAGGGCGTTTTAGAGGCCAGAGGAAGTTCATAATGAACAAACCTGTGGCCAAACAACATTATCAAGTCACAAACACTAATAATACATTCATATAAAGTTGCTAAATACACAGTATGGTGGATATGACATTCGCAGAAATATAAAATAACTAGTTGCAGAAAGATAAAATAACTAGTTGCAGTGTTTCAATCATTTTATGCCCGGGTCACACTGCACTGCTATTTAAAAAAGAGATTCCTGAGTTCATTTCTATTTCCGCTTTGCTGTGTCCCACAGCATAAGTTTACATAAGCCTTTTCTATTGACAATTAACATGTTCCACTTCTGAGAGATGTGGTTGGTGCTGCATTAAAACTGTTCATTTATTTTCAAATGACTCCTGGCAAAAAATAAAGAGAGAAAGAATTGTTTGGATGTATTACATGGAGCTTTGTCCTGGAAAAAGCTTAAATAAACAGAGCATTATTCACTTTGAGTTGATTTGAGTTGTTCTGTAGTTCCTTTGTGTTCTCACCGGGGTTTGGTGAAGTCAGTGAAGTACATCTCTGCGATCAGACCCCAGCTGATTCCCCCGTCATTGCTGTACTGCAGCAGAAGCCCTTCCTCTCTGCTGTCTGCCTGATTACACTCTGCCCCATCTCCACCCATCCGCAGGTAGAACTGCACAAACTCTGCCCACTCTGTGTCCAAGTCCCAGCTGACCAGCTGCCGCAGCCCAGCCTGAGGCCCAAGGGAGTTACTTTAATAGACAGCGGCATCTGTGACATAATATCTGTAACTACAAACAATTTTATCTAGTGTCTCAGTTTATATAATAATGAAATGTCTTTACACTCCAAATTCACACTCTCGCCACACACTAAAGTTCAAGTACAAGGCCTGTGAATTTAAAAAATCATTTGTTAACATTAGTTAATATATTAACTAACATGAACAATGAACACTACATTTATTACACTATTTATTCATCTTTATTAATGTTAGTTAATAAAAATACAGTCATTCATTGTTTGTACATGTTAGTTCACGGTGCATTGACTAATTTTAACAAACACAACTTGTGATTTTAGTAATGCATTAGTAGATGCTGAAATTAACATTAACTAAGATTAATAAATGCTGTATAAGTATTGTTCATTCTTACTTCATATTAACTAATGTCTAACTAACTAATTTTAACTAATGAACCCTAAGTGTTACCAAAAAATGAAAATGGGGGATCAAAACTAAATATGATGGAAACACTCATGTTGGTGTTATCACATTTTGACAAAATTTGGAACCCTGTATTAGATCACTTGGGAATATGATCATTTTATATTGGTCTTATGCACTGTATCTTATTTTTGATTGATTATTTTGATATTTTCATTCATTCATTCATTCAATTTCATTCTGATACAACCCTATGATTGTTCTGTTTTCTCTGTTTTGTTGGGGCTGTCTCTGCTCTGCCTAAGAAAAGAAATCTGACTGGCTCCTGCAGGCTGATTGTTGCTGTTTCCTGATGCTGTCTACAAAACTTCACTTCCTCAGCAGCCATTCTTTGCCATCCTGTGATCTGAGCAGTTTGTTTGTATAGGTAGTTAGGGCAGTGAATTGTATTTTATTTTGGATAGGTAAGGTAGAAGTTTAAAAGCAGAAACATTTTGTTTGTTACTTTGGCCTTGTCAGCTCCTGAACTCAAACTCCTAATAAACTCAGTGTGGTTGCACATTTTTGTCCATGCAAATCCTTTCATGTTACGTTTCTTCCTTAGACGGGGCGTAACACATTTATTAATTCATATTTTGTGTATCTGTTTTCTTTAAGTCTTCATGATGTAAGCACTGTGATCTTTTGACTTTAGTACACTTCTAATATTTTATGTGCAGTGATATTTATCCTTTTTTTTTTTTAGATTATGGTGGTTATCATACCTTACTGAAGTACAGAGAGGACCCGGAGGAAACCACCCCACAGCCCTGGTCGGGTGGCACGATCTCACCTCCTGTCACCTCCTGCCATGCTGATATCAGGGTTTCCTGGGACTCAAAGTCTGAGAGCACACTGGAGGCCAGAGTGTTGAGCGGCTGGCAGTCTGAGCCGGTAAAGCCTTCATCACATCTGAAACAGAGCAAACATATGACCTTTTAGTAACAGCGGCTCACTGATTCATGACCAGCCGCTAGATGCACTGACCCAACAAATCATCACCACTCGCCTTGGGCCGTCACATAAATCAGAACCTGAGCCACCTATGAAGGCCTCACAGTCAGTGTCTCAAACTGTGTTCAACACACACTGATCATCCACTGTGTGACCAGCATCAGATCGTGTACAACAAACAAAACAATCAATTTTTTTATTTAAAATTGCAAAATAACAAAAAAAAGTCATATAGGTTTGGAACATCATGAACACAAGTAAATCATGGAAAAATTATTAATTTTAGGTGAACGATCCTTGTAAGAATAAATTTAACAAACAAAACGATCGCATTAAACACTGAATGATTTCATTTTAATTAGCTAAAATCAAACATAGATGCTGTATAAGAGTTGTTATTTGTGCCACTATAATTTTATCTAACTGTAACTTTATGTATGACTATTTGTGTTCCATCACAAATATTTATCAACCAATACCAATGACATTATTATTGAGATGGCAGCACCAGACTCAAGCACTACATATCAGGACATATTCACAAATATTCATGTTTCTCACTGTTATCACTATATGGATTCTCTAAAGCAGTGGTTCCCAAACTACAAATTCCTCTGGTCATTTAATCCCTAAATGAATTTACAATAATGAAGATAATCATAAATCATCTTTACTTTTAGGCTGTAAGGATACCTCACAGTTCTTTTGTGTCACACACCCATGTTTTTCATCAATAGTTAAATGTGAATGTGAAATGAAGTGAAATGAAAGCCCATTTGAGGAGCATCAGCAGGTCATTTACGTGCAGTAATAAAAGCAGTAAGTCAGATTTACGGCTGTGCACTGTAAATGGGATCTGTGAGCCGGACGCTCTGTTAACTGGGGTCAGAGTCTGCTTTACAGCTGACTGAACTCCAGCTCATTCAGCAGACTGGAAAACAGCATTAGTTCACAAGTGATTAAACAAAGAGTAAGTGAATCCCGTAGGTCTGAGCATTGTTTTTTCAGTGTATGCTGGTGTGAGTGCTGTTACAGATGCTTCATTACAGCTTACAGTGTGAAAGTAAATGATATTCATGCTGCTCTGGTGGATGAAGAGCTTTAAATTATGATGAAACATCTCAAAACATCCTCAATCAAACACACTGCAAAAAGGATTTTAACTGAATTGTTTTTAATTGGATTGTTTTGAATTGTTGTCCAAAAAAATCCCTCAAACAAACAAACAAAAACCATTTACTCAACACTGCACAAGATATAAGGGTTTGTTTTCTTAGATTGTATTTTGTTAATACAAGTGTATTTTAATTGTCTTAGTGCACATTACAGATTTTTAATTTGCTTATAATTAAAACAAATGAAAAAACCTGTCAGTGCAGTAAGACAAAATAGAATGTGTGAAAATAAATCTTCATTTCTAAAAAGATTCTGCTTCTCCAGTGTTTCTAGGATTTATATATAATTTAGATGGAAAATACTTGATAAAAAGTCACATCTTTAATAGTAGAATCAAGCCCAGATACTCTAAAATACAATTTCACCTCAGACTGTTAAAAAATATATATATCTTAATTGTATCTGAAATGCATATTGTATAATGTGTAATTCCTGTACGCTGTGTATATGTATTTATATATTGTATTGTTGTGCTATAACTGGGTTATTCTGTCACTTTCAGGCTGCTATTCTGCTTGGAACTGAACAGATGTTTTTCATTTACTGATGTACCTGTGTATATGGTTACAGTAAATTTACAATAAAGTGATTTGATTTGTATCATTTATCTGTGAAATGACTGTGAGCAGAATATTGTTTAAACCCAAGTGTAGAGATTTATTCATCTTTAGAAACTATCCATATAGACGAGAAATTCTGAAACAAATCGCAAGAGCAAGAACACATATCATCTAAACAGAACTCAAAAAGAACTGAACAATGGCAGACAAATAAAAGAAATCAGTACTTTCGGAAGGACAGTTAGTGATGGCGACTAACCTGCAGTGGCCATGGTCACACCATCCATGTCCACGGCACATCTGAGGACACTGCTGTCCAATGTAAATGTCATCTAGAGCCCACTCGTCTTGTTCCTGATAGTAATTCTGAATCCATCGGAAGCGTGTCGCACTCGACCTATAGCCAGAATGAAACCAGAGTGAGACAAGAAAGAAAATACTGCATATGAACACTGGTCATAAAAGAATCAAATGTATACATATTTATTTAAAAAAATAATGTAACATTTAATGATCAAATGTTTTGTTCATGTAGCACAGGAGAATGCACTTCAATGCAGTTGGTGAATCGGAGCATAGCTCAGCATGTCGTGTGCAGCTGTTGCATTTGTGTCTTACCAGGTTTTGTATGGCAGTGGAAGTGTAATGCGTCTCCAGTCTGTGAACTCAGACGGATGGTAGACGCTGGACGCAGTGAACTCAGAGCAGCTCGGCATGCCAGGGAGACAGGCCTATTACCCACAAACCATCAAAAAAAGCAGTCAACCTCTCAGTGGAGATGAGAGGAACAAACAGCGGTTTCCCAAAGAATCATGTATAATCTGACTACATGTGCAGTGATTTATAACTGAGTAGAGTACAATGACACAGTGATAGTATCAGATGGTGATAGTGTCGGTACTTCATCATACTCCAAAAACATGGCAACACTATAGTGCATTTGGATGTTTCTTTTTGTGAAAACAAGATGCGTTAGAGAATATTTTGGTTTTCTCACCTCTTTGACAAGATGCCAAGTCAAGCCGTGATTGGTGGAGAACTCCAGCCGGACCTGAGTGTCGATGTGAGGAGAAGGTTCACGTCCACAGCCCATGACCAGCGAGAACTGGATCATATAGGATGCGCCAATCTGCATTGATTGTGTTTCCACATAGCGGATACTGGAGGATGAGCCGTGATCGCCTGAAAAACTGAGCAAATATTTACATTGTTGTGGTTTACACTTTCATTTCCGACGGCACCCGAAGGGAAAAGCTTATGCTGTTTGGATTTCAATGCATTATTAATTGCAGAAATATTCTGCCTGCTTTTGCATTGAATACATGCAAAATTTGTGTGTGTTTGCTGGTCTTGCAAATGGTGATGAACTTCAGGATCTGGAACATACTTGGAGAGTTGGCATGAAGTGAGACAGCACTTGGGCAGGTTGTGACATCTGAGCTTATGAATATTAATTAGAAGCAAATTTGTTGTGCATCATTCAGTTCTATTGTAGCAGCTTTTACAGTATGGATTGGTAGATGTTCTCCAAATCCTTAAATCCCACAAAAAAAGCATGAAAGAAGTGAAGAACAAATGTATTGATGTTCATCTGACTAATTGGTTAGGGTTTGGTTACCTGATGTTCATATGCTTAACTTCATCATAAACATAAGCATCATGAAGTGACTTTCTAGCAGCTCCCTGTTTAAGATTAAACTCTAATGATCAAACTCTTCACCGCTGTGTCAGTCATTTTCAACCACTGTAAGGACAGACATCATAATACAGGACTTCTGTCTCTATACTGAGATGTTAATAACTGAAATGAAACCCTATATTTCACATTGTTGTTTCAATGACTGCTGATTAAAGTGCAACTAATAATGAATGGTACCATGGTGAACATGGAGCAGGTACCTGAGGGTCCAGTCATGTTGACAGTACGGCTGCACATTCCCGAGATAGAAGCCCAGGCTCTGAGTCACATCCAACACATTACTGAAGTCCAGGCTGATGATGTTAAAGAGGACAGAGGTCATGCTGATTTCATCCAGAGCCCAGACGTCTTGCCCACGGCCCGAGTGATATGGCTGCCACCAGCGGAACTGGACACCAAATTTACGGGCCCCAGGAGGAAGTTCCACAGAAACGATCCTAGAAAGAGACTGCTTTAATCTAACCATCAACACTAGCAGACAAGCTAATCACACAACATATATTAACTTATGTATTCGACATACTGCTATATGACATTCTCCTCCACATGAATGCAGTAAAGTCCTGCTGTGTTTAGTACAGTGTACCTGGGCTCATGAAAGCCTTGATAAGAGTAATGCTGCAGCAGCGTCCAGGTGATGCCGTTATCTGAAGAGTAATGCAGCAACACACCTTCACCTGGCTGATCTGGAGCGGGACAGGAGCTTGACGTGCTGCGACTGCCCAGCCTCAGTGTAAACTGAAGATACCTGCAGGAGACAAAGAAACAAGACAGAATGAGTAACATGTGTGGCTCATTTTTAAGTAATGCTATCAGAGGAGTCAGCGTGACAGGAAAATGAACAAGTAATACCAGATAAAAGTGTGTCACGATAATTGACCCTCTCTTACACTTCTAATAATCATAGAGAATCAAGTATCTGAGACAACCAGTCAGTCAAAGCAATGGCACACATGTGCGTGTGTGTGAGTATGTCTGTATGTTGTGTGTGAGTTTGTGCGTATGTGTGTGTGTGTATATGTGTATGTGTGAGTATGTGTGTATACCTGGCCTGTGAACTGTCCAGGGGGGTTGTAACGATGTGTCTTCTACTGTCCCTGTTGAAGACCAGAGCTTTTCCACTGGCCAAAACACCACAGGCGAAGCTGACCTCTGCCCCGCGCAGTGAGGAGAAGCTGTGATAGGACGACAGCCTCACACTGGAGAAACTCTCAGACAGAAATGCAGGGAAGGTCTGAGATGCCAGCTCACATGCCGGACCACTGAAACCAGGGTCACACCTAAAGAAATACGGAAAAAAACATATTTTCCAGAACCAGTAAGATGTTGACTGCAGTTCTGACTGATGGACATTGCTCATACTTGCAGCCCGTGCGTGAACAGTGTCCTCTACCGGAGCAGAAACGCAAACAGGATGGCCCGATATACACTGGAACACACAACAACAACAACCATATCATCATCATCTGACTCACTGATCACTGATCATAATTTAGTGGCTCAATCTGGTGTCTAGATGTCAAAATCACTGATCGTGCCGCGTGTGGTTGATTGTAATGTGTCAGCTTCTTTCAATAAATATGACCTGTATGTTGAATGAAATGGCTCTTACTGTTATCAATCGCCCACATGTTGCTACTTCCCACAGCAGTCTGTCTCCAGCGGAAGCGAGTGCTTTCTGTGAGTGCAGCATTGGGCAGAGGAATCGTGATCCTTGTCCAACTACAGACAGACAGAGGGAATCAACTGAGCTGTTAACAGAACACACAACACAGATGCATGCCACATATAGTGTCTGACAGATGGAGTGACTGACCCACTGTAGTTTTCTGAGGAGTAGATGCTGCTGTGAGGCAGATGTGATCCGGCACACAGTTCAGGAAGACACTCAGTGTGCAAAAGAGACCAGGAGCGACCATGATTGGTTGAGAACTCCAGTTTGACGCTGTGAGATTCACATATGCAGGAACAGAAAACAAGCAGCCAACAATCTTTAATGCGATTATTTTTAAACAGTGCTAAATATTGTTTTCTTCTCTATCAGTAGTGCAAACTGTTTCTGAACTATAAACACAAAGATGCAAACTACAACTTACACCATTCTTTCTGTTCTTGTGGCAATAGGAAGTCTATTCTATTCTATTCTATTCTATTCTATTCTATTCTATTCTATTCTATTCTCACTATTTCATCATTTACTTTCCCTAATGCAATTTCAAACAAAAAAGATGATGTTTTGAAAATTGTTTCAGTGTTATTTTGTCCAGTGTTGTTTAGACCCAAATGTTCTTCAAAATATCTTTATGATCCACAGAAGAAAGAAAGTCACACAGGTTTGAACAACATTATGCCAAGTAAGTGATGATTTTTGGGTTATCGCTGTTTCCTGATCTGATCACCTGTTGGCCGGCTGGTATGCGCCACACCCGAGGTTGATTGAGAACTGCACAAGATGAGTGTTTGCTCCAGGTAGCACCGGCAGCAGCTGCACGAAATCTACAGCCCAAACATGACGGTTTGCCCCACCATGAAACTTCTGTTCTAGACAAAATTGAGTTGCTGGATTCTGAAGCTCTATGGGCAGACCAACTGAAATGACTGAAGGAGTCTGGAAGAGAAAGCCAAGAGATGTCAAGATGTAAACAGATGGGAACAAGACACAGTAAATGATAAAAGAGGAAGCGAAATAGTTGAATGACAGATTCTGAACAGAACACATCAATTGTTGAAAATGGTTATATAACCTAAATCTGATTATAGACTGCATAAGGTCTCTACCCTGTAGGCTGAGTATGGAAGTATGTCCAGAAGCACATGATCTTTCATGCCCTCTGAACGACCAAACAGGACCACATTATTCTTGTTGGATTCACCAGGATTGCAGTCTCCACCACCTGCAGTGAACAGACAGAGATCAGACACTGAACACAGAGATCAAAAACAGAACACACAGAGATCAGACACTACAGATACAGTGATCAGACACTGAGCACACAAAGATCAGACACTAAACACACAGTGGGCAAACACTAAAGCCACACAGATATTGGACACTAAAGACACAGTGATCAGATACTGAACACACAGAGATCAAACACTGAACACAGAGATCAGACACTAAATGCACACCTAAACACTAAAACCACACAGAGAACAGTTACTGAACACATACATCAGACAGTGAACACACAGAGATCAAACACTGAACAAACAGAGATCAGACACTGAACACAGAGATCAGACTTAACACAGACCAGACACTGAACACAAAGAAATCAGACACTGAACACTCAGAAATCAAACACTGAACACACAAAGATCGAAACTATGCAGAGTCAGACACACAGAGATTAGACACTGAACACACAGAGATTAGACAATAAACACACACAGAGATCAGACACTGAACACACAGAGATCAGACCCTGAACGCACAGTGGTCAAACACTAAAACTGCACAGAGATCAGACACTGAACACAAAGTGATCAGACACTAAGCACACACTGATAAAACACTGAACACAGAGATCAGACAGAGATCAGACACTGAATACAGAGATCAACACTGAACACAGAAATAAGACACTGAACACAGTGATCAAACACTGAACACAGAGATCAGACACTAAGCACCAAGTGCACCTAACACTCAACGCCAAATAATCAGACACTGAACACACACATAGACCAAACACTATGCACAGAGATCAGAAACTAAACACAGAGATCAGATACTAAACACACAGAGATCAGACACTGAACACACAGATATCAGACAATAAACACACAGAGATCTGACACTGAACACACAGAGATCTGACAGTGAACACAGAGATCAGACACTGAACACACAAAGATCAGAAACTGAATGCACAGCAGCCAAACACTAAACTCATTCAGAGATCAGACACTGGACAGAGATCAGACACTGAAAACACAGAGACCAGACACTGAATGCACAGTGATCACACTTAATGCACACAGAGATCAGACTTTGAACACACAAATCTAACACTGAAGACACAGAGGTCAGAAACTGAACACACAGAGATCAGACACTGAACATACAAAGGTCAGACACTGAACACAGACAGACACAACAAGCTAGTGTCAACATAACATGTTTGTACAAGTGTAAGTCATACCCATGGTAAAATGGAAGCGCAGGTTTCCGTAGGCAGTGGTGTTGAGGTATGGTGTGCACACCTTCCTCTGTCCATCTTTGAGAAAGACAAGTGCTGATCCGGACTCGACCTCTCCACACTGAATGCCATACACTGCTCCATCAACCTCCCATCTACAAGTCACACATAGAACAGCACTCACACTTCACCCTCATATTATATATTGTTCAACATTAAACACTGTGTTTAGGGTAGTTAGGTTGAAGAAATAAAAACAAAAACACGCAATGTAGTACTCTGCTTTAAGGCCATCTCAACCTGTATTTCTGCTACACTGAACAGCATCTGATACACCTGTAAGTAACCCAAATGTTTGCTTTTGGAGTTTGTCTAGAGAGCTCCAAGATATCAAAGCTGAAATGTCAGCAATCACCTAATCTAGTCAGCATGTTAGTCCACTTTCTGGAACTTTAACCCTAGCTGCTGTTTAAATACTATTTCATAAAAGCACATTGCTAGCATGAATACCAATCATATCTGCTGGCAGTCGTAACACGCACCCACTCAATGGACTCTCAAAGTCTTCCTCCCAGTAGCTGCGTCCCTCTTCACGGTGCAGGTCCACATCTCTTGTGGAGGCAAAGCTGTGCTCAAATCCCTCTCCACCATGAAAGTATAAGGAGTTTCCCTCTGACTGACAAGCGTGCTGTTGAATGAATCGAGAGGAAACATTACATTGCTACAGACATTTCTGACAAAACTGAAATTTCTCCATGTTGCATGAATACAGTGCCAATGGTAAAGGCATTAATGTCAGCCTCCGCTTCGGTTTATTTATAGGGGAACAGACCCGTCTGCTGGTGTGGGCTGGTAAACACTTGCTGGGCTGCTATAAGAAATGACCCTGTCAAAATTGCGGCCTTGTGCTGATCACATGTTCTGACCTGTCATATGAACATTTTACTTTGAGATATTAAACCAGAAACTGAACTCTGCAATAAAAGCATTCATAAGCCATACCATGTGAAAAAGAAGTGTGCTTGATTGTATTGAATGCCCACTTGTAGTGTACTTCAAAACCTAAAAGAATATTTATTTAAAAACATGCAGCTAATACAGTATTAATGAAGTATAAGGCCACTTAAATGTGTAATAATGTCTTACTTTAATAAAGTTTTACTTTAAAGTACATTATAAACTATTATGTTTTAATAACATAATGGTTTTTAAGTTAAAGTACATTTTTAACCATTATGTTTTAATAAGTACACTTATTTTGATGTGCTGACTAACATACTAAAGCACACGTAAAGTACTTATTTTATTTATTTTTTGTTATATGTAATTATTACTTATATTCTTTTATTATTATTATTTTAACTGTGGTGTGTTATTCAATATTGCATATATAGTTAATATATTAAATATAAACTATAATACATTTTGATTTAAATATATTTAATGTGCAGTTAAGTGTCTGAAAACATTACATTCAGTTCACAACATAAATATATACTACATTATTTCTGTAATAAGCACTATTTTTGATCTTTTTCACATAAGATGGTTTACAGTTTGCTGGATGACAGTAATTGGTCACCTTTACTGTGGCGCCTGGGAAGAAGAGCCAGTTGGCCGTGTCCAGAGGGTCCAGGTTGTCCTCCAGCAGCGGGGGTCGGTTGGCTGTGTTCAGCACCAGTATGTTATCGAGGCCCCAGCAGGACTCATAACCATCGGGCCCTATGGGCGTTTCCTGACTCCATCGCAGATGAATGGCCTCCCCTTTACAGCCTGGAGGCAATGGCAGGAGATGGACCACGGTGCTGCTGTTAGTGGGAGCCCTGAAAGACCAAATACTTATGATAAAAAACACTCTGGAGAACTGAACATACAAGTGCAAAGCTCATTCAGACATACTGTCCTTAAGGACATGATGATGAATTCACATGTGAGCATGCATAATCCATGCACTGCTGATGCTATTTTTTCATAATGGTAAGAATGGTAAGAGTAATACGGTGAGTGTGTCATTTCCTAAAATAAAGTAAAACCTGATCTTTTCCAAGGTGATCCAGTCTTCAGAGGAGTTCAGACCACAGGAGATGATGATACTGGGGTCTGAGTAACTGAACCGACAAGAACCAGATCCTGAATGATGAATGAAAGTACACACACAAGAACTTCATGTATTAGAATGGAATTCACTTGGCTTAATAACTTTAACAGAAAAATACACACTTTAAAAACGACTGGCTTAATTATTATTTTTGTCTTGTTGTCCATTAAAAATATGTAAACATTCCTAAACTGGGGTAAACTGGGGTAAAAAAAAACAAATGAAAGGGAAAACAAGATTATATTTCTTACCCCATTGGCAGATATTTTGTTCTGCTTTTAAGCATAAATGCACTTCATTTCGGTACATTTTCCAGAAAACAAGACCTACAGTAATATCGTCATTTTGCATTTCAAATAAATGTATCTCGATTTAAGATACATTTGTATATTTACAAATGTATCTTAAATCAAATGTTATTTGTACTGGAAAACAAGACAATTTTTTGCAATGTATTCATCTGTAAACTAGTCATCTAACACTGTAGAACAGGGGTCACCAAACTTGTTCCTGGAGGGCCATTGTCCTGCAGAGTTTACCTCCAACTTTCCTCAACACACCTGCCTGGAAGTTTCAAGTATACCTAATAAGACCTTGATTAGCTGATTCAGGTGTGTTTGATTAGGGTTGGAGCTAAACTCTGCAGGGACACTGGCCCTCCGGGTCTGGTGACCCCTGCTGTAGAAGCTGAAGAATCCTGACAGATCTACAGTAACTGCAGAAGGATGGTGACACTCACCAAAGGCAAACTGCAGGATTGATGCTGTGCTTGTGTTCAAAGCCACTGTAGTCTAAAAAAAGATGATAAAACCATGAGCTTCTCATTTCTATTGCCTAAACCACTTTATTCACACAAGACTAATCTGTTAGTGCCAGTGTATGTACACAGCAGACAAAATAAGGCACTGTAAAGTAAAGCGGCATTATCGCATATGCTGTCATGAACATGTAGTACCAGCATCAGATACAAACATGGTTTAGGGGGGTCTTTAATGTGTGTGTGTGTAATTTTATTGGCTTATATTTTATTTTGATAGTCCACGATAGTCATTCTACTAACTAAAAGCAACTCCATGTCAACTAGCAGTCATAGTATATTAAGGTATAGTTAATAAAATGTCTAAAGTGGACTATCAAAATAAATTGTAACCCATCTATTGACATGTAAACTGACCAAACTGATAAAGGATTAAATTTGATTATTTTATGCTTTTCGCTATAATTATACTCGTGAACACAGGTGATATTCTGCAGGTAAAAGATATGGCAGAAGTGGATCTATATGTTTGGGAAACACAACTCACTGCCCGCTGTGGTTTGTCAGCATCAGGACTATCAGGGCAAAACATGCTGTTTTTCACTTGATTACATCTGTTTCTAAGACAGTTACCAGTTCTCTCTGTCCAAAGGGTTCACAAAACGTCACTGCTTTTCCATGCATCAGTGCACCACACTGTTCTCCAACCTCACAGTTACTGCAGTCTGACCTGTGAGAGAACCAGACATGGACAATAAACACATCATCTAGATGTCTATATGGCATCAATACAAAATACTGTTTAGAAAAATAAAAGCAGCCTTACCACCAAGTAAACAACTCAAAGAAAGGTAAGTGTTACCTACCAGATATTGAGATTAAGCTCTTCTTGTGTGTTGTGTTCAAAATCATCCCGGAGAACAGCATGATCACCATGAACCACAGCTTTACATTAGTGACACACAGTAAGAGAGGACAGAAACAGGAGCACAGTTAGGAGCAGTGAGGAGCAGTGGGGAGTAACATCATCATGCATGTATTTGCTGATAGTTTTACTCACCTAGACTTGGCCGAAGAGGAGATTCAGTGGGAGCTTAAAGAGACAAAACAAAAAGATCTTTCACAATGAACATTTCTAACAGCACACATGTTAGACTTTCCATTGATAAATGAGATAAAAGGAGAAAGACTGGTAGGGAATATTTTAATAAATACACATGCAAATGAACATTTAATCTTCTTAAAGTGTGACGCTATTCTGTAATTAAAACAGAAGATTGCAAACATTAAATGACTTCATTACACAGCGTTCTAGAATATTCTGATTCTCAGTCATTTTTCTCTAATGGCAGTTAAGTCGTGCAATCAACTGTGTGTCTCGTATCACTCTACCGTCTCTTGCTTTCCTCAAGAACTGATTGGCATCACCCTGGAGGACTTGATTTTACAATGATGATAAAGCTTTTGATCGATGGCTGGAGGCTGAGGAGAGTGCAGATGATCGTCAGGGTCCTGATCTCACTGTTAGAGTTTATTTTGTCATAATGACTTTAATGATCTGTGTCTCACAGCTCTATATTAAGGGAAATGGTTTCTCTGCACTTCATTTAAAAAACTAGGACAATGTCACTCCCATGAGTCTCTAACTCCTACTTCAACAAAATATTACTAATGTAGGAGAATTTAACACTCCTACTTCTCTCTGTCTCTGGTGTCTGGATTCCATTACAAAGGTATGAAAATTCAAGTACAGCCTGCTATGGACTTTTTGGGAGAAAACTGTGGATGAAGAATGAAATGTTTTCTGCACTAAAGGTCACTGAGGAATAAATCATTTGATTCTTTTATTAGTTTGATAAATTTCTGATTAAATGCTTTTGAAAGTTCTGTGCTTATGTTGCAATCCCAAAGCCACACTGTAGTCTATGCAGACAAATAACACATTTCAGTACAAAGTCCAACACTGCAGTAAAACCAAACCCTATATTAAGTCTAATCACATGAAACATACAGGGATCTAAGACAGCTGTTGATCCAGATAGTTTTCAAAAAAGAACTGAATGAATAAACTAGATGGGTTTTGTGGAATTACTTTGAATTTAATTACTTTGACAGACTACTGCTCCAGATGTCAGGATTTGACAGGCTGTTCTCTGAGTGTCTGTTTGTGACTGAAGGTACAACTATTCGAACCAGATGTTATACTGAATTAAATGAACCTCTGGTCATAAACACCAATACTTCTGACAGCACATTTGGTGCAATATATTGGACATTCAGTCAAATATATATTTAACAAAAAGTTGAAATATCTTCACCATAATTTTCCCTACACATCATCCTCCTGCTGAGAATGTGCTCACTTCCTTCAGAAACTGCTGAGGGCTAATAAACATCTAATTATCTAACATGAACAAAAGTTTGCTATTTTAATTCATGTTAAGTTCTGAAGATCATAAAAATCACAGGGATTTAAATGTATGAAAGGCCCCAACACACAAAAGGTTTAACTCAACTAGACAAACTGATTGTATAAGGGGGTCATTCCATGAAATCTGTACCTTTTCCACTTGTAAAAATTACAAAAAAAAAAGACATCAACATTTAAAAAAAAAAAAAAATCCATGAAATTAAGACACCTTAAAATGACAAGAAATTGTATTGTGCCATCTCAGACTATGTAATTTATTATTTTACCTCGTGTTTTGGTATTTTTGTCATTTATCTCATTTTTGTCACTCCATAATTCAGAAAATACTTAGAAAAGACAGAAAACAATAAAACAATGTGTGTAGGTGCAACTGAAATGGAGATTTATAGCTCAGTGTAGGAGAAAAAACTATAATTTTGAGAAAATGGCCTTTAAAATATGTTTATTTTCTATTGACACAAATAGATGTTATAAAAGAAACAGTGTCTTTTGGATGTTTTCTTTACACTCAGTCTAAAAAAGCATTTTATGAAAAACCAAAAAGCCCAAAATCTCAAACTTGACAGGTGCATGAAAAAACAGTGTTTTTGCCTGGAGTGTCTCTCCTTAGTTGTTGGAATCCTGGTTGAAAGATGATGTAACCTCCTAGAAGTGATTTTTTTTGATGAGGGTAACAGGGCTCACATGAAATCAGGGGACACCAATAAAATCACTTATATTTTATAAGAAAAATGTTCACTTATGCCAAAAACATTGCTTAACAATGAGTCTGTATTCAGAACAATGCAGATGTTTTGCTTAGACTGTATTTAGAACAATATGCAAATGTGATTTTTGTATTCATTTTGCAAATAAAAAGTCCTGCTGGAAAAGAAAAAAATATAGCGAGGGACAGGCCAAAAACCTTATTCTTATCAGCATAAATATTATTTAAATTATTTAAAATAATATTTAATTGACTTTAATTTGATGTAATATTGATGAAAGAATACATTTTGTTATGTTTTTACATCACAGATTTATTGGTTATTATTAATTCTTATTAAGTGATTGTCTTAGGGAAGCAAAAGACACCAATTTCATGGAATGACCCAAGGATGTTATTCCTTAATGCATCTATATCTATCTATCTATCTATCTATATATATATATATATATATATATATTTTTTTTTTATACAGATGAAATGAAACATTACAACATATACATTTATAACTGACTTTAGTGAACATTGCAGGTTCTCTTTAATCTCATGGCTGAGCTTGACATTCAGTCTTTGCTTATCTAAAGCCTCTGACACGTCTCGCTATAATTATCCACATTACATTTTACACTCAAATACCTTCATCTTCTCTGGAAAAACCTTTTCATCTTCTACACCGATATCCCAAAAACATATATTCAGTCTTTTTCCTTAATAACCTTAGATAATCTTTACCCAAAATCCATCACAATTATAATGATAAAGCAGCCTTGCTCTGTTTCATATGATGACCTGTTTCTTTTAGAACTCACACACACACTGAAAGTCTCGTGAGCAAATGTGACTATCATATGTGACTGTAATTGTCGAGCTCTGAATGTAGCTGCAGGTTCAAACACCTGCAGTTTCCAATCAAACGTCCACTGAGTGGCGCTACTGCGACTGTTACTCCCAGACGAATCAAGATCACGGAGAAAGGTTATCAGTTAATAATGCTCTGGAATATAGTTTGCAGTATCCCAATGCAAATATTTGTTGAATAAGTCTGCAGTACTGACAAAATCATGAAAACAGACTGAAACATTCATTCAACACAAAGACTGGACATTCAGAGTACTGCAAATGCCTTCACTGCCTTAGAAAATTTCATATTTAAAATCAGATTTAACATCCAAACAGGTTGAGCTTATTTAAAAGTCAACAGATCATTATTTGGATATTTATTCAGCTTGTTGTGTGTATTTAAGTCTTATTTGTATTGGCCTATAGCAGGAGGGACAAACTGTGCTTTTGTAAAACCATTTGCAGAGCGTTTCTCCTGAGATCAGGCTGGAAACTAAACAGCAACGATGTTTTGTTGACTTGTGTGCTATTAATGCTGGGTAACGGGAGGAACGGCTCTGGTTTTTCTCATTGTCCTCCTCTGTAGCATAGCACTACAACATTATCAAGTGTTTGGATGAAAAGGCAGATTATAACAACAGTCATGGTGAATGTTCACTATTATCACTCTGACATTGTTTACTAACATGTTAAACAGCTTTTCCAGTGAACACCCACATACACACACACAGTGAGTGCAGTAATCTCTCGCTGCACATGATCTTTGTCTATGGAGTTCTGCTTTCGTTCTCTGCCGTGCATTTGTCGACCTCTTCTTCCTTCTACATCAGGCCTTCACACAGTAGACAGTCGCACTCGTTTCAGGCTTAGTTTAATCCTCGATCGCTTTCTTAAGAACTTTAATTACCTCCGGCGCTCTTCCTGTAGATCTGTGCTAATGCGACCGGCTTACACTGACAGTTTAACAGCCCCGCGCTTCCCATGAGCCTCGGCTGCAGATTTGGAGCGGGCCAGTTCATTCTCCAACTTCTCTAATGCAAAGCCGGACATTCAGATGAAAGTTGGCACAGGGTGTTATTAAGCAGCGCGAGCGCTTGCGTTGGGGTGTCTGAGGCGCAGGACATTATTTTCCAGCGGCGCATCTTTCATCTTTAGCGCGTCTCTCCATCTAGAGGCCGCGGCGTCTGCTGTCGTATATCTGCTCTGCTTCTGATCGTCCTCCTCTCCTTTCCTCTGCCCAACACCGATCGCCCCCCGTGAGTTATAGTCACTTTTCGATAATCAATCCTCAGGGATACGAGTCCAGCGTGTCCCATAAAGCCCTAATTTATGGAGCGGCTGGAAATTGCAGAGTTCTCTGGTCGCCTTTCCTCATCCCGACCTGTCACAGATATCACTCTTTGATATACTAGAGTCATCTAAAGCTTTCTCTCTCTCTCCCTCTCTCTCTCTCCCTCTCTCTCTCGTGAAGTTCTCATCTGCTCTGATAGTCTTTCATATCTGTTTAGCATGCCTTTACGTGTTTATCTATTGATTCACGCTGTCATTTGTCAATTAATTCCAGCTAGTCTTCTGGCTCGTTCGTTAATGGTAAACAGTGACTAATAAAATGCAACAGCCTGGTTTCAGACGTACAAATCCATTCATTTTTTCCATAACAATAACATAAACCTTTCAGCACAGACCTGCTGTGAGCACAGACACTGTTAAATTATAAACTGTCTTTCTAGTCAGTGAGCTTTTTAACTTTAAAAGCTTGCTGCGTTCAACACTGCCTGAAATCCACTGGTCAGAATTACTAGTACCACAAAAATCATTGTCATAAATCTCCAAATTAAACTCTCAAATTACTTACAGATTCATATTTGATTCGCATCTTTCATCCTTGTTGCTTTTATAAACAGTTACCACATAAAAAAAAAGTATCCTTGTGAAAAAGAACTGTAGGCAACACTTTATTTTACAGTGTCCTTGTTGCACATTGCATGTTCCTACTATATTAGTAACAGTAAATTATGCCTATTACACACAACTAATCCTAAACCAATCCCTAATTTTACCCATACAGTATGTACATGTTAAAGATAAAATATTACTCAGTATCCAATTACACTGTAAGGACACCTTAAAATACAGTGTAACCTTGTACTGAATGTGAGTTTGTAGTGCACTTTAAATCTTAAAAGTATGTATTTTTAAATAACCATACTTACAGATAATATAATGAAATAACAGGTCATTTAAGTGACTTAAGCACACTCAAAATTCACTTTGTAATAATGTCAAATTAAACTTTGAAGTGGGTCAAAAGTTCCAGCTAACTGCATTAAGTCTTGTTTTAAAGTATATTATTTCCACAATAAGTTTTTTTTTTTCTTTAAGTTAGTTTCTTTTCATAAGGGTAGACACACAAATCCTCATAAAATCATCTGAATCAGGTTAATGACTTCAGTGACTTCAGGTTGATGTCTTTCATCCAGCAGGGTGTCTCATGGTATGATGTTAACTAAGGTTACTATCTGCTCTCTATAGTGCTATACAGTGACTTACACAAGTGTTTCATCTCATTGACTAATACAAGTTCATTTTAATATGACTAAAACTCTCTACTAACAACTCTGTATTGAATTTTCCCTTGTACTTTTGGCTTTTTGCTTATTTTTAATACCTTTTTGAAATATTGAAATGTAATTCTTCTCAGAGTTGGTTTGGTCTGTTTGTTTGAAAAAGATAATGGAGAAGATAGGACGCTCTCTTCAGAGTCCACAGCACTGTTGAAATGTGTCCTATCCGTTGGTTGTAGTCTTGCTAACCCTTAACCCTACATCTGCTCTAAAACATTATCAGCCAGTCAAATGTCTGTGCCATCCTCGCTTACTTTCTTAAACCTTCAGCGGTTCTCAGTCTCAGATCTTCTCTTGAGCTGTGTGTTAATCTGCTCATGTCTCATCACTGACGGAGATTCGCCCCATTTCTCTATTTCACGTCTTCAGTCCTGCTGGGATATTTATAATTCCTTTAACCACTCAAAGCTTTAAGCCCTTCAAACTTGAAATGGATTTCTTAAAAATCTTAATGTGTAAGTGCTGGAAAAACTTTCATGCCCTTATATTGTGTGTTATTCAGTGTTCGACAGGTTGAATGTTTGCATCAATTGTCTTTCCACACACACATACACATTTTAGTATTTCTATGTTCTTATGATTTGGCAAATGGACTGTCAGGTGAGCACAACATTAATACTATTCAACCTTTACTGTTACTGTATACGAATGCATGTGTGCTCTGGCATATGATGTGCTGCACATGGTGCAGAACAGACTCTGTGCATATTGAGTTTTTCTATGATTTTTTTAACACCCATCTGAAGTTTACGGATCAGAGATGCTCCTCACCTCCCTGCTCACAGAGCTGCTGCGCCAGAGCGTCCTTGAAGATGATCTGTCCTCGGTGCGTCGCTGTGGCCCTGAGGGACAACAGACCGAGAGAAAGAGAGAAATATTACAAAGCGTCAGCCAGCAGAAGGAGAGGAGAGCGATAACATGCCTATTACCTAAAAGAAGATGAAGTGTTTCTGCTGGAAGTGGATTAAAGTTCTGAAGGAGATCTGAAATCTGGCTGTAGGTCTTTATGTCAGAGACAGCAATCAGAGGTCAAGAGGTCAGGAGGAGGATGAGGCTTAATGAGCATCTTTACTGACAGGAGTCTCATTGCATTGGTGTAAACAGGGGTATAGCGTTGATTTATACTTACGCCTCAAATCTGACAAAAAATGGTCTAAGAACATTATAAAAACTTTATTTCTGAATATTGTCTGAACATTCAAAACAGTAAATAAAAAAAAACTTTTTATTGGTTATGCGAACGTTCAAGGATCATTTTGCAAATATTATGTGAACGTTTTTCTTGAATGTTCTCTGAGCGTTCTGAAACAAGTAGTAATTTAAATGTAAACTAAATTTAGTAATTTTAAAAAAGTTAGATGAATGTCCAATTTAAATGTTTCAGAAATGAAACGTAAAATGTATAAATAAATTTGTGCTTACGTTTTGAGTACATTATTGAAGTGTCTCTATTATGGATTTTTGAAAATTACCTTATCAAAAAAAAAAAAAATTACCAACATGAAGCATTAGCATATTACCTGCTCACATGTTGCGTGCGTAGACCCGGGAAAACTTGAACCTCCCCTCCGTTTAGAGCCCTTTGATCGTTTAGAGTATCGTTTAGAGCCCTTTGAAGCTGCATTGAAACTACAGTTTGGACCTTGAACCTGCTGGCCACCATTGAAGTCAACTTTATGGAGAAAAATCCTGGAATGTTTCCTCAAAAACCTTAAATCTGTTCGCTCGCAATTGTCTAGAAATGTGTCGATGAATAGTGGATGTTTGTCGTTGTTATTACTTGGAGTTATGATAAAGAATAGAGCAATGCATTGGTGTACAAACTGAAGTGCTTTATCAGTACGTTTCTGCCAGTCACAATCAGACTGGGTCATCGGAGCAATCACCGCAGATTAGTGTCACGGAAAGGAGGGGGTTTGGAAAAATTAATCTTTGAGTGAACTGTTTGGGATTCATTGAGCAATGAAGGTAAAACTAAATGCATATAAGAAAATGAAAGTGTTGTTTGACCTTGCATGCATGTCAACCTGTTGTTGGGGACTCCCAAAACCAAAATATGAACCTTTCATAATCCATAATAGGGGCACTTTAAAGACCAGAAATCTCTCCATCTGAAAACCAAAACATTCTAAGAACATTTTGCTAATGTTTTATTAAGTTATGAAAACGTTACTTCTGAATGTTCTCTGAAGATTACGGCTGTGATTGGTCCAGCCAGAGACCCTGCCTCAGGATGACAAAACATATCTGCGGTAGATTCACATACACTGAGAATGAATGGATGGAGTGTGACTTCTAATGAAACTTTTGGTTACATATTTCAATTTAAAAAAATCTCCCTGTTCTACACCATTCACACAAGTATCTACATAATTATGTGTTATGTATGTTTTTGAAGAATGTACTAGAATTATCCAGAATTTGACTGGGCAAAAATCATTTCGTAAGACATTTTAGAGCTCAAACAGGTGTTTTTAAAGCTTCCCTGAGTTTTTTAAGCAGAACGTGTAAAAAATATCACTTGTCTTATAAGCATATAAACCAAAATGCAAAGAGAGACTAAAAGATCTAATAATTTAATTAATCACATTATTATTGTTTTATTTCACAATTACTGTCCAACTGTGAGAAAAAAAAATCAGAAATGCATTTAATTTTCCAACACTTTCAAAGTTCCTATCCAAAGCTTTTCTTCACCTTTGTTTTTATTATAAGTCTTTTCTTTTTTTTTTTTTAAATTTGTCATTATTAAAGAATGAATACTTCGTAACTGAAGCTTGAGCAGAGCGTGTGGATATAATTCAGCCAGAGCAGAATGTATTAATAGCAGCTCTTGTGACCCATGTGTCCGCGCACGCACGCTGTGGGCTTTCACAGCCTCCTCATTCAACATCTCACCTCATCTTTGATAAAGACCTGCAGCAGATTCTACAGTTCAATTTTCTGTGTTTCTTGAAACTCTGGCTGTGACCTCAGAGACGCCACAGCTCTACAGCATTCACTGAAGGAGTTTTTGTGCTGCTTTCCTTCCTTTCCTTACAGATATGAATAGCTGTTTGCTTTCAGGTCAAAGAGCTGCACAGGTCATCGTGTAGCTCCAATAACCATATGTAAGACAACTGTCTGCCACAACATCTCATTTTAGACTTTTACATTTAATCATTTTACAGATTCCTTTGTCCATTCACTGATGAATTCACTTTTATTGTTCTCATAACACAGAGAGTCTTACAGAGAGCAAGAGAAATGTGCAGAAATGACTAAAATTCATAAACAAAACATAAAAAAATTGAAGGCAAATGTGAGGGCTAAAATACATAAGGACTAATGGGATGCAGCCGGAGACAAATCAACAACGGTTGAGTCAGAAATCTAAGAACCTTCAGGGTCTGATTTATGAAGATTCTCATCATAATACTGCTTTTAGACAGACTTTCATCACACCCGTAATGTAATGATCAAGGACTGCAATACTTGTGATTCCACTTCTAGCATAAAATGTTGAAAACATATGTATTTAGAAAGTAGTTGTACTACTTTCAACCAAAACAGATTGAAAGCATTTTAATATACAGGATGTTATGCATTTTTTATTTTTATTTTTTGGATTCTGGATGCTGTTCCACCTCCATACTACATGTGAAGACAGGTTTTCTAACCCGAATAAAGATGATGGATCATCTTTAATGTAAATTATTAAATGTACTCAATAAATGCGTTTAAAATAATAAAACCCTATAGGGCTGATAACAGTGAAATCGGTATCAACAAAAACCATCTTTGCACTGCAGAAGTGGCACTGAAGCTACATCTGAAGTGTGTATTTAAACATGTTTAATGCAGCTCGGAGATGTCATGAATGCATTTACACAGTTACAGCTGCATAAATAATATTATGAGATTAGAGTTTTAAGTATAAATAAAATAGACTAAATATGGATTCATGAAAGGTAACACTTCATAATAGCTTTCATTCAGAAATCATGAACAAATATTATATAATGCTCTGATTGTTAGTTATTATATATTCATATATCTACAAATATGAGATAATGTGCTTGTTAATGTTAATGGTAATGTACTTATTAAACATTACCTAATGATTAACAGACCATTTTTTAATGTAAATTGAAATGCTTACAGATGTAATTAAACTGTTAATTCATATGATCATGCACTTTTTAAAATCTTTAAATGATTTTGACAAATGGTTTACAATGATTAACAGCTTCATTAATAAATCATTAACAAACATTATATAATGCTTAAGGGATCATTAGTTATTGTTATTGTTATTAAACAATTCATATACTCATGCACTATTTAAAGATCTGCAAATTATTTTAACAGGAATTATACAATTATTAAAAACTTTTTTAGTGTTAATGTACTTGTTAATTTATTAATGTACTTTTTAATGCTAACAAACTTCAGTTTACATATTACCTTTTTGTTTTTTATAATGTACAAATATTGTGAAAAAAATAGGTTAATTAGTAATTTTAAGCACTTTTAAGCACAAACTATTCTTGTTAACATATTATTCATGAGCTCATAATCACAGTCTGGAAAGGTCACATATTTGGTCTTCGATGGTTGTGTAGACCTCTACTAGTACCCAGGCTGAAGTGGAAAGTATTCATCATTTGTGTATGTTTATAAACGTTTACTAATCATTAGCACCTTTATGAGCAGTCACCTTGATGGCAAAATTCTCTGAATGACCTGAATTCACTCTATTTACACATCTTTACAAATCAATTTTTAATAATTTTTTTCATGTTTTTGCCGTACCCAATCTAAAGTTAAAACTTTTCATCATTTGTAAATGTTTAAAACATTTAACAAATATTTAGTACCTTTATGGGCATTAGACTTTTGGCTACTGTAACAACATTTGTGTAAAAGGTGGTTAGTTGAGTTTAGCTAAACACATTTTTATTGCCTCAGCACTAGCTATCTCAAAGGAGGACAAATGAGCTTCTGACTCAAGCCTCTGCTGGTAGATGGACATGGTGTTTTAAAACCAGACTGTTTGACCTAAATACTGTACGAGCCAGATGGCCATCCTACACATACTACAACCAAACACATAAACAAATTTTTAGCAGGTTAATAAATTCTTAGCAGTGTCTTGAGTTTAGAATTAACACAGCCCGAACACTAGAACAACTTAATTAGCGAGTGCAGAATTACTTGCAACAGGTGTGTTAAACTGGGGTTAGTATTGAAGTCCCTCCTGGAGCCCGTGATTTTACAGGTCATGACTGATCTATTAAAAACTAAATAGGAATATTACACAGTTATAATTCAATGTGAAATATTTCTAATTATTTTAAGAAAGCATTTTTGTTATGAGGTCGGCAGAAGGAGTTTTGCTGGGCTGTTGTTTTAGATTTAGTCTCTGACACCGAAAGCATTTATGGTTGTGAGGCATTTATGCTTCTGCTCTCATGAATAACCAAACAACATCTCATGAATAAATAACAAACTGCGAAAGGGAGAGAGGGAGAGATGTTGGGGGCACAAACAACAAAATCACATTCATCTTTGAGGGCTTGGTAAAGACAAATTTGGAAATGGAATTTATGAATAAAACATCGAGCATAATGAAGAGCAGGAGGTTACGTTGGAGCTAGTCACTTTAATATTTATGAAACGAGTCCCAGACTGCTTGTTCACTAATATGGCAACATTAGAGGAAAAACACACAGTAATGTGCTTCATTTAATATGTTTAATGCTCTTACTCACACAAAGTCTGGTGTCAAAGAAGATAAAAATATGTGTAGTTATTTTCATACATGTTTAGTCTGGCATAACACATTCAAAACAGCTTTGCTTACCGTATTGTAAGCAGTTTCCACTAAATACTGGAGATGAATGTTTAACAAACCTTTTGAAGTGTTTTTAAGCTTTCAGGTATGAACATCATTTCCATCTGTGATCATTTAAAATCATCTGACTTTGGATTCAAAAGTCACTTAACTTCATGTACACAACTGACAACAAACCTTACACTGTGAAACGTGACTCAAGGACATCTGACTGATCTGATGTTTTAGATTATCTGATGTTTTAGTTTAATATGTCTTCCTGCATATTTGATTTGAGTGGATGAGCAGGCAAGTGTCAGCGTTCAGACTGAATCAGTATGTGTGTTTCTCTCACAGATGGCCAGCTGGGTGTTTATCATGACAAGCTTTGAGGACATCATGCTTCAGTGAAGAAGGAGGTGTAGAGATAGAGAGACAAGATTCTCCAGCACACAATAACAACTCAAGAACTGCAAGTTATAATCAATCAGTCCAGAAAAAAGGTTTATCTCTTTTATGATTGCATTACTGTCTAGTCCAACACATTCTTCTGTCCGTAGTTTAACTGGTATGTTGTACTAAAGGTCAATGACACTTGTACACTAAAATGCTTGTATTGATGCATTTATATTCTACAGGAGTGCAATACAAAAAGAGAATATCATAAGAGTAATTCATATAAATTTAACGGCTTTATCCAAGTCTTCTGAAGAGACATGATTGCTTTATATTGATAAACAGATTTAATTTAGGCTTAGATTTGTGTATAAATTTTGAACAACGCACATACAAAACTGTGAATGGCATATTCACACTCTATATTATTTCTATATTTTTACTACTGTATTGTAATATATTATTGTTTTTTTGTCTTGTTTTAATATTATTATTAGTGTGTTAGTATATCTACACTATCTACACAAGATTTCTTATCTGTGTGAACACACTCTTTCTGATCCTGATCCATATTAATCAAATATGCAGAAGCTCACTGGTTCTCAAGCACAACATGATTGAGTTTCTGTGTTTAAAAATCAGCCATCAAGGCTTTATTTGGAAGTCTTATAAGCTTTACATCACATGACATTCATGCACACCATGCTTTTATCTAAAGTGACCAGTGTTGGGGAGGTTACTTTGGAAATGTAATAGGTTACAGATTACAAGTTACTTGATTTAAAATGTAATAAGTAGTGTAACTTTTCAATTACTTCATAAAAGTAATGTAACATTACTTTTAATTGCTTTTTGATTACTTTTCTAAATTTCTAATATTTTCAAATGTTAACATTCAACATTTGAAACATTTAAACCAGACAGAGTTAACCTTACAGTAGCACTCAACACTTATTACTGTCACTTTCAAAATCCTTCATCACTTGAATTAAGATTATAATAAGTAAGGGATAATATACATCTTTATTTTGCGATAACAACTGGCTACATTATCAACAACATTATCCCACGTATTACACAGCTGCTTGATAGATTATTTATATGTTTTGTGTCAAAATAATTAGACACGAAACACTGATGTGACCTGAAATATTTCAACGCAAAGTTTCCATGAAGAAATCAGTTGCTAGCAAACGGCAAGTTCAAACAAGACATTTTAGGGATACAGTGCAGTCATACCACTTTTCTTACACATAAATAATTAATGAAGTAGTTCTAGTTTGTTAGTTATCTTATAATTACAGTTTAATTATAATATATAATTATAATCCATTACAGTGTAGAAAAAAAAAAAATGGCAGCAGCTGCATTTGTATGAAACAATAGAGCGAGTCCACGATACCAGGATGACAGAATTAAGAAACTGTCCACATAATATTGAATTAAGCTTTAATATATTATTTATATCATATAGCACTGACTTAAGTTGCCCTGAATGAGTCTGAGTTACTAGCTTCTACCAGTTATTATTGGTGAATAACATACCTTGGAATGTCACGACTGACCAGTCAGAATCAAGCATTCCACAGAACCATGTAATAATTTAATTTAAAGCACAGCCACCACAAATTCATTTTTTTTTTTTTTTTTTTTTTGGGGGGTGAGTTATGCCTTTTATTGTGATGGGACAGTAGAGAGATGACAGGAAAGAGCTGGGAGGAGAGAGGGTAGCGGGATCAGCAAAGGACCTCGAGACGGGAATCGAACTTGGGTCACCGTGAGTGCAGTTGCCCTATATGTCATAAGAAGATCATAACATACATAACATCATAACAAGAAATAGTTTAATAGCTATGATACTGGGTTTGAATTCAAATGTTTGCATAGTTATGACAGAAAACACTAGCATCTAACAATGCCTTGGTAAAAACAATCTTAAAAAATAAAGTTTATGCATAAACCCAAATAGGAAATAAAACAGTTATCGAATAAGCATGTGTCCTATTCTGTGTCCTAAACTCCTGAAACATTGGTGTCTCATTTTAGAGCAGTCAATGCAATTTCTGAAAGAAGTCAATTAAATCTGTAAGTGTGTGTGGGTGTGTGAAAAAATTCAGATGTAATCCCCTTTGTAATCACTGGCATTTTTCAAAAGTAACTAATTTAATTACACATTTTTTCTCAGTAACAGTAACTAATTACAATTACATTTATTTTGTAATTAAATTACGTAATTCCGTTACATGTAACTAGTTACTCCCCAACACTGAAAGTGACTTACATCATAGTAAACATTTGATTGGTTCATACATTCCCTGGATAATGAACCCACAACACTGGCATTGTTAGTGTCATGATTTTCTGTTAAAACTACAGGAATGCCAATGAATTCATTAATAAATACACACTGTGTGATCAAGCTAATAAATTAGGACATCAGCAGGAAACATGTATATGAAGTGCTGAAGACCTGTGGCAAAAAACCTGATCATTGATTCACTCATAAAGTTACACCTACTAGACTCACCAATTATTAACACGTTGGGTCTGTTTGATTAGTCATGGATGCCAACATTATTTGGGCTTGTTCTGTTAGCGTTGAGACACTGTTCTTCTGTCCCAGTGCAGTTTTGTACAGAAACTTGTAATAGCAAGACTTATTTGTATTTACATGACAGTGAGAACTACAAGAAAAAGAGAAGAACAGTAAGAGGAAAACAACGTAAAGGAATTCATATTTAAATGTAGTGAACAGCAGTCAAGATGGAAAAACCCCTTTTCACATGTGTGGAACTGTATGCAACCTTACAGATTAAGGTATCCTCTATATATGAATGCACGAGTCAATGCTCAGCATTACCCAATGATGTTTGGTCTTCATATTTTCAGCACAATATGTAGGTTAATCTGGAATTGGTTTGGAAAGTGAATAATCCATAAAAAAAACTTTAAAGACATTGGTCTTAACGTAGACTTTAGCCATGCAAATAGACCTCAGATCAGAGGGGCCACATCATGGCTTCCTCTGACGGCATCGGCCAATCAAAACACTGGATCTGAAAGGTGCCAACTTGCAATTCCCACCTCTCAGGAAAAGGTTAAAAGTTTCTCTTCAAGACAAAGATGTATGCTAAGTGGTGTGGTCAACCTTGTACTAAGTTTCGTTGGTCTAAGTGGTGTGGTCTACTGCTAAGCCAAGAGCTAAGTTGCTCTGCCAGAGAAACAAGAAAGTTCTATAAGAAGTGAGTTTGGGGATTTTGGAAACTGCCACAGCAACAACAACCACAAGCTCAGTGCCCCCCAATCTTCTACAACGACTTCAGAATCTTCTCCTCAGCGATCCTCTGCTTTTGAGTTCCAAACTGCCAGGATCTTCTCCAAACGATTTCAGAATCGTCTCTTCAGCGTTCCTCTTTTTGCAAGTTACAAACTACCAGGATCTTCTGCAACGACTTAAAGGAGAAGTCCACTTCCAGAACAAATATGTACATACCCACTTATTGTCCAAGATGTTCATGTCTTTCTTTCTTCAGTCGTAAAGAAATTATGTTTTTTTAAGGAAAACATTTCAGGATTTTTCTCCATATTGGTCTAGACTGCTAATTTCAACATACCCTAACTGTCATGAACTGGAAAAAACTGAGTTCAGACAGAGTAAGACAAGATGAGCATTTGACATTAAAAAGTATATAAATTGTATTATTTTTATAAAATTAACCAACCGTTTTGTTAGATAAGACCCTGCTTCCTCAGCTGGGATCGTTTACAACCGTATTTGGGATCGCTTGAAGCCGCATTTAAACTGCATTTTGGAATTTCAAATTCGGGGCATCATAGAAATCCACTACATGGAGAAAAATGCTGAAATATTTGTCTTCATAAAACATAATTTCTTTAAGACTGAAGTAAGAAAGACATGAACATCTTGGATAACAAGGGGGTGAGTAGATTTTCTGGAAATTTTTGTTCTGGAAGTGGACTTTTCCTTTAAGAAATTCAGTGACAATGATCCTCCCACCTGCGCACTCCAGGTAGTCCGGAACATCAGTACAGACTTCAGAACCTTCATCTTCAAGGCTCCGGTTTGCATGTTTCAGACCGCTGGGGGGGTCTGGGGGGGTCCCGGACCTCCCATAAGCATTAAGGGACCCCCCATAACACCCAAAAACACCTGGGGTCACCCTGAAAATTTAATGAAAAAATTTGATTGCTGTATTAAATTTAGATATGCTTAAACAATAGCTAGACTGACTGTGCTCATTTAGAGTGCGTTCTTTCACTGTGTGATTCAGTCTAATAAAATGCATTTAGAATGTTCCCAAAATTCAAGGTATAGGGGCAGAAAATGTATATTCACATCATTTCATAAAGTGAATCAATATCAATAGAGTGCCATTTTTTTCCGCAAAAATCACTAATGTGATATTGATTTTATACAACAATTCAATAACCTAGAAGTTAATATTAAGAGACTTACATTTTAGACACCATATTGCCTATTTTTGCTCTATTTCGCCAACAAAAAAGGTTCCAAATACAGCAACAGCACTGTTTTACATCTCTGAACATGATGTTTTTTCTTTTGTGAATGAATCAACCATTTGAATGATTCAGTTCAATCGCAATTTAATAAACTTATTATAATATACTTATAATAAAAAGTGAGTTGCTGGTTTTAATTTCACATTTAAAGTCCCTTATCATTTTTTTTTTTTTTAAATAATTTCAGATATCAGCATTCAACGTTTTAAGAGTAAAATATCAAAACATTATTTATACATTTAATGCATTCATGTCCAATTCCACTTCCAGAACAAAAATTGACGGATAATGTACTCACCCCTTGTCATCCAAGATGTTAATGTCTTTCTTCAGTTATAAAGAAATTATGTTTTTTGAGGGAAAGATTTCAGGATTTTTCTCCATATAATGGACTGTTATAGTGCCCCGATTTTGAACTTCCAAAATGCAGCTTAAATGCGGCTTCAAATGATCCCAAATGCAGTTGTAAACGATCCCAGTTGAGGAAGAAGGGTCTTATCTAGCAAAATGATCGTTTATTTTTATAAAAATAATACAATTTCTATCCTTTTTAATGTCAAAAGCTTGTCTTGTCTCACTCTGCCTGAACAGTTTTTTTTCCGGTTCATGACAGTTAGTGTCACGAATCTGGTCAATGTTCCGCGGTCCGCTCACCACCAGATGTCACCCTATCATTACACGTTGACTGTTGTTCTACACCCCGGACTACTATTCCCATCACCCATCACGCTGATTGCGCCACGCCCCGGACTTTCCCCATGCAAAGCACGGAGTATTGTGTTGTTGTTATTTTCCATTGTTAGCGTTTCCTAGTTTCCTTGTTCCCAGTGTTTAGTTCCCTCGCTTGGCCCTTCTCGTTTCAACTGCTCGCCGCCTGCCTACTGGACTGTCGCTCGTATTTATCGGTTTATTCTCCTCGCCCAGCCCCTTACGGATTACGTTCGCTACGGTTTGACCCTCGCCTGTTTCACAGACTTCTATTGTGCATCGCCTTCATTATACCTGCCTGCCATTGTTGTTTGACCCTGCCTGTTCGACCATGTATCTGTCTCGTCTCTTAAATAAAAGCTCGCATATGGATCCGCTCGCCTCTCGTCTCACTCAATCCGTAACAGAATACTCCCACACAACAGGATCCAGCAGCTTCACCCCCGGACACTCAGCAGATATGGACACAGACAGGATTCTTTGCAGGATTAAACAGGGACCACGCACACTCGAGCAATACATCCGTGAGTTTCTGGCCATTGCCAATTATTCCACCCTCCCGGACTGTATAATTATCGAGATTTTTTGTGACGGCATTAATGAGCCTTTAAAAGCGAAGATGAGGCGCGAGGGTCCGCGTTCATCTTTGGCTGCCTTTATGGACTGTGTGTGGGCTCGCCATTTACCGTGGGTGTCGCGGATGAGGAGCGCAACGCCACGGAACTGCTGGCCACTTGGCTCACTCGTGGAAATGCGGCCACGCTGGAGCGCGCTCAAGCAATGACGACGGCAATGGATAGCATTGCTCTAATGGCGGCGACGGCAATGGATAGCATTGCTCTAACGGCGGCCGCGTCGGAGCGCGTTCATACCATGGCGGCGACAACAGAGCCCGTGCACAAAATGGCCGGGGCTGCGGTGCCCGTTCGCAAGATGGCGGCAACGGCGGAGCCCGTTCACAACATGGCGGCGAAAACAGAGCTCCGTCCCAGCTGCCATATCAGAGCCAGATGAAGTTGCAGCTGCGTTTCCTGAGTCAAGTCAAGTTTCTGAGTCCAGTCAAGTTGCAGCTGCGTTTCCTGAGTCAAGTCAAGTTTCCGAGTCCAGTCAAGTCGCAGCTGTGTTTCCCGAGGTCAGGTCAAGTTTCCAAGTCAAGCCAAGTTACAGCTCGTTTCCTGAGTCAAGTCAAGTTTCCAAGTCAGTCAAGTTGCAGCTGTTTCCTGAGTCAAGTCAAGTTTCCAAGTCAAGTCAAGCTCAGCTGCGTTCCCTGAGTCAAGTCATGTTTCCAATTCAAGTCAAGTTGCAGCTGTGTTTCCTGAGTCAAGTCAAGTTACAGCTGCATTTCCTGAGTCAAGTCAAGCTACGGCTGCTGTTCCAGTGTCAGGTCAAGCTACGGCTGCTGTTCCAGGGTCAAGTCAAGCTATGGTCGTCGTTCCTGTGTCAAGTCAGGCTAAAGCTGTGTTTCCTGTGTCAAGTCAAGTCAGAGCTATCGCTCCTGTCTTAAGTCAAGTTACAGCCATCTTTCCTGAGCCAAGCACTGTCAAGATGGCCGTCACGCCAGAGCCACTGCACAAAATGGCTGTCACGCCAGGGCCACTGCACAAGATGGCCGCCACGTCAGAGCCTGCTCACATCACATCAGCCAAGCCACAGCCTGTTCACGTCATGTCTTCTGCTCCTGAGTCTGCACCAATCATGGCCGCCCTTCCTGAAGCGGTTCCTGAGTCAAGTCACATTACAGCGGCTGTTCATACTAGGTCAAGTCAAGTTACAGCCATGTCTGCTGAACCAAGTCAAGCTATGACTGTTGTTCCAGAGTCAAGTCAAGCTACAGCTGTAGCTTCCAAGTCCAGTCAAGCTTCCAAGTCCAGTCAAGCTTCCAAGTCCAGCAACGTCAAAGCAGTCGTTCCTGTGTCAAGCAACGTCAAGACGGTCGTTCCTGAGTCAAGCAAAGTCACAGCCGTGGTTCCTGAGTCAAGCAAAGTCACAGCCGTGGTTCCTGAGTCAAGTAAAGTCATTGATCTTCACAAGCCAGGTCAAGTCACCGCTGGACTTCACGTGTCAGATCAAGTCACTGCTGATCTCCATGAGCCAAGTCAAGTCACCGCTGATCTCCATGAGTCAAATCAGGTCACTACTGATCTTCACGAGCCAAGTCAAGTCACAGCCAATCTCCACGAACCAAGTCAAACCACAGCCGATCTTCATGAGCCAAATGAAGTTATTGCTGCTGTTCCAGAGCCAAGTCACGTCTCGTCTGACCTTCCAGAGCCCCGTCACGTCTCGTCTATCTGTCCAGAGCCTCACCATGTCTCGTCTGACCGCCCAGAGTCAAGTCACGTCTCATCTGACCGCCCAGAGTCAAGTCACATGACGTCTGCCAGTGTGATGGCGATCACCATTCTCAGTATGTGGGCCGCACACTACACTCCAGAGGTCACGTCTGTTCACAAGTCCGCCCCGGAGGTCACGTCTGTTCACAAGTCCGCCCCGGAGGTCACGTCTGTTCACCAGTCCGCCCCGGAGGTCACGTCTGTTCACAAGTCCGCCCCGGAGGTCACGTCTGTTCACAAGTCCGCTCCAGTGCTCCCGCCTGGTCACAAGCCCGCTCCAGTGCTCCCGCCTGGTCACAAGCCCGCTCCAGTGCTCCCGCCTGGTCACAAGCCCGCTCCAGAGCTCCCGTCTGATCACAAGCCTGCTCCAGAGCTCTCTTCGGTTGGAGAAGCCACGCCAATGCTAGTCTCAGCCTCAGACGTCACGCCCACGGAACGTTGGCTAAACGTCTGATGCATATGGTACACTTAACTGGAAACACTTCAGGAATGTCGAAGTCGTCATCTGATTGGTTGAATTTTTTTGGATTTCCGGGGGACGCGAGTGTCGCGTTTATTTTCGGTCCGCCGGGAAACAAAGCGCAGACGTGTGATTGCAGAAGAAAAACTGTCGTGTTTACATGAGTGACAATGAGCATTTATCAAGATCAGCTAAACGTAGGATTCTCAAAAGTATGCGAGGTTCACGGCATAGACTCTTTAAGAGATGTCCAGGAGTTTTGTTTGAGGCACTTAGTGGAGACAAAAAGAGATATAATGCAGACGCCATTGTTGTTATACGTGCACGAACAGATCAATGACTTACTGCTTGTTTTCTTCTCCTTCTTTGTTTTTCTATGCTGACTGACTTGTTGCACGCCGGTCTGTTGTTGTGGGGACATTTCCACGCCCCGAAACGTGACGCTGAACGAAACGAACTGTGATTGGTTGTTTGACATGTCGGTCAAACGGCCTTATGGGCGGGCCTTGGCCAAAGAAAGCTGCTATGAATTCCAGACCTTCAGCCGTCAGTCTGAAGGTCTGGCTACGCGAGACTACGCCAATGCCTCCTGAGGTGTCAGCTTCGGCTGTAGATCCTCCTAGGGAGGCGGCGTTCTTCCTCAAACTCTCTGCTTCTCCCCTTATTCTGTCTGCCTCCTCTGTCCCTGTTCTCCCCAGGTCCCAGTCTGTGACGCAGGTTCCTGCTCTGCCCTGGAGGGCCCCTGCGCCTCCTGCTCTGCCCTGGAGGGCCCCTGCGCCTCTTGCTCTGCCCTGGAGGGCTCCTGCGCCTCCTGCTGGGCCTCCTGCGCCTCCTGCTCCGCCCTGGAGGGCTCCTGCGCCTCCTGCTCCGCCTCCGGCTCCGCCCTGGAGGGCTCCTGCGCCTCCTGCTCCGCCTCCGGCTCCACCCTGGAGGGCTCCTGTGCCTCCTGCTCCGCTATGGAGGGCTCCTGCTCTGCCCTGGCGGTTCTGCCTCAGTCTCCTGGCCCTCCCACCGCTCCCCAGGACTGTTTTTCGGTTGGAGCGTCTGGAAGCCGCCCCTTGGGGGGGGGGCTATGTCACGAATCTGGTCAATGTTCCGCGGTCCGCTCACCACCAGATGTCACCCTATCATTACACGTTGACTGTTGTTCTACACCCCGGACTACTATTCCCATCACCCATCACGCTGATTGCGTCACACCCGTGACCAATCAGCAGCTCTATAAAAGCCCCGGACTTTCCCCATGCAAAGCACGGAGTATTGTGTTGTTGTTATTTTCCATTGTTAGCGTTTCCTAGTTTCCTTGTTCCCAGTTAAATAAAAGCTCGCATATGGATCCGCTCGCCTCTCGTCTCACTCAATCTGTAACAGTTAGGGTATGTTGAAAAATTCCCATCTCATGTTCTCCCTCAACTTCAAAATCTCCTCTCTTTCCAGAGGCCGTTGGCCTTAGTGTATTGTCAGTTTAGGATTATCTAATTTGCATTAGGTTCTATGTAACTGATGTCAGTCAATAACAAATAATCTCTCGATTTATTTGTTGAACCTAGAAAATACCTTAGGCAAGTTTATCTTTCCATAAGATAACATCCATAGTAACATCCAACTGATTCAAGTGCATTTATCAGTTTTTCCCCTTAACCATTCGTCGAGACATGCAGACATTATTGACTAACAGACATTACAGACATTCTCTGACTAACTGCTGTCATATTATTTCTGGTGCTAGATTCATCCATATCGAGGAAAACTGTCCAGGGCTTATCAATGCAATCTCAATAATATCATTTATCACCCAGCTCTAAGTCTATTCCATATTCACTGTTACTCTAAATGCACACACAGACTCAGGCATAAATAAAGCAACAGCATGTCAGTCAGCACTCCTAGAAGCTTCTGGAAATGGGTTATTATGCTGAATGGAGTTCTTATGTGATTAGACATTGTTGTCCTCATAAACAGGTCACACAGCACCTGTCTGACAGCTAAATCATTGTAAACCCTCTCTGACAGCGGCCCATCACACGTGTGTGGATGCACAAACACATTAGGATCGCCCATCCTGCGCTTCTTCCCCACATGGTTTTGCTGTTTTAAGTTATGTTATTTGTGTATACCATGCGTGTAGCATACATGTGTATGGATTCAAATTAGGGCCCCCCTTCTTTTGATACGTTCCGCAATCCATGCCCACATCTACTGCTGAAAGCTCAAACTTAACCTCAAACAGCACAACATTGCACTGCTCTCTAATTATGATTAATAACAGGAATTACATCCAGTGTCACCGCCTGTTTCATGTGCTCATTTCACACATTTGGATTGAGCCTTTAAAATAATAGTTTAATAGGCTGATTGATCTCTCTTGTTGGGCACCAGCTGCGACAGCTGACGAGTAATCAATCAGCACAAGCGAAAACAATATTTAGCCTCCTTTTTTCTCCTCTTATCTTATTTTGTCTGAAAGACGTGAGAGTCTAACCACTTGCGTTGATCAAATTACGGCGTGTTCTCGAATGAATAGAAAGTGAGGAAGCATTTGTTGTTGAGAGCGCTCCCTCTGCGCATGCAAATTTAATGAGCATTTAGAGGTGGCTTCCAGGGAGTTGTTGGCAAATTACCTGCTCATTATATCGGGTCACTGGAAGTCATTTAAGTAAAGGTGAAAATGAAATGACCTTGACAACAGTTAAGAGCTAATTACAAACAAGAGCATTAAGGCAGTCTGACATCATTTGGCATCTAAAGGGACTGTAGTGTGTGATCTCATTCTCTACAGACAACATAAGGTTCAGTGTTTTATATTGGACATAGATTCATTCAGCAGATCTGCTCAGATCTAAGGTCAAGAACTGCTTTATTCGGTCCTCAGTCTCCAGCGGACCGGCCTAACAACAGCTGCAAACCTCCATCCAACCATAATAAACGCACACACACACACACACACACACACACACCCTGTCATGTCTCACTACAGACTACAGAAGAGTTGCTATTAAGTGTTAGCCATTGGTTGCAGCTCATTATGCAATAGTTCCTTCTAACTGCATCACCAAAAGGAAAGATTCATTTTCCAAACGTCTTTTTAACAGCAGGTCAGGCATCTAGATTCCAGAGATCCCTGACTGTCTACATGAGCATGTCACATTGAATCCTGACAGACCTGCAGAGGGTTTTACGGTCAGCGGCTCATATTGTTGGACAAAACCAGCCCAAGAGAATTTAATGCCCATTCAGTATTTAATGTTTCAATCATCCAATATCTATGCATAACTGCAGAAAAGCAAACACTTTAGCATACTTTTACAAAAGAGTACTTACTACAGAAATAATACACTTAAGTGTAAACTAAATGAAATGTTTTTCTTTTTACAATTGCATGTAATTGCATGTTATCTACAATTGAATAAATATGTATTAAAAGCAGTTAGCTGAACTTTAAGTTGGACTTTAGTGCATCTTTTCATAAATACGTTTATTGTCTTTGAAATATGGTTAAAAGTACTGCTGAAAGTCTTTTCTATTAAAACTTGAAGGCCATGTATTTAAATGTTTCTGTTTACACCTTTAGTACATTTAAAATATATTAATTTTGACATGCAATCTTGAATAACACACTAAAGTTAGAATGATAATTAAGTACTTTATATGTGCTTTAGTATGTTAGTCAACACAACAAAATAAGTGTGCCTTTTTAAAGAACGACAAAAGATATATTTTAAATGTATTTTAAAACTAAATTTTCACATTATTACAAAGTGCACTTGTTAAAAGCATGTTAAGAAGGTCATAAAGCTGGCTAATACACTTAAGTGGCCTTTTCTTTCATTAATATTATATCCACAAGTACAGTATTTAAAAAATATAATTATATGATCTGAAGTACATTACAAGTGCACATTTAATACAATTAAGTGCACTTCTTTTTCTGATACACAGATTTCAGACTGTCTGTATATCATTTAGTAAAATAATTCTTTAGGAAAATATTGTCATTTGCCATTTTTCAGTTGGGGTCTTTGAATTTCACATGCTACAGCTGACAGTAAATAAATATTCACTAACTGCGCCATGCTGGATGTTTACTGGCTGTCGAGCTCAATGTGTCTTTGATTTTTCAGATTTAAACAATGAAACTCTCTGCCCTTCACCATCTCTGTGTCGTTCTTCAGTTCTTCATTCATTCATTTTATTGCACCAGTTCACTTATTTGACATCTGGCATTGGTTTATTTAGCCAAAGATACTATATATGATTGACTCTTTCCAGAAAATGAAAATAACAATAAGCACACAGAACAAAACTGTTTTGTATGTTCCAGAAACACAGGCTGCCCTGAACAGATGGTCCATCACAAACAGCCCATACTCCATTCCACCACAATTAATCGTAATAACAGACATGCCTAAACACTCCTCGCCCTCAGAAGTAGCGGCGCTTTTTTCCCATCATGCTTCCATGGCAGGGTTATGAATGAAGACTAAACATTCAGCCTTGAATGTTCAGAAATGCTGTTCTCTGTCCGCGTGATATAAACTCTCAAAGTGACAAACGGCAGGAAGGCACGAACACACACGTGTGCATAGGACCGCTACACGCAAAGCTCCTCTGACCCGCAGCTGTCAACCCGTGGCCTCGCCGTCAGAGATTTGTTAGCGGCATGCCTGACAAAGACGGGAAAAACCGTGAAGTGTGGCAGCGAACGGTCACATCATGAATCCTGAAAAACGGCTCTTAAATGAGCGTCTGCTCTCAAGGGTTTTGCTCTGACAGAAGAGCAGCATAATTGACACGGTAGACGATCTGAAGAACTGTCACCATCTGCGTGCTTGTTCTCTGAGCTATAGTACTGCAAACATACACCACTCTGCTATTAGCAATGATTGTTTGCCTCCATATGATCTGGCAAATTGGCATATTTATCCTTGAGATGAGGATGTAATGAATGTGTATGTCTGCACAAACAGACACAAAGCATTGAGAGCCTTTACGTTGCCTTTGTGTGGAATTTAAAGCACAAAATAAGATATCTCTAAGCAGTCTGTCATTATATTGAGTGCACTTTTCCTAGTGCACTAATTCCTACACATATTCTTTTGTGTTCAAGTGTGTAGTCAGAAAGAATAGGAATCATTCAGGGCAGCAGGTTCAGTCTTGCCTATTTCTTGAGGAAATCCCAAATGCATTGTAATTTTTTTGTTACTCTCCAGCAGATTTTGAATAAAATGTAGTATCCTATCCATTGACAACATATAAACATATGCAACAGTCTGATGATTTTGGAATTTCAGTGAAGTTTTCATTGTGTAAAATACAATATGCATTGTAAGGCTATTTATATAATATGTAAATATATATGATTGTAATGGCTACGACAAATAAAATTCACTACAGCAATAGTTCTGTCCAACTAAGAAAACTTCGGCATCAAAATTATCTCAAAGTTTCCCAGTCATAAATATGTAGTAGGAATGATGTGAAAGCAGCATGAATATTCAAACCTGATCATGTTTGTTGATCTCATTCTTGATTCTGCACTTAGAATTGGAAGAGTGACATCTAGATGTGTGGGGGAAAAGCTCTTCTCAGCAAGTCTTTTGGTCTGTTTTGCAATTCTCACATTAAAACAAATGATTTTTCTGAGAAACAGCCCTGGCCTTCTGTTGATCTGAAACTGCATTCATATTTATTGCAAACCTACATCAGAGATGTGTTTGGTTTCTGGAAGCATGGCATGTTTTATGCAAACACATAGATCTCTCAGGTGAGCCTCAGGATTCACTCACTCATGAAAATCTGCCTCATGATGTCAGATTTTTTTTTTTTCCAGAGATTTCCTTATGCCTGAAATAGAGCAGTGAGGTTTGTATGAGCTGTTGGATGAGTGACTCACATGAAGTTGACGCAGCCGGTGCCGGGCGGAGGAGCGATCCAGATGAAGCTCAGGCTGGTGGAGGGCAGGTGACTGACGTGAGACGCCACCACACTGCACACAAACTGAGTCCCGAACTGCCTGTCTGACATCACCCCTGAGAAACACACACATATTAAAACAGCATTTCAGATGTGAGCTCATTGTTAGTAAGACAAAACCTTACAGCTATTTGTGGAAATCAGTACAATACAAACAGTTTGCCTACAACATGGAAACATGTTTTCCAGAAGGGATAACCTTTATATTTATGTATATTTATGTAAGCAATTGGTCATGTTAGTACAGCAGTATATGTACACACACACACACACACACACACACACACTGGTATTCTTATGATTACGGGTTCATTCCACAGGCGTAGTGTTTTTTTCTACTGTACAAACTGTATTTTCTTTTATCTTACCCTACCCATACCCTTAATCCTACAGAAAATTACAGGCATTTTTAGATTTTCAAAAAACTTAATTCTGTATGATTTATACACTGTTTTCCTCATGGGGACCAAAAAGGAATCCCATGTAACACCCAAAAAATTACATACAGCATCTTTAAACAATGTGCAGATAAATGATAAATGTTACTGCATTATTACATGAACAATATAGTCACAATCTAACAACGCACTGCCCCGTTAATGCTCATTGTTCAGTTAAAATTGTACTGCTAATTATTGAAAAAAAAAAAGTAAGGAAAGGACGCGTGGCCAAGAAAGGTGACGCATACTTTGAATGTGTGCTCTGCATTTAACCCATCCAAGTGCACACAACCAGTAGTGAACACACACAACCCGTGGGCAGCCATATTGATGTGGTGCCCGGGGAGCAGTTGGGGGTTCGGTGCCTTGCTCAAAGGACTCACCTCAGTCGTGGTATTGAGGGTGGAGAGAGCGCCTACATCTACAATCCCTGCCGGACCTGAGACTCAAACAAGTCAGACTCTCTAACCGTTAGGCCACAACTGCCCCCAAAAATCATGATTTCACTGGGGCTTGAACCCAGGACTTTCTGCGTTTAACGCAGACATGATAACCACTACACTATGAAACCCATATAGGAGCTTGGTCACAATAGACAGAGGATAGAGAACAGACAGAAAATGTTTGTAGTTAATTATAGCTCTCAAAATGTTCTGTTTCTGTATTTTTTTCAGACCAAACCACTGTTGTATAAAACACCATCGATTAAATAACATTAAATCCAAGCAATACTGCCATCCTGAGAAACTCAGAAGTTTGTATTTCTCCATTTTTTTGTGTTTAGTAAGGATGGATGTGCTGTAGAGGCCTGATCTCACATGTCAGTGTTAACAGGCCTCCAGTGTGCTGATATCATCACTCACTCGAGGAGAAAATTGATTGTTTCCATTTCATTTATGATGTCCAGAGTAAACTTCTCTCACAGGACTGAAATAATAGCACCAGTCAATGCCATAAACAATGTGTGCATTTCCTTTCACATGCAGATAGAAAACTAGAGAGCCGTCGGCCGTGATTAATGGCAGTCGAGCGACCTGCGATCTCCCACGGCCACCCGCACTTGAGCTGAAAGAAAGTCCTCTGCCCTCCCACTTCCCTTCCTTCATGAAGGCTCACGTACACACACACACACACTCATACGCTTTCCACTGAGTTCTATAGCCTCGTCTGAGATTTTCACTCCAAATGGCCTCTAAAATGAGAGGAAAGATGATTTGGCGCACAACAGATGGGCACAGGGTGGCACAGACTGGCACGCATGATGCTCACTGCTGCTCATTAAAATGCAGATTCATAATTTCAACTCAACACATATTAGTAGGATAAAGCACAATCCAACTCATTACTTCTAACCTCAGTGTTGCCATATATGAGGTCAAATCTATGGTTCAGGCAATGAGTTGTTGACAAACATTTTCTAAAATGTGAAAATTAAACTATGTGAACGTGCACTGATCTCCAAATGGAAAGTGTATGTTCCTATCAGTAATTAAATGCATTATTTAGTGTTTTCAATAGAAGTGTGGACACTAAAGGTTTGTAGGGATGTTTGGTCATCTATCAAGTGTCACTTTAAGAAAAGAGACTTTCTTTTCTCGATCCTGAAACCTTCTCTGCCACCCATGCGGCCACGTCTCTGACTCTCCGAATCTCAGGGTATAGTTTCCACTTGCACAGAACCGGCTCATCATCCATCATGCAACAGCAGGGTATGAATATTTATTAATCAAACATACAGGATGTCAATGGGTGGGTAAGTGAGATTTAGATGTGTCTGGCCTTCTCGGGCCTTCCTAGAAAGTCGAACGAAGAACATGACGTCGTTGATATAGTGTTACGTTATATGGAATCACTGGCCAAAAGTCACTTTGTTCCCCTGAGAAACTGACCCAAGGTCAGAAAATGGAGGTCCAGAAGCTTCTCAATCACTTGGCAACCCTTCCCTGCTTTTCCATTGGTCCATTTCATAATCTGCCAATCATTCTACACTGCCATTGTCATGGCGATGACAGAAGTGCTCTTTGTGTTGCCAGGAAGAAGCTGTGTGCCCGACTCAGAGACGCAGGAGCTTGGGGCCTTGGGAGGGTGGGAGGGAGGGAGGGAGGGAGGGAGGGAGGGCCGACACAATGCAGAGAGGATTATTGGCCAGAAGACAATTCGGCCACCTGGGAGATTCTGTGTGTGCGTGCATGTGCGTGTGATCACCAATCATATTTATTTACTGCAGCATACATGTGAACCACGTCTGATGCCCTTTGCACTGCAGTTGTTTTGCTCTTGATCTTTTTACTGAATGTTGAACTGTGGACTTGGATCTGCACCAGCCACCCAGTGAGCCGTGATACTATAGAAATACAGTAGTGAAGGGTTTTCTGTGTTGGGCTGGCCATCTGGAGCAGATCCCAGTGAATCTGGAAAAAAAAATCTACAGCATCAGCATTCAATCTGATAACAAGAATGTTTGCTAATGCTAGTGTCTTTGTGATCATTAAATTTCGCTATCATTACTATTGCCACACACAAACATCTACTGCAGCTGTGAGGTGACCTCTGACCCCTGACCTCTAACTTGAACTGGTGCTGGGTCAATGGTGATTTGTTTTTGCACCAAAAATAATGTTGTGAAGTGTATGAATCAATAGTTCATTATACAGCACTTAATTTGGGTCATTTAATTTCATTTGCTGTCTTGCAATGGATCTCAGTTTCTATCACTCAACATTCCATTGGCCTCTGTGCTTCTCACAGATGTGCAGCGGTAGGTCCTGGTTAATTCCTCTGGTGCAGCAAAAACAACAACAAAAAAAGTATAATATACGTATAAAATACGTATATTAAAAAAAAAAAAAACCTCATTATGTCTTAAACACAACATGTACTCAATGTGCAAAAGCAACAACAAAAACAAAATTAAAAACAAAATTGAGTCTTTCCCTGTCAGAAGGCTGAAATCAAGGAACACGTCAGTGGTGTCAAAGTCACAAACCTTCTTTGATTATTTAAAATCAAATTCGTTAAATGGTCAAGTTAAATGGCTTTTAGACCTCTAAAGCAAAAAAAAAATTACATTTTTTTTTTTACATTTTTGCTTTATTGCTTTAAAAAAAATGTGGAAACTATTTTGACCTCTAATTAACGACAATAAGAAAAAAGTTCTTTACTTTCAGATAATTCTAAAGCTCTTATTTATTTTTTTCCTCTCGTCTTACTTTCATTCTTACCTCTTTTCTCTTCAGCTGAAATGCCATTAACTATGTCCATATCCATGTCCCTTCAAAAACTGATTAGCAATAATTTTTATTAGATTCATGTCATCCACTAGTTTCCACTTCCTTCAGCTCAAAATGGCCATTTCAGTGACTTTTAGATAGAATCGCTATCAGAATAAACTTGAGATGAAAGACAGAAGCAATGTCAAAAGTCAGCCGTGGTGCCAGAGGGCCTGTTTTGTCACTGACGCAGCTGAAGCTCTTTTACACGGTCTCTCCTGGGAGGCATTAGCACTAATTTGAAGTTTAATTTGACGTGACTCCTCGGCTAATCGTGCAAGCTAGAAATTAATTAATCTGACTTGACTTGTGCTAATTTGCGACGGCTTCAACGCAGCATTCCCTTCGGAGGCCACAAACAAACATGAGCGGCCTGGCTGGCGGAGACGTGTTGGTGACACGAACGGCTGAGACAGGTGGGACGCAGGCAGGCCTGGAGTACGCCTCGCATCTGAAATGCTTTCACCCCGCATGGCCTCTGGGAAGCCAGGCACCCGCTCATGACAGCTTTATGCCAACAGCTGGCAAAATGTAATTAACAAATCAGGACGATGTTGCCAATAAGTGAAAAACATCTTTTTTCCAACAACATTTGGGTCACTAGTGCCCTCATGGATGCCTTATATAAACTGTATGACAGGACGGGAGGCTCACGACGGATGAGCTTTTAGAAGCAGAAATTTAAGGACAGTTTTGCTTTCAACTGAGCCATTTAAAGCTTGGGAAAGTGCACCTCATTCCTGCTCTCCATTAGGAGTCTTTCTCAAGGGCTTCTTTTTCATCCTCAGAGGAACTTAAAAAATTGATCAGAAAGTGAAAGTGCATCCTTGAAAACATGTAGGTCTTCACAACAATAGAAAACAAAACATCAGATGGAAGAGGGATATGTGTTTTATCAGTGCACTGTGATAAATGGAAGGACTGGATCTATACTGGTTAACAGTGACAGTGTCTCCATCAGATTCTATTTCAGTAGATCACTGTCTCAGTCACAAAATCCTTCCTCTGCACTGAAACATTTGCTTCCTAAAAATCGCACAGTGCACTGCAAAAACTGAGTGATGATGTACAAATTCTTGTCATCAAGTATATCATTGGTATTTTAAAACAATACTAAAATGACAAATTTCATGAGAATCTGTAGCGAGAGCACAACACAGATTACTGTGTGAGTAATGCTCACACAGACAGATGCAACAGAACAGCAAAAAAAGAATAAATAACTTTTGATACGCAAACTGAAGTATAGTCATTATGAAATTTCATCAATCAGAATACCACTTTTAATAAATCGTAAATTTGTCATATATAAACCAGTCATAAAAATTGTCATTAGGAAAATATTTTATAAATTAGAAAATACAAATTACTGGTTACTGTCAGCAGTGTATTTGTTTTCTTAGCTAAATAAAAGTAAGAGATAAGAAAAAAAAAGTCAGGGGGAAGAAAGAAAACTGGTATTACATTTGACATTTCTGTCCCCTGCACTAGGGTCGCCAGGTTTCCCAACAAAACCCGCCCAATTACTACTCAAAACTAGCCCAAAAATAGCCCAATCGCATTTCGAGGGGGGTCCCCGCATTCCAGGGGGTAAAATGCACGTTTTGTGGTGGGGTTCCTCTGGTAAAGTTAGCATTCCAGGGGCTAAATATTATGTTATTGGGTTCGCTTCAACCCGCGGACATGAAAACCAACCAGCGGCAACATTGTAGCCCAATTCGCGGGAAAACAGCAGACTTGGCAACACTGCCCTGCACTGAACCTCAGTCAAATACAGCAGCATTAACTGCATTTATTGCATCAGAACACATACTTTAATTCATAAGCACTACAGAATTACATTATTTTTACTGAGAAAACTGACAGGAAGACTATAAGAGACTATAGGACCTTAAAAATGATATTTCAAAAACTTTTGATATGAAGAATCTGTCTGAAACTGTGAAAGATGGTGCTTATTGACTAAAAAACGAAAACCCGGGGGGGTTGGGCGAATACAGGCCTCATGCTGTAATAAATGACATCTATTGTGGTGTTTAAAGCTGAAGCTGCATCCTGAATGAACAGCATAACACATGTGCTTCTGTAACAGAACAAACTATTGCTGCTTCTATTTCCACTGTTTGCTCACCTGAGATGGGCCACTGCAGCGCATGTCACTAACAGGTCAATAAAATAACAAAATCCATGCATCACCACTAATCCATGCATCACCACTAAAGAATTACAGTTAAAAATACAATGTATGCTCCTCTGGGAGTTTACACTTAGCTATTGGCTGCAAAAACATTACAAATAATATAAAATACAGTGGAAAGCAGATACACAGCAGATATAATGTATTCTCTATTATATGCATATGTGATGCAAAAAGTGACTTTCTTTTACTCCCATTTGATGTCTGTATACAACACTTGTGTGACTTACTTACAGCAAATAACGACTCAAATGTCTCAAATAATGACTGCACTAATGGCCATGAGTGTTTACTGGCTATATGTGTTTTACAGCACCGAGTTACAGAGATGCATGTGTAAAATGTGTGAGTGTGTGTGTGCGTGTGAGTAGCTGAGGGCCTGTCAGAGGAGTCAAAGAGCAGACTGATCACAGAGCTGCTGAGCTTTTGAAGTCTCTCAGGGACTGACAGCTCTTCAACCCCATGAGAGCACGAACACACACACACATACAATGTGAACCAAGAATGATGCCATAAAGCAGCATGCAAATGAAAGCAGAGAGAGTAAATACAGGAAATGGCACCGACTCCTGCTTCACAAACACTCTGTTTTACTCCATTTTTTCCCATTCATCCACTCCATTAATACATTTTTATTCCTTTGTCTCTTTTTACTGGATGCAGTATTCCCCTTCTCATAACCCTTTTGAAACAGATGGTGATAATGCCATTGGAAGAAACTAAAATTATGGCCAAAGGAGCTGCAGTGTGTAATTCAATTTGAAAGTGTGAAGCTGTTCACACTTAACATTCATTTAGGTGTGAGGATTTAGCAGACATGTTAATCCATTCAGTTATTCATGTTAACCCTCAGGTACATTTGCAATGAACGAACAATTAACATGTTTTGTTTTCATTTTAAAACATTTTGCAGACACACTCACAAACCCATCAGATTTCAATTTGTAAATCTGTGTGTCTAAGATGTCAAAAGAAGTGGACACCTTTGCAAGATCAGCATTACTGCTGCTCAACATGTTTTTAATAGGTTGTTTGCACTTGATGTCATTGCTGATTTTTCTCCATAGGAATCACTAGCAAAGACTCAAAATGCCTATGTTTTGCGTTGTTTATGGAGAAACTGACTGAAAAGTGCAGCAAAAAGTGGCCTGTAAACCTCTTGATAAGTAGGAGAGTCGGATAATGCTTGTGTGTGCAAATGGTTAAAAAGATATAATAATATGTTAAGATATTAATAAAGAAATATATAAATAGATACCGAGTGAGACAGCGAAAATTCACTTAATGCTAAACGGCACATGTAGACACAGTGTAGGATTATATTTGTAGTTTCAAGAGCTTCATTGATTATAACGGAACATTGTGAGATTCAATAAATTGAAGTGAGTGACAGCTTTTTAGTGACTATAATTAGTTCGGAATTTGAATAAAAGTTTCGCTTTACGTGCTGCCAACTGGACCAATAGCCACAAACCCTGCACATGTAGCAAAGTTTCAGGAGTGACTGAAAAAGCAGAACGGATGAGATACTGTACTGGGTTAGACACTATTACAAGAGAAAGCTACAAAAAGAAAATCACAACATATGTTGGATGTGATCCTTATGTCATGAAGAGATTTTTCAACTAAATTGAAATAGTTGCCTGCCATCAAGGCGGTGGATATAAGCTAAGCAACTAAGCCTGATTGCAAACTAACTATTTCAAAAGTGATTCCTACATTTATATGAAGGGTACAGGATATATGTCACTCCTGAAACTACTGCTGTAAAGGGTTTTTGGCTATTGGTCCTGTTAGCAGCATGCAAAGCAAAACTTTTTTTTTTTTTAATTCTGAATTGATTATAGCCTAGAAAGCAAGCAAATAGTGCTTCCATATAGTCACTAAAAAGCTGTCACTCGCTTCAATTTATCGCAATCTCACAAGGTTCCGTTGTAATCAACTGCAAATAAAATAGTATTTACATTGTGTCTACATGTGGCATTTAACATTGAGTGAATTCTCACTGTCTCACCCTGTATCTATTTATATATTTCTTTATATCTTAATATTATCTTTTATTAACCATTCACACACACAAGCATTATCCAACTCTCCGCCTGACTGCAGAGGCAGGTTTACAAGCCACTTTTCCCTGCATTTTTCAGTCAATTTCTTGCCTTTTCCTCCTTATGAACTGCAAACTTTCATACACGATATGAAATGAAATTTCTCAGTTTGACTGACTTCCATAAACAACTCAAAACATAGGAATTTTGAGTTTCTGCTAGTGATTCCTATAGAGAAAAATCACTTCCTGCCCTCCAGCATTTCGCACGTCATCACATGATTGCATACAACCTATTCACACAAACACGGCAATCCTGCAGTGAATTCTCACTACAGTACAGGTGAACAGTGTAAACAGTTTTGTTTACAGCAAAGGAAAACCAGTTTCCTCTTGGCTTATATCGACATCTTTCTTTACAAATCTTTAGTTTGTACTTCCAATTCATGACCGTTGTTTTGTTTTGCTCTCTCCTTTGCACTTCCATGTTCATTACTTCTCACTAGAGCTTACGCTATGCCTACAACCTACATGATCCCCAAGAACGCCACTCTCTCGTGAACACTCACATGACAGTTAGCGGAAGCTAGAGATTACAGTTTTAAATATAGATATTTTTCTTACACAAATCCATTCCTTCATCTTAGAAGGCCTTTACTAACCCCCTGGAGCCATGTGGAGTACTTTTTTTGATGGATGGATCAGCCCGATCTCATGGTAATTCGTACATATTTTACGAGGTGGCTATTTCGTACGAATTCGTATGACCTCACTCGTACAAATGCATACGATTTGAGCTAAAACATACATATTTTATGAGTTGCACAAGTGAGTGAGATCGTACGAATTTGTATGAGTGAGGACGTACAAATTCGTACAAACTAGCCACCCTGTAAAAAATATGTACAAATGAGATAGCGTTAGATGGATGCATTTTTTTCATCTTCAATATCTCAACCACCATTCACTGCTATTATAAAGCTTGGAAGAGCCATGACATTTTTTAATACACAAAAGCATAATTTACATTTCCTTTGATAATAGTAAAAACAAATATCAGCAAAATGACACCAGTGTTCCAGTGTCTGTATTTCAACCATTCTTAACAATTGTCCCAGCTCTCTTCCATCTGACATATATTAAAGTTAATATCACTGTTGAATCCAATCTCATCATAATTCCAGTATCTGACATCAGTCATTAGTCATATGATATAATAAAACTATAAACTGCAAAACTGAGTAAAGGTATGAGCACACACACACATCTGTTTGGAAAACGTTCCTGCAGTATCTGCTTTATCAGTTGGTAATAGTGTGATGTAAAATGCTCTGAACAAATAGCATGGAATTTTATGAATAAAGCCCAATCTGTAATGAGCCTAATTTACATAGTAAGGGGGTGTGTTTGCATGGAAACGAATGCCAATTATTTAATTTACATACTGAAGGAGCAGTTTACACCTGCTTACACTAGCTTATGGATGGTTACTGAATGAGACATGGTGTTTGCGCTGAATAACTATTTTGTGAATTCTCCCCTCAGTGTCCAGTGTCTTCTGTGGTTTCAGTGGTTCAGGTAGCTGTGGTTTCTGTGGTTTCAGTGGTTCTGTTGCTCCATAGTTTGCATGTTCATAGCAAACTATGGAGCAATAGAAGTGAACATAAAAATAAAAATAATTAATCACTTTTAAATACATATATTAATAGACATTTAAAACTTTGTTTAATTAATGTTTTAAAATGTAGTTGAATTAAACAATAAAATGGCAAATACGCACATTTTAAATAGGATTTTGTGGTGTAATTTGCTTATCTTTGCCATTTTGTCAAATGCTTGTCTTTAATTGTCAATAATTAAAAAAATTCCATTAGGCAATTTTCTCATTGGTGCAACATATCATAGACATAGTGTCAATGAAAAAAGTACATAGACATAGTGTCAATGAAAAAAGTACGATTTACCACATACTTGTCGTGGAGTACGGTAGACAGAATGAAAAGTAAACTGCTCGTTTGAGAACAACTCTTCCTGTCTATGCGATTTTTCTTTTGTTAGACAACAAAGATGCTACATTACTGATATTGAAATGCTTCTTTGGTCACTGATCAACCAGACTTACTGGAACATTATACTCTGTGTACTGTGTCTATTCATTCATTCATTCATCCATTCATTCGTTCGTTCATTCATGTACACCGAACCAAAGGCACATCACAGCTGTCTCTGATACAGTATCTGCACTGACATCATCTGTCAGCATGACTTTTAAGATGCATTTCATTGTAACGCTGTAGAGGGCACAGAGACGACCTTAATAGAGAGCAAGTTTTCCCAAGTGGGACCATAATGGAACTGCACAGGATTCATTAGAATGTTACAGAAACATCAATGCTGAGTTAAATTAACACACTCCCTTCTGAGATTAATTAAACTTGGCACAAAATGCCATTCAGTTTATTTAATGGAGCTAACTGATCTTCTGAAAGCCAGACGCTGGTAAGTGGATGCTAGTCACCTGGATAGTCACCAACTATGCTTAATGCTTGGCTTATGAATAATAATAGATTATGTAGGCGGATGTTCCAAGAAGGTTACCTAACAACGTCACCTAATTAATATTCATCAGTCCATGTCATGGTTTCATAACCAGCTCCGCTTCAAACTCACGTATTGAATGTTGGGTGTATTAAGGCGCTGTTTTTGGAAATAAGATTTGAAACAGTTTGCGTTATGAAAAGGTCCGTGTAATTGAAAGGAAGTTAAAAAAGAAACTGATATGAGAAAGAGCAAGGTCTTTGATTTTTATTAATTCTATCACTGTAAATAATTATCAGCTCCTAACAAGATCCTGCAGCTTTAACAAGTATATGAACGTTTTTCAAAGAAGTGAAGATGAAAAATACCTTTTTTAATGATACATTCTCAATATCCGTTTATTTTCTAGATTTAACCTTAAGGTCTGAATTATGTGCATGTATTTGCTGAAGGTTGTATTCTTTACCCACTCTAACCTCTTTTTCTACCAAACAGACCCACTTTTAAGAATATAAAAGCCAATGTCCACAACACACAAGCTCTCTTACCATACAAACAGAAGATATTATTAAACTTCATGAATTCTCAGAATCATTAAGCAAGCGTTCAAACAATGCTCCAGTCCATCAAGCTGTCCTGTTCATATCTCTTACGAAAATTAACCATGGTTTTACTACAAATAAAACAACAACAACAACTAAAATATGGTTACTATAGTTAAACCATGATAACCACAAATTAACCACACTAACCATAGTTTCAGTATGGTATTTGTAGTAAAACTATAGTTATACAAATGGTAATCAGTGCACCAAAAAACATTGTTACTACACATTTAATATAATAAAACCACTGTTAATTTTTGTAAGGGATGAATTCTGCACTTGTCTAACACAAAACACACTTGTATTGTGCATTCACTCTCCTCCAAAGCCTGTCCAGAAGACATTCACTCTTCTCCAAAGCCTGCCCAGAAGACTCAAGAGGCCTCAACCCAGGTTATGAGTATTCATTAATATATTTAGATTCTTTCTCTTAATTTAATCTTAGATGTGTGCTCATTCAAGACTCACCAAAGCCAAAGGCTGGAGATGCAGGGATGGGAGACGACTGGACAGAAGTGGAGGTGTAGAGACCAGTGACCAGCAGCCCATCGAAGTATGTACTGGTGGAAATCGTCACTGTAGACATGCAGAGAAAAGAGACAGAGTGTAAGAATTCACAGATGGGGTCACTGTTCAATAAGATTTGATAAAAATCCAGCCAAAAAAATACTTCAAAATGATGACAAATTATCACAGTAAAGTTAACTTTGAGTGAGTTTTGGAAAAGTGCTTTGGTACCCAGTAAGAAAAGAGTTTAATGATTTTCCATCCAAAATGTCTACTTTGTTATCATTTGAGGAAAAAAATGCTTATGGTGCCTGGGAAGATACAGTACAAGATGTGCTGAGCACTGGATTTTATTCTGACAGATCCAAAGAGTCAAACAACAAATCATTTGGACCAGATGATGATTTGAGAGTCAAATCACTAGTCCAATCATTTGGGCTGATCAGGACTGTTCATTGAACAAATCACTCACAGAATCTTAAAATTATTTTGTTTCTGGAAAAAAAAAAAAAACCTACATAAAGTAAAGGAAGCAGAAGCAGAAAAAAATCAATATGTAAGTAAATAACATACAGTACAAAAACCAACCAACCAAAAATTACAAAATGAATTTGTTCTGAAGTACATAGTCCAACAGACAACAGCAATGACGTTTGGGAGGAAGGTTGCGTCTCCGAGCTCACAGTGTTCTCACTGAGGTTCTATAGTGTAGGGCAAGCGACAGAATGCAGGCATAATGTCACATGAGAGAATGCAACACCTCAATCACACCATGATTGGGTCCTCAAATCCATCAGCTCACTACTCATTTACAATTTCAGTTAGAAATACAGATTACAGATACAAATACAGAGAACTGCCACGTACGGTTCTATAGTAAATGCATGCATTACTCCAAACATGTTTCTCATTGATTTGTACAAACTGAGGAACGAGACAAAATTATTGTCTGTAGTAATCAACAGAATGGCACAGATGTGGTCCAGAGACGCTGAATGGAAAATAACTCAGAATATTCCTGAACAGCTCAGAGAGAGCAGATGTGTGTCCAGGAGGCAGGCGGCGGCAGCGGGGGCGAACGCGACACCTCACCAGCACAGACGGCAGCTGTCAAAAAGACATGTTCGCATGGTGAAGATGTCACTAAACACTGTGAGAAAATACATCTAAAAAGAGAGTGAGATTGAAAGAAAATGTGGAACAGACTACCTTGACATTCTGTCAGAGCCTGAAGTAACATACAACAGCAAAGCACGTCCTGATTTTGCTGAGTTAGAGGTGTTCCTGGGTCAACATATTTTGTTGACCCTGGAACAACATTTTAATCCAAAAATTTTATCTTGACCACATCCCTACACCTAAACCTAACCTTTCCCATGATTAATCCCTAAAATCAGAGAAAATAATAGATGAATGACACTAATGTATAAGCACCAAACACTGATTGTAATCCTAAACTTCACAAAAACTATAAACTGATTTTTCAAATCTGATTGGTTAATCACAATGTTGTTCCAGGGTCAACAAAGATGTTGATCCAGGAACATGTCATACTTGGTAAAATCAGGTTCTGCCAACAGGAAATGTAACCAATGCACATACTCTAAAAATGCTGCTTAGTCAATATAAATAAAATGAAAAGAGCTTATGCAACACCATTCTTGAACTTCATTTCAATGCATGTTTTTGTTTCTTTTGGACTGGGCAGAGTGTCTTTATTCTTGGCTTGGGAGAGTGAATGTTGAGTTTACATGTTATTTTAATTATATGTGTTGTTGAGCAACATTAGAAGAGCAGAAAGAGCAGACGTGTTTGTGTTTAGTGTTCTGTTAGAATTTCTGTAGGCTGGAGTAAATACTGGATCTTGTGCTTCCTTAAAGATGCGTACATGACCTTTGTCCGCAACACAAGTTAATTTCAGATTTTGATCGCAGTAGAAGTTCTTCGTTCAGTGAAAAGATGGACTAGTTTATGAATAGACTGGTAATTTTAAGACAAGTATTTCTGACAAGAAATGTGGTTCAAAACCACAAGCCAACAGCAGATACGCTTTGAAAGCCTGCTGGTTTAACCAACTGTTTGACAAAATCCCACAGACAGATCATGAAATAGTGAAAGAAAATCATGATTATTAATAATATTAGTTGCAGTTTGATTATTTCATAAAAAAATATTACTAGAGACTCTCACTATTTCTTTCTTTCTACTTAAGGGAGAAGCATAGAACACTCTTTGTGTGTAAGTGTGTGTAGTTTGTCTAGACGTGGATACACTCTGGATTAAAAACATATCCCTCGTTCCTGCCTCTCTCCCCCCATGCCAGCTTCAATAATTCATCCTCTTACTGCCAGTGTAATATCTAGTCCTCTCACTCTCCATTTTTTCCTTTTCTTTTTTATTTTTTTTAGCTACATTATTTCTTATGTTGCTTTCTAAACATTCAACTCCGTATGTACAGATCAGGGTGATCACTTTACATCCAGTTCAATCACAATCATTAAGTCATGATATCGATGAGACAAATATGTCATAGAACACATTACAAAAGGTTGAAATAAACATTTTGTCAGTGCATGTCAATTTCTGTCTTTTCCTTATACAAAGCTATTGTATAGTTTCAGAAAACATGGGATATAGCACACATAGTTGCTCTCTATCTTTCTTTTTAATAGTATTTTTGGAGCATAGAAGAAATTCAAAGATTTGTGCAAAGAATGAGTGCATAATGAGGGAATTAATATTGACAGAATTGTTATTTTTTGAGAAACTATTCCCTTAAATGTCAAGAAAATGCACTTGCATGTTGACAAATTCAGAGCCCAAATAGCATTTGCTCTCCTCACATGAGGCACCTCAGGCTCAAAGCATCCCTCCCTCAAGAGCGCAGCGCTTTTCATGCAGGAGAAGCATTGAAGGCGGGTGGGAGTGCAATGCGAGCGATTGGGCCAAGAGGTTATTATGAGCAACAAACAGCGTGGTGGAGGAGGGAGAAAACAGGGATTGAGGGATGTCTGGAAAGGCCCGTGGAAAAAGAGTGATCGATGAAAATGAAAGACGTAAATAATTCAGAAATCCATCTGAAAGGGGAGCAGAAGCGGGGGAAGGGAGGAGAAAAGAGAAGAACCTGGTAAGAGTAACTCATAAAAACAGACGTATTCACCTGCGGGGGTTTGCATGCGCACAAAGCTGCGCTTTGATGAGAACTCTTAACATTCACTCCACACCCGCACACACTCAAACTCTCCCAATGAGCAGTATTTGACTGTCTTTAGCAAAAAGTGAGATGACGTGCCACTGGGAGATGCGGCAAGTACGTCAATGCAACATAGTAAATGAACTGAAACGTGCCTGCCGTTTTCCATGCTTTTGGTGTGATCGCTTCCATCTAGTCTTGTCCATCCAGCCGCTTTCTCTTTGTCTCTTTACCGCCCTGCCCATCATGCAATATAGATGGTGCAATGTAGTACGCCTCATTACCAACACTCACCGCCACGCTCCTACTCAAGTATTGATAAACCTTGGGTCTGGAAAGCATCCCTGGACATTAACAGAAGGGGCTGTTTTCTGTTGTAGAAGAATGCCAAGCAGATAAGAAATGGCTGTGTTGGGAAAAAGTGCAGGAACAATGCTTCTTGAAGCATCTTCTGAAATTGCTGGGAGAGAGGCTGTGAGCCACTGAGGTTCAGCAGGTTTAGACACGAATGGCTCTATATGTGTGGTGCCGTCATCTGAACAGCACCTGGTGGCACCCTGAACGCCAGACGCAGGAGCTGAAGACTGAAGCGAGAGCAGTTGGCAGGGCTGTACATTACCTCACTCCTAGTTAACAGCATGGCAGTGGAACAACGCCTGCCAGTGTGCGCAATGAATATCAAATCTTAATGTGCATGGGCATTTGTTTGCAATAGCTGCTCCTAGTCAAGCAGGTTCTATTTGTACAACACTTATATATACAAATCAGCTACTCCAGTGAGCAAGACAAAAGCGGCTATTGAACAGAAGAAGAAAATTAACTCCAAAAGATGTTTAAGTAGAGAAACTTTAGGAGGAACCAGGCTAGTTCCTACACAGCAACACAGATGAGAGTCTAGAACCAGAGAGTTGTGGACGAAACCCGCTGGTGATTCTGATGTACCAGGAAAGGAAATGCATATTTGAACTCCTGATTATTATTCCAGCCTGTCACCTGTGACCCCTCCACAGATTTAGGAAAATGTTGTTTCAGCCATCAAAACCACAGTGTCATACTTCCACCTCTGTGTAGGTCAGAAGGTACAGGCACTTGCAATATGAAAGAAGCGTAACCCCGTAGCCATCTGAGCTGCATTTGACATCCCACTGGAAACCTCGTATGCCCTTGAGAAGCCGGAAGCAGGGAGAGGCCACCAGCAGCGACTCGGGCCATCTGTTTCCCCGGCTGGGCCAGTACCAGAGAGCCATTTCCCTGCCTCTTAAGTTGAATGCTGCTGAACCAGGGCCTTGCGACTGAAGACACTGGGCTACACCGTATCAGTCAGCATTTGTGTGGAATGTGTGATGAGTTTACGTGTGTCAATGACAGCTGGATAGGTCTTATCAAACTGTGATGATTCTCTTGTGCAACCCTTGAGCGCCTCTCTGCCCTGCTGGCCAGGCCATCTGCTGTTACGAGGGCCTGTTGCTGTCAAACACGCTCGATCGCTCTAACAAACATTAACAGGTCGGCTTCCTGAGTAACAGCTTCTTTAATGATGCTTCTAACCTCTTAATAGATGCTAACCTCCCTTCACATTTGCTCTGAACACAAGTAAAAACAAAACAGAATGCATAGGCGATCATGTTATTCTGATGTTTGCTATTCCATAAGGAAAGCTGAAAGCTTATAACATATAAAACAGTGGCTTCTATGGGAAACCAGTTTCAAATTGTGCAACCTCTGATCTGGTTAATATCTCACTTGAAACAGACCATGATTCTGCCTTGTAAATGTGACACTAATGAGAACTACAATAACAACATTTCCTCAGACAATTTTGCCCAAAATTACTGCACTGAGTTGGAGACGGTTTGATTGGCTCTCTGACCAGTGTTAGGTTTGTTATCAAACAGTATCTTATTCAGACATCAAACTTGTTTTTCGTTTCTTTAACTCTTGATACACTACATAGCAAAAAGCAAGTGGAAACTCCCTATTATTTCATTTTTTCCAGTCATTTCTTAATCTTATACATAAAAGTGCTTCAGACTTTATTTGTGGAGTTGTTGTTTTTTTTCCCCCTGCATGTCAATGCCCTTGTACACAAACTAAAGTTCATAAAGATGGTTTACTGAGTCTGGTGGGGAAGAACTGGCCTGCACAAAACCTGGACCAGAACCATTAAAGTCCACACTGAGAAGTTCAGGGCTGGTCAACAGGGTAGTCTACCTTTATGACAAAGTAAGTCATAAAAAGTGTGCAAAACTGTGTGTGTCACTGGGGCAGAACGCTTAGGTGTTTCAACCCTGCTCCTGACAGCTAGCAGAGTTCAGCTCTAACCCCAGTGAAACACAACCAAACCAGCTAATCAAGGTTTTTAGGGTTACAAGATAATTACAGGCACGTATGTTGGAGCAGTGTTAAAACTGAAGTCTGCAGGAAGGTAACTCTCCAGGAGCAGAGTTGGAGACCGCTGGCTTAAAGTGACACCGTTGTACCTTATCTGCCCTTTAACGGCTGAATGTTAGTATTTAGAGCAGTAACATGTACCCTTACCATGAACCTTTTAGAGGTAGATAAGGTACAAAGTGTCCTTTCAAGTGTACTGCTCTAGTAAACAGGTTAGTGTCTGACCTCACTGATGCTCTTGTATCTTAAACATTTAATTTCAAAAGCATGAATAAAAGCACAAAAGCCTCCCTGTGCTACTTCAACATCTTCCACTTTCCTTGGAAAATCTTTAACTCAGGGGTGCCCAAATTCAATCCTGGAGGGCTGGTGTCCTGCAGAGTGTAGCTCCAACTTCCCTGAATACACCTTCTATGCTTAGCCAAAGCCACTAGATGGCAAGCCTGCAACCCAAAAAGCGTAACGGCTAAAGCTAATGCTTCCGGTCTGGCAGTACTTGGGAAAGGAGAACAGAGGCAGTTTTTTTTAAATGGATGTCAATGGAGTAGAGGCTTCACCTACGCTGAATAAACAGCTTTTTAGAAGAAACGGCTTATCATTTAATGGATCGACAGCCTATCTGCTAATCTTCAACATGTTTTACACTAAACAATACTTTTGGCTTGAACTATTTTTAGAGTTTACCATGAAAAAAAAATGCTTTTTTAAAAGAGAAGTCACTGACTTTTTGTGACAGGTGGGATTTAACTTACAGCACTTCTCATTTATTCCTATGGTATCCGTAAACGGCGATTGAGTGTTGCACAAGTCTGACTGAAATTGAATGACGTCAAGGCTGTAATGTGATTGGTTATTAAGGGACACGTGATCCAAGTTAGCCATTACATTTCTCCAATAATGAGTAATACAGAACCTCTCATCTCCCTATAGTAAGAAAATCTCTGGTCTAGCAAGAGCTTGATTAGCTGGTTACAGTGTGTCTAACTGGGGTTTGGGCTAAACACAGGACACTGGCCCTCCAGGACTAGGCACCTCTGCTTTAACTGGATGTTGAACATGGATGCAGGGATTTGCTCACATTCAGGCACAAGAGCATAAGTAAAGTTTATTTTTTAAGTAAAAGTTTAAGTCAATAAAAAAAATTCTGACCAATGACTACCATTGATTTGTGAAAGTCTACAGATGCATGCTGAGAAGTTAAAAACATGAACTGAAGGTGAACTGTATTCTGTGGGATGGTTCCTGCAATTGAAATATGTATTCATGAAATGCATTGACAGTATTTAGACAGCTAGAAGATCCGGAATGTGTGCTACTGGAGTCAGTGACAGTCTTCAGTTACTGAAGTTTTATCCCTGTGAGATTTCCCATGTGTTTACGCTCCACACCGTGACACTGAGGGAAAGGGATTCTGGTACCATGATAAGCAGAGAACTCGCTGCGTTAGAAATGAACTATGCAAATAAATCAACTCTAACCCCTCTTTTAACAAAACATCCAATCCATTTGCACTGCTATGTTGCTTTTCTCTTTTCTCGTGATCAAAAATGACAACACTAACAAGCATTTATGAGAGGGAAAAAATGACAGTTTTCAGGATTATTTGGTTCAGGATTTCTGCCAGCACAAGCTTGAATGCCTGCGCTCAGCAAGATGACTGTAATCACTTCCATGTGCTGAAACACTGCAACAGTTTACAGTTAAAACATTCAATTCAATAACGATAGACAGAAAAGATAGATAGACACACAGATAGATAGATAGATAATCTTACACCTCTTGATAAAACCTCAAAAACCTCAAAGGACATATCAAAATGACGTCAGTTTTACTCCTTTCAACCCCTGACGGCCCTCCACACACCCACACAAGCCGGAACATTTCCTTTTCCAGAGCTCCATCTATTTCTCACGGACAGATAAAACTATCACATAGTCACTAAACACCCAGAACACTGTTCCATAAACACACTCCAAACACGCTGCGGAAACTATTGGGAATTTCATTGTGAAACACAGAGAAACTCAGCCCAGGGCTTGTGTCATGTTTTTCTTTATCTTCATGACTGTATTTCAGTAAGCACAAAGAACAACTGGGAAAAAACTCTCACTTACAATATCTGATCTGGACACTAAATAAAAATCCTTCATCACTGCAGTTAGTCAGAATTCTCAGGAATTTTAGTGAAGCCCCTATATTAATTTGACTTTGATTAGACAGCTGTGTTTGTTTTTTTGTAAGTGGCAACATTTTCAACCTTTTTTCAGCTCAGTGATGGACTTACAGATGATTACTGTTGTTTGTACACATGAGCAATGTGGTGAAAAATGGCTTTGACTGTCACATAGAGTGGTTGAATTTGAGATTTTTGAAGTTTATTTTGCATCTGAAACAGATGTTAAGAGCAGGCGTAAACCAGATGTTTCAGCTGATTAACTAGTTGATAACACATGCAACAGCGTCACACAATAATACGAAATCTATTAGGAATTTTCAAAAGGATCTACCCTGGGAAATATTCAGTTATAAGTGCAATAGAACATTTTCAGTGCACACATCTGAAAAACATGATTCCTGGGAGAGAAAAGATCTGTGTATGAAACAAAAGCACAGACAAAGATAAAAGAGAATAGTAAATAGCTTTCACCTGCCTTGCTCTTGGCACGGCCCTTCTTAGGGCTGATATTTCAAACTGCAGTTTTTATGAGCTCAACGGTGCACATTAGCACATTATCTATATTCTACTCATTCACTGAGTATGCAAACATCAGCCACAGCTCGGTTACACCGGCTTCTTGTGCATTTCTGTATAGAAGAAATTCATTCTTTTGGTGTTTTGCAAGTAAGATTCACCAACACCAGGCAGTTCTCCTACACTGCTCCTCAAAACTTACAGCATATGGAAATAATGTTCTGTATGATTGATTGTTCTGTCACTATAAAGAATGTTTCAAATACTGATCTTAACTCAGTTTCAAGCATTGAGTAACTTTTCATCAGGGGGGTTGTGTTTGGAGGGACTCCTGAGTCAAAAGACAAACCTTGCTTGTTTTATCTTGCCATTTTTGTAAAAATAAAACTACTAACACATGAATCTGAATTAATACACACTTAAGCATGAACAAGTCATCAGTAAAGGCTACAAAGACCTCACCTGTTAGTATTTGCTGATTTCTGTTGATATTGATGATATTGCTTATGTTGCTCCTTTTTGTAAAAAATGTACCTTGACAAAGGCTTGTTGCCAAAATGATGTTAACAATAAAAAAAAAAAAAATTAAATGGTTAACTCACCCAAAAATGAAAATGCTGTCATTAATTACTCATATAGTTCCAAACCTGTAAGACCTTCGTTCATCTTCAGAAGACAAATTAAGATATTTTCGATGAAATCTGAGAGCTTTCCTACCTTGCATAGACAGCAACACTACTACCATATTCACTCCTGCTAGACTGGCTTGAAACATGCTAATATTTGTGTAAAGTTAACAAAATTTGTTACATGTGTTTCTGCTCTTTTTCTGATAAGATGCGCATGAACCTTCACTAGATATGTTTACAAGCACTAATTTTCATCAGTCTGAATGAATTAAATTTCAGATTCTGTTTATATGAACCCTAAACACTGCAATCTGATTCATATATTTGTTTATATGTATTCTGAACAACCTTCAGCACATGTGCAGTCTGTCAGTCACTACATTCAAAACCAGAGAAAAAGTGATAATGAGTGATACTGTACACCGGAGCTATAGCAAGTATAATTGTAGTTTTGCTTTGATTACATATCTTAAAGAAAGCTGACATACTGTGTGTCAAAAGAGCTTTTTTTAATTTGTAAACATTCAGTCTGCTCCACTGACCAGTTTGTAAGATAATAAAATATAAAGAATAAACATGCACACATTTAAAATGTAAAGATATGCATCACAGCACTGCACATATGCACAAGTCATATTCAGGCTATTACATGCTTTATTTTTTCCTGGTGATCAGATTCTATCTGGCTTCATTTAGCTCAAGCTCAGTCGAATCGAATGAGGTGTTTACATGAGGGCTTTTCAGTCCAACTGAGCCATACATCTGATTGTAAATGGATTATTTGTGTGCATGTGCTATTTACCCATAACAGAATGAACTCTGACAAACCAGTTTTAATAACTATAACATGACCTGAGCTATTTTTATCTAGAAAGCAAACAAAGTAGCAGTACTAATTATAATAACCACTCTCATTTCCTACTATTGTCATTTCACACAGAACATGGCCTGTGGAACGTCTTTTTCTCTCTTGAGGTCAACAGCTCTCATGGTAGTGTTTATGAGCTCTCAACAGATCTGGAGAAGGCAGCTGTTTAAATGGTTTGAGGTGGTTTTGAGAGCTGAAGAGTGAAGGCATGGAGAGGTACGAGATGTTATTGATGAGAAACGTTACCACTGTCATTTGGTGCAGTCAGTGACACAATGCACAGTGGCAATCTTAAATTTAAAGATGTTTTCTAATCCCATCCCATCCAGTCCTTTTAAAGCAGAAATAAAAGAAATGTATCTATTGACTTTAAACGCACACAATCTTCCAGCTTCACAGTTCAGTCTCTTACTGTTTATTTGGTGGCTAATCTGCCAGTGAAAGGCACTCAAAGCTTCTGTGCTGTGGTGAATGTCTGAATGTTATCAGCTGGAATGACACACTGCCCGAGGATGCGATTACAGGCGCTACAGAATCAGCTGTGCGAAGGGTGAGGATGCTTTCAGGACAGACAAGGAACATGTGAAATTACCTCACCAAATGATAATTGCTGAAACTGATACAAAACATTGCCACGTTTCTCTACAGTAATTGAGCCTATACATTACTGGCTGTTGGGAGCTTTATACCCTGTTGTGTGTTAGGAAAGCACACAGCATTTTTGTGCTAGAATGAAACAGATTATACACTTTTCTAACTTGCTTAGTTTCTGATTAGAGCTGTGCAATATGTATCGCCTATGATAACACTGTAATTGCTGTTTTTATGATGTGCGAGCCGACGTTATTGAGTTGTCACTCATTTCACAAAACAAAACAAAAAAAGCATGCCTTGATGCCACACCATGGCATGATGTAGATTCTTATGCATGATGTAGGTCTTATGTTTATATTATAGGCGAAGTTAAACAATATCACACAAGCAAGAGTGCTATATTCAATATCAACACAAACGTGATATATACAGTCCAGTAAACAAGACTTTAATATTGTATACATTTTTGACACATGCTTATTATTATTTTTATTCTCCAATAAAAACTGTTAGCAAACAAGGTAACACTTTATTTTGATAGTCCACTTTAGACATTTTACTAACAGTAAGTAACTTTGCAACCGTCTGCTTAATATCTTCTAACACTCTTCTGAACTTTGCAAGTATGTCAACTTATTCTACTAACCCTAAACCTAACCTAACAGTCTGCTCTGAGAGTTAGTAGACATGTAGTTGCAAATTAATGAAAATTAGTTGACATGTAGTTGCAAAGTTACTTATAGTTAGTAGAATGTCTAAAGTGAACCATCAAAATAAAGTGTAACCGCAAACAAACCCACAGAAGAACCGTTTGCGTGTCTCAGAGCAACACACAGCAGCACTTTGTTAACTAAATGAATCTGCATTTTGAATGATGTTGGTGTGTTGAATTAATTAATTCCCCATTCAAAAAGAAGCCACTTAATTTCTGCATGAATGAGCCATTTAATCGCCAGTTATTAATCTTTCAATGACAACCAAGAGCTTGACTTGAAAGTAAACTGATCACAATTTTAGACAAGCAATTCATAATCTGTAATTTGGTGCTAACAAGCAAAACAACGATGACCCTGCGTTCAGCAACCCTGAAGAACATTTCGCTCATTAGAGACTATTGGATCATTTAATTTTTAAATGCAGAAATTGAAATGGCTGCTTGAAAAAGCCAGGCACCGGCACTTACAGATGGCCTGCAGGTTGCTGTGCACACTGGCATCATTGCTGGCCATTTTGTATTGAGTTTAATGACTACCTGGCACAGTATTTCCATCTCTCTGGCATATTAGACTGCCATCATCACTATCCAGGGTGAAGCCCATGGCCAGATGCAACGGATTAATTCTGAGCCGTGTTTCACTGTCACATTTGGAGCCAAACAGGCAGCCGTCAGCGCAGACCCTGCCCATTAAGCAGCTATCACATTATGCAGAAAACCATCACAATGGGCTGCAAAACAATTCATGAATTATTGCTTCGTAGCTTTGGAAGGTATCTCGAGTGAATTCATTTGGTTCCACTGAGAGGAGTCATTTTTCTTTATTTAATCCCTCACAAATGTGCAGTCTGAACTTGTTCAATGTCAGAGAATGGGCTCTGTAATCTAAAATGCATTTTATAAAATCTAATCTGCTCACACCTGGTTTTAACATCCTCTTTCCTGATCAAATTAATCAAATCACTCATGAAATCAGAGACCCTCCCCCAGCTTATCACAGGTTAATATGGTTTATAAACAGGGCCTTAATTAGCTTCACCGTTGAGACTCTCCTGCGTCAACAGATGACAAACATGCAATTCAGAAAGTTCTTCTGTTGCTCAAGGAAGTGCAACATAAGTCAGCGCAAGTGAAATTTGCTTTATAGGGCCACAACAAATAATCTATATAATTGATAATAATCAATAATGAAAATTATCTCATTTTCATGATAAACATCCGCCAGTCCCGTCACTTTACAGCAGCGAATAATGCATTTATATAGACAAAAGGCATCTGAAATATATTGGAGGGTGCATAGTGAGCTGTGGATGACCCAAGTTGTCCTAAACAAAAGAAAGCTTGACATTAAACCTAAAGCAAACTCTCAAGTATTTAATGTGTTTAGCCCTGAGGGTTTTGGCAGTGTGCGCTTAAAGGCGTTTAAAACATGATTCCCCAGCCCATACCTTACATTTGCTGCTTAAATCCTTAAATGCTATAAAGTCACGCAAGTATTTCCATTCTGCTTTAAGGGCAGTAAGCGAATCGCCGTTAAACTTCACAGGTTACAGTGAATAAACGCCAGCGATAGAGATTAAAATATAGGCTGCGTTAAATAAACATTAAATTTAGGTTTAAAATGCTACATTTAACAAGTTGTATTGTCATGAGGGCAGTAACAATTAGGCTATATATATGTGTGTGTGTGTGTGTGTGTGTGTGTGTGTGTGTGCCCTAAGTTCTGTTGTCATGCGGGAGACATTGATAGATTCCATCATTTGAGTGTGAAGACAGTAAAATAAGTGCCTTGTTAGGATGCAGTCAGTGGTCCATTAGACATTTCATCTGTGTTTCTCATTGAATGTGGCTGAATGGTGACAAGAGAACATGAATCACACATTAGTATAGCAACTCTCAAATAGCATAGCCTGCTGAAATTTAGAGCTGGTTTCCCATGGGACATTAAAGCATGTCAGACTGGTGGTTACGGAACGGCTCAGCATCAGTGATCTATTGTAAAGCTCATCAGTATTGGAGATGCACATTAGAAAGCCCAGCGTGCAAACTGGACAAAGTGAACAATAGCAAGTTTAGCATCATATTCAGAAAAGTGCTTGTGCTTGTGATGATTTTAGGAAAAACAGACCGCATTAAATATCAGAGGGTGTAATAAGAGCATCATTCAGTTCCCATACAGTGACTGACAGCTCCAGCATTCACGTCTGACCTCTCAGAAAAACACCAGCACACCTCAGCGAAACTCATGATTTGAGGGTCCTTCTCATTTGTAGAATAAACGTGTGGGACGAGTTGAAGTTTAACATGGGGTTTGTTCACATTTCATATTCAAAAACATATTGTCTCTCAGCTGTTACTGCAAACCTTTTCTTCTCAATATTTCCTCATTTTTCTCAGCTACATTTTCAATAATGCCTAATTCTTTTGTTACTATAGCTTTTCTTTACTTATTTACTTCTATTCCTATATAAACTATTTCTGCCCACAGGCTTGTAGAACAACACAATTCATTGTCAACAAACAATGCTGCTGCTGCTGCTGCTTTATTTGAGAAATAAACTTTGACTTGAATTTTGTGTCTAAACTCAGAAGGCTCATGTGGATCGTATGATTCACGCCTATTGATTAAAAATGCGACTGGCCACAAGCCATATAACCTCAATCCTAATGAAATACACTTCTGCCTTTATAAGTAGGTTACATTTTTATCAAAACCAAAGAAAAATAACATAAAAATTACATTTTTAGGACACCTTACACCTTCACACAGTTCGTGTGATGGCTTCTCATCTGAATATCAAGCCAAACAGTGGCCCTATTAAAAAAGGACATTTAGATATTATCAGTGAAAAGAATGCAATATTAAAAATGCAGCTATATAGTTTCAAACTAATTCTAGTTATTCACATAGTAATTTGTGAAACTGTCCAGTCTATCAAGTACAGTGTGTAATTGCATTTCTGTCTTTTTTGCTCAGTCTATCTACCAGCTCTCAGCATGATTATCTGTGTATTTATTTCCAGAATGTTTATACTCTAAATCTGCAACACTTTGGCTTGTTCTCTTTGTCTTGCAGCCCTTCCATCCCCATTAATCCCCAGAATCCTCACGACCCCCGAACACACAAAGACGCAGGCGCGTGTTTGAGAATGAACACGTCCCTGTAGATCTCACAGGTCTGGATAAGGAAGATAAAGCTGAAAACACAAGACCTCATGCTTCTTTTCTCACACAAAGAACAGCGCCCGCTCTTCAAAAACATCAAAACACAAGCAGAAAACAGAGTTGAGAGGAGAGTAGATCAGCCTCTGAGCCACGGGCAGAAACTAAGTCTCTTGCATGCTTTACATCCACGGCTTCAGATATCATGACAGTAAAATTAAGGAAACAGAGACTTGTGGCATTCCTTTTTAGCTTTGCTTTATATTGCAGCTTTTATTTACAGAATGTGATTGTTTTCATTATAGGAGCTGCATGTAATGTGTCGATCCAGAGAGTGTGATTTACCTCTGTCTCTTTTATTCACATATACTGTGGCTGAGCTGCACCTGTTGTGCTCTTTGTGAGTTGTTTGTGAGAATCTAGCAGTTTTGGCCTCAGGATAAACCACCCACACATGAGTGCTGGGATCACACAGCATAGAAGAATGGAGAAAAGTGGAATAGAGCAGTTCAACTTCACATCAATACTTGTACTCAGTTACATAAACACAATCATCTCACTCACTGGAATACTGACTAGAATCTATTTTCAAACGCAGCAACTGCAATTTTATTATTGGTTTTGCATCCTGACCTGCAATGAAATTTTTTTTACAACTTTTTTTCAGACTGGGGTAATTATAGATTATAGTTAATTAAAAGTGAAACTGAAACTAAAATCCTGAAATTGTTGAAAAAAAAAAAACATTAACTGAAATGAAATTAAAAAAATATATAAATTATGTTATTTGCCAAGGAAACATTTTTTGTTTTAGTTCAGTTTAACTGGAAATAAAAATAAATTAAAAATATATGGCCATAAAATATATAAAAACTACTAACAATGACAAAAACAACAAAATTACTAAAACTTTAAAATTAAAACAGAAAATATAAAATGTTAATATAAATTACAATAGTATATCAACTACACTAAAATAACACTGTTTCTGACACCCTTCCAATGCTAAAAACTGTTCACTTGCAATTATTACCTTGAAGAGCTATTTCAACCTGATCTACACTGAAATACATTGGATTTACATTGAGACAATTTTCACTTGGAAATCGCTAGAATTTCACAAATATTTACAGAAAAACACATTGTTTTTGAAAGTGAAATTTTGAAGTACACTGAGACTGAAATAGTTTTTTCTTTAAAGTACTCCTCTAATAATCTTTTTATTTACAACTTCCCTTTTGATTCAGTGATTTTTCAGTGATTTAACTTCACTGATGCAAAACACTTTTTTAAATGTTTGTGTACATTCTTTCACAAATTTAGTCCATTTATGGCTGAAGAAAAACTACCCTAAAACCTCCTTTTATTAATGAAGTGCAAAATATGATTGGCTATCGGCCGGAGTGCCTGAGGTCAACAGATCAGACTGGATGCTGGACTCATGTACTCACCCTGGTACTCCTGTCCCGGGACGTAGGCAGTAGGGCTTCCGTGGATCTGAAAGGTGAGCAGCACTTCTCCTCCTCCCTCGGCCCCCGCGGGCCCCTCTAGCTCACCGTGGTGGGTGCACAGGAAAAAGAAGGGATTGAAGCGCGGGTAGAAGCCGGACGGAGAACCTCCCAAATCCACGGCGCCTGCCGACACCAGCACCAGCAGCAGGGCGCTGGCGACAGCGGCCCAAACCCTGAACATCTCTGCTCCAGAAGCTTGAGGAGACAGTGTATGCGCGGCCAGGTGTGTGTGAGTCTTACAGGTGTGTGTGTGTGTGCCTGTCCTCCCTTCACACACGGGGAGTTCAGAGCCTGGTGTTCAGCCCCGCTCCGACACTTAAATAGCACTCAGCTCTCCCTCCCTTCGCCTCACTCTCCTCCCATCTTCCCTCCCTCCCTCCCCTCCCTCTTACTCCCTCTCTCTCTCCCGATCAAAAAGAGCCCCGTTTGCCTCTCATCTGCTTCCTCCCTGCCTCGTTTCTGTCAATCATTCTAATATGTCTGTATGTTAGTGATTTGTCTCTCTCTTTAGCACTGTGTTTTGTCCAAGACAGCCTGCCTTTGTCTTTTTCTTCTCGACTCTCTCCATCCCCCAAAGCGGATTCCCTGCTTTTCCACCCAAAGATCACACCTCCTCCCTCCTCGTCTCCTCCTGTCTCTCCCCCATCTCCCGTCTCTGATAGGACCCTCTCAGCTCAGCCGCCTCTTTGTGCTCCATTCACTCATGTTCTTTCTTTTTGTTTTGCGTTCTCTCAGCTCTCTTTCTCCTTATATCTCTCATTTTCCTTCACGTGAATGTTTCTCTTAAAATCAGACCCTCTCATCTTGTCTGTGTCTCTCAAACAGAGGCAGTTTGTGCCAGTAAACACACACACACACTCTCTCTCTCACACACACACACACACACACACACACACACATACATACATACACTTCACACTTTCTCCATCTGTCTGGTCTTGTGTACGACTCCTTGAAATGATCCAGCCATCTGAGACGTTAAAGAAGAAAACATTAATACTTGAATATGGATCAGAGATTTAATTTTGGAAAGGACAAATGCCATTACTTGTAACATTCATGCATTTGTCTTGCAAAGTTTACAGTTTCATACTGTGCAACTAAAATGATCAGGAAATTACAACGAGAAAATCCCACTATTACTGACCGAACACTCCCAGACATCTGGTTGAGTTTAAGATGTTTCACCAAATCATTTCACTCAATAAAGAACTCTGTTTAGGAATTTCCACACACTCCCTCAGATTCGACCATTCAGAAAGTCAAGAGCTGCTGTTTATCAAGTGTTCTGAAATCCTTGATGACACAGGGACACGCACATGAAAACCAAAGGAAGAATTTTAAAGAACTGATGCATTTCTGTCATTGTCCTAACAAGCAAACACTAAGAAAAAAATTTCCCACATTATATATGTAATTATGCACTGGCACAAAATACAATTGTGCAGTTACAACTTCACATAATCAAAAACCCGAAAATAACTATACAAGAAATCAAAATGCATATGGGTAGTTGACACATGTAGGGAAAGTGTAAGCAAAAATCTGCCTGCAGTCCTGCTGTTGCACTGAAAATCATCATGGTATTAAATGAGCCATAGACATGAGACTGCAGGTGATTACAGATATTCAGACTGAAAGCATGACTGCGAGTGTGATATTACTGTAATACAAAACTTCAGTAAACAAGACACTGGGTAATATACATTTTAGACACACTAACTTTGTCTGTTTTTACTTTGCCAACAAAAATATTTCTAAACCAACCAAAGCAGAATCAACCGTTGCACTAACTTTATTTTACATGTAGTTTAATAAGATTGCTAGGTGATAAGCTTTCCTGTAACTCAAGCATTAGAATGTGGTGTTAGTGACACCAAGGTCATGAGTTCGATTCCCAGAAAAATGTTGCTTTGGATAAAAGCATTTGCCAAATGCATAAACGTTAAAATAAATAAATAAATACCAAGCAGTCTATCAAAAGGCCCATATATAAACTAAAAATTGAATGAATAATAATTATACAAAACTTGAAATGAGGTTTAAAACTGTTTTAATTAAAGCTTATGAGGATATTTACACTTTATGAGTCTCAGGAGACCATCTATCTATCTATCTATCGTATAAATGTGTTTCTGCAAAATGGATCTAAACCCAGTCTTCAGTTCTTGCACTATAAGCAAAATCACTTCACAAGAATCAACAGATATGTTCTGCATTTTGTTTATCCTCAGCTGATTTGGAGATCAAAGCCTGCATTAGGAGGCAGTGCTGGCAGGAGAAAATACTGTAGTGATCATCACCGTTAATGAAAATCACTGGAGCTTCAGGAGGAAACGCTGGGACTGTGTCTAAGTGCCGGTCTGAAAAACTCATCATGAATTTGGCTTTCTTTGCTTGAAGGAAAGGCTCGATCCCATGACTCAGTTTGAGCTCAGAACAAAACCCCCATATATCCAAAAGAGGAGGAGATAAAAGGCGGAGAGAGATGCCAGAAGAACTGTCACTTTGATGGCTCAATGACTTCTGTTATATACAATTCAGATGGCGATTGACAGGACTGAATGATTAGGCTCCTCCCATCATTTATTACTTGACCATAAAATTTACATATGGCTTGAACAACCAGATCCATTTACAAGTCACGAGAATGTGTCGCTGACCATTAAGTGGTTTTCCTGATCTTTTCTGTCTCAAATGCATCTCAGAGGGCATTTACATCTGCTTTTTCATGATTAGATTTTTTCACCCAGTTGAAATTCATGAGCCTTCCAAATGTCCAGCCCAATGTCAAGTACTTGCAAATCAGTGTTAAAAAAAACTGTCTGCCCATTAAACTGTGAACTATTCTGCCTGAAGGTGCACATTCAATGTCACCTCCTCTAAATCATGAGCAAACATGATTATGGATGTCCTGTATGATGAACACAGACGGCCTCAACACTAATACGTAATTATAGAACATTATTATTATGAGGTGAGATGTATCATGATAGAGAGGAAAAGAAAACATATAATCTGCTGATCCAGAAGAAGCCGCAGTCTTGTGTCCAAAGTCTAAATTGGGCCACTAAATAACTGCTATGACAAATGAGCAACAAGAGTTTGACATTTCTGACTTTTCATCTACTTATGCATCCATTTTAAAAGACAACATGTCATTCTAGTCTAATTGTAATGAAGTTAGCGCACTCACACTTTCAGCTGAAGACAGAGCAATCGCTCTCCATTATGGAAACTAGGTCAGGAGATCTGGTCTTGGGAATGGAGGGGGTGGACGAGGCTTTGGGGCAGTAATTATTTTTATCTTCATTAAGTTCTACCTCAAGGTTGTAACAGAGCCTTTGACATCTGCGGTTTCCATTCGATCCCTCAGCCCTTGTTCCACTGCCTTTGCTGCCATCTTTCTTTTGCCTGCCAAATGTCGTCTCAGTCAGGAAGTCACACAGAGACAGGAAAGAGTTTGGAGGGATATGGAGAGATATGATTATCAAGGACATGCAGTCAAACACACATGCAACATATCAGACATGCCCTTGGAACTACATGGCCGGAGAACATGCGTGCATGCTCTTCATTAAAACGGTTCTTTAGTTGTAATTCAGTGTTAGAGAATTGTTCACTGATATTACTGTGAGTATTTGTTTTGTGCAAGTTGTTATGCAAAAATAAAACAAAGTATCGATCTTAGCACTTCTTTATCTACTTTGAAAAAAGGGCTCAACTGATATGCAGTAACCAAGCAACACAAAATTGTGGCAAAAAAAAATTAATAAATATGTTTCACATGGTTGCTGAGGGCAACAGTAAACGTTTAGCCTTGATTTCACACATCTGAGACGATAAAGAGAAAAGGTTAAATGCTATTTGTAGACAAATACTACAAATACCTTTCCTCCAGAACAGTGTCTCAAACAGACTCTCTCTTTAAGAGTTTACATATATATATTTATACACCCCTACAGTCTATCATTTGAGATGTAAACCTGTGTAAGTCATACTTTTTTTTTTTTTACAGTTTTAATGGCATGGTAACACTTTCTATGAAGCCCATATTTATAATACACTACAAGGGTATTCATAAGACATTATAATGAACGTATAATGCATTATTAAAAAAACTTATATGTTATACCATCTCATGAATATTAATAAGAACTTATTTAATGTATTAGAATATTTACTTATTTGTGGTTATAGCTTTCAAGAGTATGATGATTTATAACACACAATGAACACGTTGTCATTAGAGTATTAGTAGTATGTCTGCTAAATATATGCTTTAACACTTTATTATTATGTTATTTTGATGGTTCCCCAACAGACATAATGACTATAAGTAACTTTGCAAGTTTGCAAGTAAACATTCTACCTACCCTAACCTTAACCTTAAGTCTACACATATTTTAATGAGAGTTAGTTGACATGTAGTTGCAAAGTTGCTTATAGTCAATAGACTAAGGGGAGCCTCAAAATCAAATATGATATAGTTGTGTGTATTTTTTTTATAATACATTATGCATTCATTATAATGCCTTAAGAATACCCTTATAATTTATTATAAATATGGGCTTCATAGAAAGTGTTTTCATAGAAATTTTCTTCCTTCCTTTCTTTCGTTCTTTTTTTTTTTTCTCACAGTTTATTTTTTAAAAAGAAAGAAAGAAGGACAACATTTTTCATGTTTAGCCATAAGGGGCTACATTTAATGACAGCATGAGATTAAATATAAGCTCAAAAAGACATTCCATGAAATACATAGAATAAAATAATCTACAAATTCTCAAACCATTCAGAATACAACTTATAAATCTTTTCAAACATACGCAGGTGTTCATAAAATATATTAATGGTTCTTCAGTGTGTCTTTTTCGGTATGTCTTTTGCCCATTTTTTACTAAATATACCTTAATCTACCATCAAGTGCTGGTTTATCACATGCTTCTACTGGGTTCTGCTCTTTCTGTTATTTTTTATCATGAATGCTTTTTGATTCAGCCTTTTCATTAGTGTTTTATAGCATCTCAGACTGACCTATTGCTCTCCAAACCCTCGCTGCTACAAACACTTCAAGTCATGGCATGATCTTCAGGAGGTGTTTCTGGAGCCTCGTGTGCAGCAGCAGAGCTGCATCTGTCCATAGAGACTCTATTCACCTGCAAAACATCCTTCCTGTCTTTTGTTCCTGATACTATATAGATGTCCAGGATTCTATACAGACTTCCTTAAGGAATTCACAGGTTTTCTGTCAGATCTAGTTAACATTGATTGTTGGTTAGGAAAATGGTACATTCAGGTTCAGACCCAATGTTACAGTTCAACTTATCAGCGATATACAATATGCAAAAAGGTTTTTTTTTCCATCACATAATTTTTGTTAAAAAATGGCAAAAAATAATTCTGAAGAAAATAAAGCAGGATGATTCAATGGAAACTAGATAAGTGCTAGATCTTGATTCATAGTGACTCAAGTCTTTTAAATCTGTTCACACACACACACACACACACACACAAAAAATGTTTGGATTAATTCACTTACTTGTTCACCGAACTAATTCACTTACAAAATTCACTGAACTAATGGGGTTTGTATCATTCAGGAATTAAATAAAAGAATTAGGCATCTTGTTTGTGACTTACTGACTTAAATATTACAGTATTTTATTAGTGTTTATAACTGTTGTTAAAGATGCAACATATGTATCATATTTATAAGGGTCTGTGCATGCATAAGAATACCTGTATAATATACTATAAATGATCATTTCTGGCATTGAAAAAGTGTTACCAAACTCAGCTCATAGTAATGCAAGTGAATTTTATCATTATTTTACCATTGTTTTGTGTTTGTTTGTTTTTTTGTTTTTTTTTTGTTTTTTTTGCAAACAGTATCTTTATCTATATTCTGTGTCTTGTGGAATTGCCATGGTTACTAAACAGATGAAAGGATGGATGTAGTATTTGTGCAACACAGACTCAGAGTCTCCTGCCATCTAGTGTCTGACTGTCTCACAGTTATATGGATATCAAGGCTGGAACAGCACAACGAAAGGCGATCACAGTCATATTGCAATGTTCAACACAGTTAATAATGTCATTATATATTTATTCATTTTATTCTGTAAAATCCCTCCAAAGAACAGTCACTCTATAAATATATATATATGGTGCATTACTAGTAATTTTATCAATACACTACGAAGTGCAGAAGACAGTTTAATTATGGAGTGTGTGCTTTACTTGCATATATTGCAGGCCAACAATATAAAAGGATAACACCATGTATTGAGTATGAATTGGTTTGCATTTGATTTGTGCTCATTCCAGCAGGTCAAACACATGCTGCTGGATGTCATAAAATCACTCAGCTCCTGTTTTCCACATCATTTGACATCAGCCCCAGTTTGGGCTGGTAATGGGTCATTCTAGCTCCGGCTGTGAGCCGAGGGTCATCCGTCACCATTGCCATCTCTCAAACAATAAATGCAAAGGTCAGCAGGTCAGATGCTACTGCCCCCGTCAGGAGAGCAAAAATCAATACATGATTAGAACTTCAATCCAGACCAAAGGACAGCCAGCAATATTTCAATGATGATAAAGAAGGTGACCATCGTCATATAGTTATAAATGTTGCCCCTATACAAGACTGACCAGTCATTCTTCATAGTTTTATTACTGTCTGACAGGCCATAATTTCAGAATCATAAGGAATAAATATTTGTCCTTATTATGCATGTAGAGAATGCCAGATCTTTCAAATATTCTAATACACCAGCATGTAATAATCAGAGAGCTGTGCTGACAGTGGATGTGAGCTCATTCACTGGTTAACATTTAAAAAGCAGGAGCTGCAGATGATAGTGGTGATGGTGGAGCTATTCTTTAGTGACAGTGAAATATCACATATATATTTTTATATAAAATATCATATTTATATGTGTGTGTGTGTGTGTGTGTGCATAACCAACTTACACGTCTATGATAAATAAATAATTAAAGAAGTACATTTTAGGGATTTCATTTATGTTTCTATTTGTGTGGGCTATATTTACTATGTACATATCAAACAAAAACCTACACAAGTGTCTACTTTAATATTTCAAATAATTTTTCATGTTAAAACATGGGTAAAATAATGTGCCACTGGACCAAAGGATAATTTTGTCCTCTGTAATGAGTGATCAGAACATTAGGCCACAGCCTGAGTACCAGGACCAGCTCTGTGCAAATGTAGTCTGAAACACACAAAAATCCCCATAAAGGGTACTGTGAGCACTTTCTTCGCCCACCTCACAACACTTTTCATGCTTTTGAAACCATGCTCTTGATGAGTCTCAGTAAAGCTTCAGAAGGCAGGAGTGTCTTGTAGACATGCCCGTCTCCATGAATACATTACTAATGCATGTTATACTCATTGTGACCTTTCTCTGACTGTGTCTTTTGTTCAGTAGCGTCACTTTACCATGAGAGTCCAGTCGTGATTCTGCCCATTACTGCAATGTCACAGTATTCAGGGTATTTCTACGCAGCTCTCAAAAATAAAGTGTGTCAGTGAATCTCAGTCTCATACATTGTGAATGAATATCAATGAGCGAATTCAAACGGTGGAACTCAGACGCCATCTTCTGGAGAGACGCGGGAATTCTAGCCCGTACTGTACATCGCTGGACATTCGTTATTGAAGTGCATTATGAAATTTAATTACTGCATTCTATTCTAGATTTCCATTTTAATGGAATAATTGCATTGTGTTGTTAACTCAGAAACCGCAGATACTGGTGTGATTAGGTTAAAGTGTTTCAGAGATTCTTGGTAGCCGAAACCAAGCACCAGGAGGAGTTTCTTACTGCTATTAGTTCTGCCAATGAAAAAGGCAGTCAGGGTCATAGTTTTCATTTGTACACATCGTCACCAAGTCCAAGCATAGACTACCTGGTACATAACTTACGAAGTGGGGAGCTGTAAGTTAAACAATATTTAATGAGGCTCAGTTAAAAGTGAACTTGACAATAAAAAGTACTTTAACACAGATTTAAAAAATCATTAGCAGGAACGGCTTGTATTCCGTCATGTCTCTCTCAGCATCACAGGAGTTCAGTTCGAGTCCAGCCGGCCGTAATGACGCTCGCAGCGATAGCAGTCACTGTGAGGAGTGCGAGGCTGTGATCGCAGCCCCGGCTGGAGTTACAATAATGACGGTCGCAGCACAGGTACGTGAAGCTGATGTTGTTCCCGCGTATCATTTGACTGTTGGATCGGGCACAGTCTCTCTGCGACATGCAGCCTTTGGAGAACAAAACGGATGCGCGTCCAAATCGGCCGTCGGCGGTGAAGCAAAGTTCCTGCGGCCGACACTCTGACAGAACGTGACGGCAGGTCCTGTTAAAGGACGTCTGAGGACAGTAGTAACAATGCAGGTTTTCACACAGGACAGCAGAAGGATGAACACACAAAACCAGGAAAACAAGACCTGGGATCCAGTGAAGACCAGCTTTAGAAAAGATGAAAAACTTCATTGTGTCCCAGAAAACCCACGTTATTGGACTGCAACAAATAGGTTTTCAAGACACATTTCAAGAATGATTTAAATACTACACACATCACCGAAACAGCTGTGAGCTGTTGCGTTAATTACCTTAATTAACCAATCAGCGTAATCACACTGCATGCTGGTTATGATGTGAAGAAGACTGGATCTTAAGCACTGATGTCTCAGTTCAGAACATGCTGGCTGGAACAAAACATGATGTTTTGGTCTAAAATGTCTGTAAACTTTAGTAAATGTTTATGAATAGTGTGATCTCATACAGAAGCTGATTTCTCAAATCAAGTCTTTATTCAACTACAAATGAAAGAAAAAAAGGTAATTTGAGAGACATAGATTGAAAATGTTTGATGTCTTAAGTCTGTTCTCAGGACATTGATTATATTCACATGCATCAGTACCACCAACCACAGAGCGCCAGGGACCAAAATCTGAAGTGAAAAAATCAGCATTTTTAGGTTGTAATTGGAGTTGCAATCAGATAAATGCAGAACGGAATTGAAATGCAAATGTATGAATGTAAATGCAAAATGTCATCTGAATCAGCAAGATAATCAGCAAGATATATAACACTGACCTAAAACTCACCTCTTAAAAGACTACAATGTTATGTGGGAGCATATATAGAGTATTCTAGCTCAGTTTTCACTATTTTGTTCTCCTAGACTCACAAAGACTAAACAAAACACAACTCGCTCTCATGGCCGTTCATTCATGTTGTGGCAAATTGGTGGCCAATGTGTATGAATCTGGATGATCTCATTCCCTATCTCATTCAAACAATCTATTTACACAACACTGAGGTTTGAGGGTTACTTCACGACTACTTTTTTTCTAAAAATTTTTGTGCTTTTATATGAAACCATGAGATCAGGTTGGATAAAATGGGATAGTGATGAATATATGCACACATTTTCTAAACTGCTATGTGAGGTTTTACACATTTAACTTTTGCAAATTTTTTTTTTTTTTTTTTTTTTCTGTTTTGGAGTAAAATATTTCCTATTTTTCCTACCCACCCTAATTAAAATGATTAAAATGAAATTGGGTGAAGCAGATCCATGATTTTAAAACAAGTAAATTTGATTCAATTAAATCAACAAAATTTAAACTAAAGTCCATGTTTTCTAATAGTGTAATGGTAGTGGGAATGTGGTAACATTAGTGCTCTTTATAGAAAACAAACTTAGAAAAAAACTTAATTTGTGGCAGATACGAAGAAAATATCAAAATCTTCGAACAAAGTGCAAAAACACGGAGTTAGGGTTAGGGTTTCATCTTCAGCTACACACAACTCTTCCCTAAGCCAAAATAGTTAAAAATTCCAAAAATTTCCAGAGTCTGCTCCAAGTATTTCTGACCACCTCCAATTCAAAAAGCCAAAATCATGGTGCTTTCTTCTTTGTACTCCTCTGTACAGCAGAGATACCAGTGGAGTTTATCCTCTCTGCAGTGTGGTAAAGCTGCATGCCCTTCCTTCAGCACCTGAGACAGGAGGGGTGTAAAGAGTTTATTCCAGCTAGAATAAAGTTTTATGTTCTGGGAATGTTTTCAGCTGCAATTTTTATTTTAGTTCCCAGAATGTTCTGCTAAAAGACATAGGGTAACATTCTCTAAAAACATTCTACAAATGTTTATTGATAACATTGTTAGAATATTATCCTCTAACATTCTAATAAAGCTTCCCATCACAATAGATGTGGACTTACATTGCTCAAAAGTCAAATTTTGGTTGAAAGTGAAAACCCAACCTTTGTTTCATGTCGGGCTCCAGCGTAATTAAATCATTCCAAAAACAGCATTACCAGCTTCATTTATTATAAATCAGACTGACTTTATTTCAGTCATACACTTACACACTTTTTTTTTTGTTTTTGGGATTAACAGAGGTTTAGATTGACAGTTGGTCAGTTTGACTGTTGACTTTTGATGTTTTCACTAGCTGCTTTAACTGTTTGTTATGGCAAAAACAGCAAGAGAAAATGTGATCAGATGATGTTGGCGACTTGCTGATGTTAAAGACATCATCATGTAGTGCTCTAATTAACTGATCACATCTAGAGTTTAGTATCTGCTATTAATTTCATTTTAGTGACTGTAGTAGGGTAGACCGGGTACATTTGAAACACCTTAAATAACTTGCGTGCGCAACAAGTCCGATCTGTGATATTTGCTTTGCACATGCGTATTAGCGGCCTCTTTGATCGTGGGAAATTTGAAGTACATTTGCTTCTACAGTCAGAAAATATCGGCGAAAGTGTTTCACTTTACCACGTCCCTTTCACATTGAATAGTAATAACATTTTCATAAACCTTAATCTGTGCTTTAAAATATATTGCATGACTTTGTGTCACGCAAGGTCATCGTAAAATCTAGAGAAACGTTCGAGGTGGTCAACGGGGTACAGTTGAGACACAATGTATCATTTATTTATTATGTTTATTAGTGTTGGGCCTCTCACACGTGCTCTGTGTATACTAGAGCGGCAGTACTTACCACAGATCAATATTAGATGCTTGCCAGTGGTACTCAGGATCTGCAAATGATTCGACATCGTCCCCAGTTATCTCTCCTTACTCTGTTTATGTGGTAAGTAACATTTTACGTAGACTACTGTAATGCACCTGGCTACATTATATTGGCGTATTGGCAGAAGTTGACTAATTTTTGAATACTTCTATCTTCTAAATGCAAATTTTGTCATTGTTTTGGAACACACCAGCTTATATAACCTTAATAAATTCAAAAAATGTTAAAAACAAACAAACAAACAAACAAAATATTTTATGGACTTACAGGTGCTGGTCATATAATTAGAATATCTTCAAAAAGTTGATTTATTTCACTAATTCCATTCAAGAAGTTAAACTTGTATAATGTATACATTCATTCCACACAGACTGATATATTTCAAGTGTTTATTTCTTTTAATTTTGATGATTATAACCGACAACTAATGAAAACCCCAAATTCAGTATCTCAGAAAATTAGAATATTGTGAAAAGGTTCAGTATTGAAGACACCTGGTGGCACACTCTAATCAGCTAAGTAACTCAAAACATCTGCAAAGGCCTTTAAATGGTCTCTCAGTCTAGTTCTGTAGGCTACACATTCATGGGGAAAACTGCTGATTTGACAGTTGTCCAAAAGATGACCATTGACACCTTGCACAAGGAGGGCAAGACACAAAAGGTCATTGCAAAAGAGGCTGGCTGTTCACAGAGCTCTGTGTCCAAGCACATTAATAGAGAGGCGAAGGGAAGGAAAAGATGTGGTAGAAAAAAGTGTACAAGCAATAGGGATAACCGCACCCTGGAGAGAATTGTGAAACAAAACCCATTCAAAAATGTGGGGGAGATTCACAAAGAGTGGACTGCAGCTGGAGTCAGTGCTTCAAGAACCACTACGCACAGACGTATGCAAGACATGGGTTTCAGCTGTCACATTCCTTGTGTCAAGCCACTCTTGAACAACAGACAGCGTCAGAAGCGTCTCGCCTGGGCTAAAGACAAAAAGGACTGGACTGCTGCTGAGTGGTCCAAAGTTATGTTCTCTGATGAAAGTAAATTTTGCACTTCCTTTGGAAATCAGGGTCCCAGAGTCTGGAGGAAGAGAGGAGAGGAACAGAATCCACGTTGCTTGAGGTCCAGTGTAAAGTTTCCACAGTCAGTGATGGTTTGGGGTGCCATGTCATCTGCTGGTGTTGGTCCACTGTGTTTTCTGAGGTCCAAGGTCAACGCAGCTGTATACCAGGACGTTTTAGAGCACTTCATGCTTCCTGCTGCTGACCAACTTTATGGAGATGCAGATTTCATTTTCCAACAGGACTTAGCACCTGCACACAGTGCCAAAGCTACCAGTACCTGGTTTAAGAACCATGGTATCCCTGTTCTTAATTGGCCAGCAAACTTGCCTCACCTTAAATCAAAAAAAATCTATGGGGTATTGTGAAGAGGAAGATGCGATATGCCAGACCCAACAATGCAGAAGAGCTGAAGGCCACTATCAGAGCAACCTGGGCTCTCATAACACCTGAACAGTGCCACAGACTGATCGACTCCATGCCACGCCGCATTGCTGCAGTAATTCAGGCAAAAGGAGCCCCAACTAAGTATTGAGTGCTGTACATGCTCATACTTTTCATGTCCATACTTTTCAGTTGGCCAAGATTTCTAAAAATCCTTTCTTTGTATTGGTCTTAAGTAATATTCTAATTTTCTGAGATGCTGAATTTGGGGTTTTCATTAGTTGTCAGTTATAATCATCAAAATTAAAATAAATAAACACTTGAAATATATCAGTCTGTGTGGAATGAATGTATACATTATACAAGTTTCACTTCTTGAATGGAATTAGTGAAATAAATCAACTTTTTGAAGATATTCTAATTATATGACCAGCACCTGTACTTTAAAAATGAACGATTATTATTTAGTTTTAGTGGCTGACTAACTCGTTAATTTATCGATCTCTTTATTAAATGATTACTTAAAATTAATAAAGTTATGAGTGTAAATGATTTGGAAGAATTTGATATACCTAACTGAAGAGAACATGTTAATCGAGAAGTTGTTGTTTAACAAATCAAAAGAAGAATGTCCTGCTGTACACTGAAAAAAAAAACAAAACAAAAAAAACAATAAGTAATATTTACTTAATTTGTCTTTTGCAAGTTTTCGTACACATACATTTTAAGTAAAATATAAGTATTGAATTAAGTAAAATCTATAAAAGTTAGGTAAAAATTAGCAAAGGAATAAGTACATTTTAAAGAGGCTGGTTCGAGTTTCATGAGTAATTTCTGCTTAATTATTTTAAGTTAAATATGCAACACTCAAGTACATTTTACTCAATCACGGTTTATAAAATTTACTTTAACAATGAAGCACAACAAAAAAATAAAAATAAAAAATAAAAAAGAAGACAGCTTGTTATCCTTTTTAGACAATATGTCTACTCAATAGAATTATTATACAAATGAACACAGAGACCTCAATACTTGGTACACCATACACAATGATGGTAACAATCAGTGGATAGTGTTTGAGTATGAATGGGTCATTTTAAGTAGAAAATGTACTCCAGATGTCACAAAACAGTAAGTAACAACAAAGCAACCATAAAACAGTGTAAATACAATGAGAAAACTGTGAAAAATGTAACCTTTTTAATAATTCATGCCCCAGTGCATAATGGGAAAACAGGAGCATAACTTTGATATTTATTTAAAGAATCCTTGTAAACATAACCAACAATTGCAAGTAAAATATAAGTTCAAACTTTAATTTCTACAAGGTTTAATTAAGTACAAATATAGAATTTACTTTAATTTTTTTATTCAAGCCTGCACTAAATTATTTCATGTAGAAATTACATTTGTTTTTAATGTATTGTTTACTTCACCACAAAATCATTTTTATCAGTGTACAACACTTCAGTGGTAAGAAATAAATGTACTGATCCCATCCTTCAAGTCAGGTAATGTTTCATTCTTTTATTTTTATATATATAAATAAATGTGATATTTTATAAACAAACAACTGTTGAAGTCTGAAGTGCTAAAGAAATGTAAAATCTGGGTACTGCGTAATCTTACATATTATGGACAAATTTAATCTTACATACAATGATTAATGTGCTCTGATTATTTCTATTAATGAAACTGCATGCTGAATGATTACTGACAAACAGTGGCATAAAGAGGTTAGGAATGTTCTATAACTGTCACGGTTGTGTGTGGAAGGAGGCGCACGAAGACAAAATATAACAACAAGTCTTTAATAAAATCCACAATCAGTAAATCCAGACAGGAAGGGCAGGGAATCACACACCAACTTTACTTTAAGATCAGACAAACAACACTGAACTGAATACAACTTATATAGGTGTGCTAATGATACAAGGACAGGTGAGGGTGATTAACTAATAATGACTTAACAAGGACAGGAACAGGAAAACCATATATGGGCACAGAAGGGAAAAATCAACACAAACAGCCCACAGGGGTGTGACAATAACGTTATGGGAATGTTAGAATAACATTTTACAAACTAATTTTTACAGTTTTCTGTTAAGAAAACTTTCCTGACTAACCAAAAACAAACCTTAACACAATAACATTCTGGGAACCAAAAACTGTTAGCGGAGTATGACTTTCCATCAAAAACGCATCTAAATGAAACATTTAGATTTGGTGAATTCAGAAACATGTACATTTGTGGTTTAAATGACAGTGCATGTTTCAAAGCTGCATTCTTACATCCAAGTGGGACCATTGTAATGTTGCTTGCTAACTTTTCATATCTCACAAGTTCTCCTTCTATATCCACATCAGGAATAAATGGCGGAACATTACAAATCGTTACCTTTGGTGTTGGAGGGTTGTACTGGAATAAAATTACCCATTTACTGTAAATAAATACACCTTTAGAGCAGGAATCCAGGTACTCCAACACAGGAAAACTTCAAAAGGAAACCAGCTCAAAAGCAATCATCGAACCAACTGCTCTTTATAGCAAAGAGATATGGGGAACCCTAAAATTCCAAGAATTTTCTAAAAGAGAAAAAGAGGAAATCAAAACTGCATACTCAAATTTGTAAAAGCATCCTAAAAGAAAACAGAACAACACCAAACAACTCAAGCAGAGCTGAATTAGGACAATAGCCCTTATTAATCAGTATTCAAAAAAGAGCTCTGACATTCTACACTGTAAAAACAATTTTTCAACTTAAAATAATTTGTTACCCCACTGACTTAAAATGTTTAGTTTAGTCAGCTAAAATATCCAAGTTGTCACTTAAATTAACATTAAGTACCGAAGAGCATAATGTGAGAAAAACACTAACGAAATACACATAGATTACAAATACAGATTACTGGCTGACTATAGAGAGAGGTCGGCACAGACAGAGATAACAGCTGCCAGAGCAGAGAGGCTGTGCTCTCAGGTAGCTGTGGAAACTGAGAACACTTTCTGCTGCACTGTGTTCACTCACAACATTTGATTTGAATACTTCCCAAAATTTCAATAAATATCACCACAAATTACGGCTTTACTAAATACAGAAAAATTAAGACATACGGCTCTGGTGGACATTCCTGCAATTAGCATGCCAATTGCAAGCTCCTTCAAAACTTGCAACATCTGTGGCATTGTGCTGTGTGATAAAACTGCACATTTTAGAGTGGCCTTTTATTGTGGCCAGCCTAAGGCACACCTGTGCAATAATCATGCTGTCTAATCAGCATCTTGACATGCCACACCTGTGAGGTGGATAGATTATCTTGGCAAAGGAGAAGTGCTCACTAACACAGATTTAGACAGATTTGTGAACAATATTTGAGAGAAATAGGCCTTTTGTTTACATAAAGTCTTAGATCTTAGTTCAGCTCATGAAAAATGGGGGCAAAAACAAAAGTGTTGCGTTTATAATTTTGGTCAGTGCATCCACCTTATTTTTCCCATAAAGTGGGTGCAGCCATTTGTAAATTTTTTGTGTCTGGCTTCCGGTCTCATCCACTTCCAGCTATTTTGCTTGTTTTGCAGCTTGATATTGCAAACTGGTGTGTCTTACCATGTTATTTAAATGTATTATCTTAATTATAAACACACTGGCTTGTAGTGCAAACTGTTGTACCGTTTACTGCACTTTGCTAGCAGCCATATCACCCTGCAGCCCAAGACTGGTTGCCCACTAAAGCTAAGCAGGGTTGAGCCTGGTCAGTACCTGGATGGGAGACCTCCTGAGAAAACTAGGTTGCTGCTGGAAGAGGTGTTAGTGAGGCCAACAGGGGGTGCTCATCCTGTGGTCTGTGTGGGTCCTAATGCCCCAGTGTAGTGATGGGGATACTATACTGTCAAAAGAGCACCGTCCTTCGGATGAGACGTTAAACCGAGGTCCTGACTCTCTGTGGTCATTAAAAAATCCCAGGATGTCTTTCGAAAAAGAGTAGGGGTGTAACCCCGGCATCCTGGCCAAATTTGCCCATTGGCCTCCTAATCATCCCCATATTCTGATTGGCTTTGTCACTTACATCTCCTCTCCACCAATAAGCTGGTGTGTGGTGGGCGTTCTGGCGCAATATGGCTGCCGTCGCATCATCCAGGTGGATGCTGCGCACTGGTGGTGGTTGAGGAGATTCCCCCTTCTATGTAAAGCGCTTTGAGTGCCCGGAAAAGCGCTATATAAATGTAAGGAATTATTATATCTTCTCGTTATTTCCCTATGGCAGATTATGAACCGGACGTCTAACACATTACCAGAAAACAGCTTACTTCCACATTGAAAAATAAGGTGGATATTGGGAGAAAGCTCTCGACACAGAAAACAGCCTGATCACAACAGCAACAAAATACATGTAAACTAAGAGTCAGAAATATTCTCACATCCTTAACATGTCTGAATGTATGAACAAAGTTTTTTTCTATCATTTTCTTGTTATTTCTTCTTTATAAAACATGTATTCATTCATTTACTTCATTTTTGATTTATTTATTTTTATTTTGTTATGTAGTCATGTCACTTGCTCACGCAGTGGCCAATAGCTTGGCAATACTGTTCCAGTCATGCAAATAAAGCTCATATGAATTTGATTTTGACAAAAAGACTGAGATAACTGAATTATCTTGACTACCTGAACCTAGGGTTCTCAGCTCTGGCCCTTGAGTTCCACATTTCTGCAGATCAAACTTTGACTTTCAGTAGCCTTCTCCTGAGAACCTTGATTAGCTTGTTGAGTTAAATACCGCTAGAAAATGGTTCATTAAACCATAGTAATGAAAACGGACACAAACATGCTTTATTTTTTACAAAGGTCCATCAGTTTCCAGACCGAAGACCAGTTTGAATCATAACAGTAAGAACAATAGTCCATCACCGCTAGTCTGGTATTAATAAATTACTCATGTTATTAATACAAGCCAACAAGTGCACGCGACATTAGTTAGTGTCACGAGTCCAGTAAAACTCTAAGACTCTGTTTCAGTCCTTCGGGCAGCTCAGTGGATCTGCAGTGATGTTGTCCGCTGGGCTGATGGTAATCCTGAACAGCTGCTTGAGATGGTTCTCGGTTGCAGCGGCTTTATTGCAGAGATCACGACAACAACACGTGTAAGTGATTTTATATTCAGAGCCCTTGTATGAGAGAGTCTGGTTCGATCCGCACAGCTCCGGGGACGCGCAACCCTGGAAAGCGAGTACGTACACCTCCCCATAACGCCTCCAGCCAGAGGAGCAGCGCTCGTGCGCGCGGCACTCAGTGGTGATGTTGCAGCGCCTGCCTGCGGCTTGCAGGGGGCAGTAATGACACTGCAGAAAGGCGCCGGACTGACCCGCGTACAGCAGCTCAAAAACGCTGACCAAAGAGAGCGCCAGTGCAGTCTGCATGAGACTGGACCTGTGAGAAAGAAACACACACGCACACTTAAACAGTCACAATAGCACAATGTTGTGTATACAAGTTGTCATTCAACGTGTTTGTCATTCATTGTTTTTGTGTGTATACCTACTGTGTATACCAGATTAAGTGGACCAGTGCACTCACTTGCTCACGACTTACTCATAATAGTCAAAAGTTATGACTGTTTGAGGAAACCTGCATATCAACATCTACCAAAAAAAAGGAAAATAAATAAATAAATAAATAAATAAATAAAAATAAAACCTACGCATGCACCCATCATAACATTTAAAGGCAAAGAGTTACATTTATATGAATAACTTAATTACAGCTATTAATACAAAGAGTATCTCTACAGTCTCCGCTGTATCTTCTTTTCTAGTGCAGGAAGTAAATGCAAACAAAGAATGATGATAAAATGAGAAACTTAAACTCTACTAAATGAATCTGAATTGTGAAGGTTTGATTAGAATGAGATTCGGCTGTTAATTTGTGAACAGGCTTATGGGGATATTCACCTGGTGAGAGGTGCACAATCTGAGTCCATCACTGCTGGATCTAAGTTGTTAGAAGAACAACAAATAATTGAACCTTCAGGATATCTGTAATCAGTCTAATTAACCATCAGGAAACCAGGTGCGGTGAATCGTCCTGCTAACAGAAATTTCCTGTCTGTATCATCTTAATCAGCTTTCACTCAAAATGTTTTTTATTTTAATAAAAAAAAAATGAGTTTGTAATGCAGGCTGAATGATCAAAAGAAATGAGAGATGAAGTGCAGAAGCCATTCTGATTGTTTCCTTTGTATTAAATAGTATAGCATAACTTCAATCGTGCACTTAAAATCATATACCTAATTCATTTTTGACTGAATTTGAATTTTATAACGTGAGTCTGGATAGTGAATAACAAAAGATTCAGAAAAATCATCTGTTCATAAAGACTTATTTTTATTGGCAGTGGAAAATAAGTTTCAGTATTTTATTGAAATGAAAGCAATAAATAATACTGTGATAAAAATAGTTCATAAGTACTTAGACTGTACATTATTTCTATTACAGGACCAGAAGATTTATTTAAATAAAAGGACAATAAAAAGATAGTAACATGACTTTAATTGAACATAAGTGACTAGAGAATGTAAAATTACAAAAACAAAAAATAGAGGCTGGGATATGATTCCAGCCTATGCTTATGATATCATCCAAAAATGACAATTCAATTCCTACATAAAAGCTGATACATATGATATCAAAAAGGTAACTGAAAACAAAAGGACTGGGCTAGAAATATAAGGCTTCAATACAGTGGTAAGATGCAGACACAGGGATTGAGCTGACAGGCCACCGGAGGATTGGTCCATTTGAGAGGAATAACACACACACTTACATACGCGCACGCACACAAACACACACAAACACACCTCTAACCGGCACTAGGGAATGGATAAACAGTGACTTTCATCAAAACTGATGCTAGAAAAACCTGGCATCAAGATCACATCTGTAGAAAGATGTATTCAAAATAGCCCTCATAATTATTACAAATTATGGCTTATCCAAGGGTTTGATTTTGGTATCAGAGGATATAAAACACGTACCAACCCCGATATTCACACAATACCATTGATTCAGGCCACTTTCTCAGAATCAACAGGGGAAAAGGTTACAAGAATAGCAAAGTTAAGATAGATCACACAGTACTTTTAGCTGGATGAATTAAAACAAGGAATAAGTAGCTGAGAGGATAAAAATAGTCATTGAGAATGATAAAAATGAGATTACGTCTATAGACGGAAATGTACAAACTTTGGACTCGTGATACATAAATTACATCTAAAAGAGTTGAACTGGATTAGGACGCGAGAATTGACAAAAAAATTGACCAAAAAAGCAAAAGTCGATATGAGACACTGCTAAATTAGTGAACATCCCTCTGCTTTAAATAGAGGCATCAAATCTAAAGTTTCTGCTGGTGGGACAGAGTTCTGATGGGATCACCGGTCTGTAACAGGAGAAGCCAAACCAATCCTCATTCTCTGAAACTCCAGCCTGATGGGGGCTCGTCTGCTTCTGCTTCACCTGCAGGAGAGACAGAGAAAAGTGGGACGTCACTGATACACAGGAAACAGACAGAACAGGCAATCTGATGGGAATGAGAACGATACACAAGCAAAACAGGATTCAACAAAAATTTTTCAAGAAAATTAAGAAATGTCAACGTCAAAGAATTCTTGAGAAAGTGCCATTCTTTAAACATCTCACTATCTGATTGTGTGGCGCTCTCATATGTACTGAATGGTGCTGAAAATGATGTCTTATTTACTTCCCAAAGCTCATGACATCCACAGTAATAGTAACCATGGTTTCTGCAGGTGTTATGAGGGAAAATGTAAGACTTTAAGACCTTTTTAAGACCAAAAAAAAAAAATCAAAAGCAAAACAATACAGCAATATGTTCTCTAAGTATAGTTCGAGTTTTACTTTGATTTTGAAATTAGCAGCAATTCAGCATCTAGCAACTGTTTGTTTTTAGTTTGTTTCCGTTTTCCCTCTTTTCCTCGCTTTCCTTCAGTAAAAGCGTTGCACATTCACTTCAAATTAACGGCAATTCAGCATCAAGCAGTTGTTTATTTTTAGTTTGTTTGAGTTTTCCCACTTTTTATCACTATCCTTTGGTTTTAAGTAGCTTGTAAAAGCGTTGTGCACTTTCACTTTTAAATTAGCGGCATTAACGTAACAAACTTAACAAAACTAATATAAATACACCATGTTATATGCCAAATATAAAAAAATAACTTACACAAAGTTTAAATAGGTATACAAAAATGAAAATCAGTAAACACTGTGTAACCAAATAAATAAGAAACATAGAACATAGCAAAATGAGTAAGAAAGCTTGAAAGCATGGCATAAACCTTGTGATTGATATATATAAATATTAGGGATGTCACAATACTCAATACAATATCGAACCGTTCGGTACGACATCCACGGTTCAATACGCGCTTGTGAATTGCGGGTTTTTGGATTTGCATTTAAATAACTTACTTGTTTTATTTCTCTTGGAATTTGCTGTATGTGTGCCCGCGATTTCACGTGCTGAAATGAGGAAACGCTTCCCCGCTTATATCTGAAAAAGCAACACACGCAGAGCATCTTCCCTTCTAATGACATGCAATGATAAGCCTTTCTAAACCTGTTGTCCAACAAAAGTTATAAAAACATTATACCTTTTTTTTTTTTTTTAATTCACAACATGAGTCAAGTGTTTAAAATAACGTCCTTGTGTGATCTGATGTGGATTCTTATCACAGACAATAGCAGACAAATTCTATACTCATATTCAATGTCCATTAGCAATGGCTTATGAAAATACCCGAGATGGCTTGAAGAGCACAGATAAACCATATATTATTGCAGACGAGTGTTTATTGTCCTTACATTTCGTCATTCAAAACGTTTAACGTTATATCTTGTTTTTAATAAGTTACAGCAATAGCTATGTTTTTATCCATATTAGAGAAGCTGGAACGGAACGTAATCAGTGCTACTTCTTTGTCGCATGTGTTTTTTTTGCACAAGGGCGCCCTCTGGCATCCAGTATGAATGAAACCCATTCTATTTTGCGTAAAAATCGAGAGGGTGCTCGCTGCAGAGCCAGATGGGAGGAGCTGGAGCTCCAGCTCCCCCTCGCTGGAGGTAATGGGTGGAGATAGACACCTAACGACACCCTAACCCTACCCCTTACCCTATCCTAACCCTAACTCCACCCATTAATTCACACAGAGGTGGAGCTGGACCTCCAGAGAGGGGGAGCTGGAGGCCATTTGGCTCTGCAATGAGCAGTACTTGTAAAAATCTAAAAAAAAATACACCTCTCTCAAAAGAAAAAATAAGCAGACATATACTAAACCACGCTTTTTCTAGTGTACAGAGGTTTACGAAAGTATTTTGTTAAAAACCCCACACTGAAGTGGCAAGACTTCAGTGTATATATATATATATATATATATATAGTGAGCTCTGGGATATGGATCCATGAGTGTCATAATATGGAGAACTGGAAAATTCAAATATAAAAATGGGTAAGGACTGACATGATTTTAAGTGCTGTGGAGAAAATACATGAAGAAAAGAACAGGAAATGGGAGCAGGAAACAACCACACAGAATGTGCTTGTGTTGAACAAGTGCTAATAACATGAGTACAGGCCGTTCATAAAGCAAACAGAAAGCTGAAAATGACGGCCAACAAGATACCTTGTCCATCAATGCAGGATACGATGCATACTGTCTTCAAACTACTTTTGCAAGACTACAGCTGTCCTGCCAGACCAGCCGTATCTACAACAGGTTCATTTAAAGGGGTCATCAGATGCCAAGTTCACTTTTACATGCTGTTTGAACATTAATGTGTGTTGGCAGTGTATGTACAAATCTACCCTATAATGATAAAAATCCATGCAGTGGTTAATTAATCAATCTGTAAAAATAATATCCCCTTTTTCAAATTGAGCCATTCTCAGATGCCTGTCGTTGTGGCGTCACACCCACAGAGGCCGCTCCCATGATAGTTGATTGACATGAGCGTCTTACCTTAGATCAGTTGTAACAGTCCGCCCTCTTTGTTTCAATGCCGGAGCACTGATGTAAGTTAGACAAGAATATCTCAGATTGAGGTGTTGTGTTGCTGGATGTAATAATGAACGTAGTGGTTGTCATTTACTCCCGACATCTGAGCAGCTGAAGATGCAATGGATTACATTTGTTTGTGAAGGGAATGCGCCTCCCGATCTACATATATCCGTCTATGTTCGTGCGAATCATTTGTGATCCAGCTTCACTTACAGCAGAAGTGAGTATAAGGGTTTTTTTTTTTATGAATCTTTGCGATCATCTTTCCTAATAATGTGCTAGTTAGCAAGTTTAGCGGCTAAACGTGGCTAAATGCGGCTAAAGTAAACAGGCTTGTCACATCACAGAGAGAAGAAAGGGGCGGGGCGAGCAGAGCTCATCTGCATTCAAAGCAGTCTTGACCAGAATGAGATGATTTTTGCAGAGCTGATTTTGGCAAGGTAAAAAGGGTGTTGTTTTACATTACCATTGAGAATTTTTAACCAAAGTATATTATAGACTTTTCATTAAGACCCTAAAGAATCATATCATCTTGGGGAAAATGGGCATCCGATGACCCCTTTAAGAACATGCACACATCTGGACGACATCATTCAAAATTTTATAAACAAAATGCAACAGGAAATGTAACTGGACAAATAATACAACATTTGTACCATTTGTTCAATGTATAAAAATTTTCATCCAATGCTCGATTAGCTGATTTCCATGGTTTAACTCCTCTTTCAACAGTAAATGAAAGGAAGGCGCATTTCGCTGTGGCCAGTAAGTCATCATGTGAGCAATTTAGAAGAGGCTCACGCTCAGATTGTGAATGATGAAGACTCACCTGAGTCACATCAGCAGGAGTAGGTTCTGATTGTGGCCGAATCCAGACGCTGAACACTCGCGTTTCCTGCAGCGCCACACCACATGCATTAGTCACACACACACACACACACACACACACACACGTCAATATGTTAAGCATACATCAGTCACGCATATGCATACTGATAACAGCCAATCAGAATCACACATACCATCCAGCTGCGGTTTCTTGGCCAGCAGAGCAGCGGAGGAAGCGTCGCCAGCGCTCACCCTGAAGCTGGCGGGCAGCGTGTCAGCGGAGCTCACATTTAGTCCACGTACATCTTTGGGACGGAACTTCTTCCGCCAGGATGGTGCTCGGCGGAAATTCTTGTCATCGTCCTGTGAAGAACATTTCTGATGTGAAGCGCTCAGATGTAATATGGCAGTCTGATGAACTGGACTGAACTCACCTCCTCTAGTCTCCTCTCGGTTCCCGTCGCTAACAGGCACCCGTACTCATTCTCCAGTAATGCCCTTGCCTGCAGACACACAGCACACATCTGATTATCACAGCCAGGGCTTGACATTAACACTCACCAACCCGCAAAATGTGGGTGGATTTCAGCAGTGGCAGGCCACTTTGGCTGGTTGAATTTTATATAGCCTACAGTTAAAGAGCTTGTTTGGGACAAGTGGAGGAGAATTTGACTTGCCTGACCAGGTAACTAATCTAATTAAAATTAAAATTTGGGCGAGAATGATTCTGATTTTAACAGATTCGGTGTAAATGACAACACCCTTGGGTCAGTTGAGGCTCAAGCAGCCTGTCTGTATGTGAAACAATTTTGTGGAGAAATCAAAAGAAATGAACACAACAGCACACAGAAGAAACATACTACAGTAAAAATGTAAGTTTTTATTTTTATTATAACATATAGCCTTATTAAGCAACATACTATGACCAAGAGAGTGATTGCAAATTTGCAAATTTGTCACTGATTTTATACAAGAGTTCAAACAAGTAGTTAAAGAGTTAGTTTAACACATCCTCATGCAGTTCCAAACCCCTAAGACCTTCATTCATCTTCGGAACAAAAATTAAGAAATTTTTTGATGAAATCCAAGAGTTCTCTGACCCTCAATAGATAGCAAGGGTCCTACCATAGTCAAGGTCCAGAAAGGTACCAAGAATATCAACAAAATAGTCCATGTGACATCAGTGGCTGAACCGTAATTGTACGAAGCTATGAGAATACTTTTTGTGAGCAAAAAAACTAAAACAAAAAACAAAAATAGCAACTAACTCTTCTCCTCTGCGTCACCCTAGCGCCATTTTGGAGAGTATCATGACGCATGCGAGCGTTTTCTTCTGAACATAAACAAAGCGTGGTGTACGCATGTTCTACGTCAACAGCACCACGCGTATGCGTTGTTTACATGCACACAAAAAGTATTCTCGTAGCTTCGTAAAATTAGGGTTGAGCCACTGATGTCACATGGACTATTTTAATGACATCCTGGACATTTAACGATGACTGGTACATTTTAATAAAAGCTCATTTCTGCGTGTCTGTGTTAGTGAATGGCGCAGACGCGCAGTTTTGTTTACTACACACATATGCATGACGATCGCGGCGTTTTCCGACTCGGCTGCCTCAATATATGAGTACATGAACACATGAACATAATTTCTAGAACTGCTCTGAGAGCCATTTCATGAGCATTTTACCATTTCCTATGCAGAAAACTATCATCATATATTGAAAACCCTTTTCACAGCAACCCATCAAAATTAAAGTTCAGTTTAATTACAAACAAAACTGAATTTGAGAAAAATAATAAAACGTACTTCTAGGGTTGCACGATATACCGGTACTACGGTAGTATCGCGATACTAAAGCTTAAAAATACCCGTGGTGCCATTGCATTTTTTTAAACGGTAGTACAGTCTATATGGTAGTATCGTAAGATATGTTGTATGCACGGCAGGAACACTGTTTAAAACGTTCATTTGAACGTGCACGCCAGCAGAAACATTACAAGTTGATTGCCAAAATGTCTTTCTGCTGTGCTTTGTATGCTATGTATACGTTTTATGTGGTATTCAGTGTTTCCCGACGCTTCAGTTTGGTTTGAAATGAGACGTTGCACTTGCACGTCGTTGTTCATGCTGCAGTTTATCAGAAAAGAGGGTCTGATTCAGACCATCTGATGTTATCTTAAAAAAAAAAAAAAAAATACTGTTTTTGTTTTGTTTCTGTGTTCGCATACGAATCTGCGTTGGCTCAGGCGAATCACTGATACACCAAGCCATTCATAAAACAGTCATTTGTTTCGTTCCTGAAGGATTCAGCTGTTTTGAAAGAATTGTTTGAATGACTCATTGATTCAATCATGAACACTTGCTGCCACCTGCTAATGGTTTTAAGTTTCCCATCATATTACATTCTTTTCCAACATATTTCTATATTCAGAGTTTTGTGTTTAAAACATCAATCTCACAACATTATTTACACAATTATAAATACAGTCTAAATGTATAAATACCACATCTAAATGTCACTTCATGCAGCCTCTGTGCAGTGCTAAGATTTTTGTTTACATGAAGAGTTGTGTTTACATGATTTCATGGATAACAACAGCCAGTCATTGATTCACATTAATGAAGTCTTCAGAGAAAAATCCTTTCTGTTTTCATTTACATCTTTTTATTTATGAAATTGATTCATTTTGTAGAATTGAATTTTAAATTAACAGAATACTGCATGGTATCGTGATACTATTTGGTATCATGATACTTCAGCTGGTATAGTATCGTTAGTCATTTTTATGGTATCGTGACAACCCTACGTACTTCATAGGGCCTTAAAAACATAATTTTTGTTAAACTTTTAATAAATTGCTGTTAAATTCTGCAAGTTTCATGATTTCAATTAATTAGACATGCTAAGCCATTAAAACAGAGTCTAGAAAAATTCAAATGAAATTTAGGATTTCATAGGCCTTCTTTATTTAATTTGTGTCGTCTTCTTATTAATAACAAAGATAAAATAACAAAAAATGACTATGTCATGATATAAACTGTTGTTGTGAAATACAATTACTATATTATGAAATAAGATTTGGGTTTATCCTTTAAGCCAACTTACCAATATAGCACACCTGTATCTCTACACACCTGTAGCGTCGGTAGTTGTTCAGCATAATCCTGTGTAGTGGCACTGGCATTGGCATGTGATTATTATTATTATTTTTTTTTTAAAGGGGGATGAAATGCTTTGTTTCAATAGATAAAATAACTATAGTCTCCATTTGGATCATCTATTATTCAATTACTTCTCCTGTTGTTCTATGTTTTTTTTTCGTAGTATCAGTTCAGTAGTAGTATCGTGATATATTAGTCAGGTATCGTATCGAAGTCAAAACTTTGGTATTGTGACAACACTATACTAAATTATATTTAATATACATTTTAGTACAATATTGTCAATGTTGCCTGTTTTTGCTCAATTTGGTTAACAAAAATAGTTCAAAACAGACAACTAAACAGTAATGCAGCAACACACAGTGGTGTTTTGTTACTGAATGATTCTGCATTTTTTAATTACTCATTCAAGTCAATAAGTCGGTAGTCTATTCAAAAAAGCCAGGCACTTGCTTCATTCTCAAATGAATTACCCTACTGAATGAATCATTTGAATGAATGCCTCAATGATTCACTCATTAAGACAGTCACTTGCTGCTACCTACTGGCAGTTTAACTTTCATATTAAGTAGTAGCTTATTTTAGCATTTTTTCATTTTATGTGTCAAAAAAAAAAAAAAAAGGGCCAAGCTTAGAATATTATTGATGCTGTTGTAATTTTGCAGTGTAAATGCATTCATGCTACACTTCATAAAACACTTCAGATGATTCTGTTTCTTCTGCAGTGGAAGGATCGGTTTTGTTATAATAATTAATAATTCATTTGATTGTTAACAGCCCTATAGTGTCTTATTATTTATTATATCAATAAATTATTAATTAAATATTAATAAATTGAAATTATTAATAAAAAGTAAGAAATAGGCTAACAATGACCTGGAAATCAATTTAAATGCATCTTATTATGTCTTTACTCATATATAATGCAAAATTGTGTCCAGTAAAATTCTGAGTGGCTAGTAAATTTGGAAAACCACTAGCCACAGTGGCCACTGAGCAAAAAAAAAAAAGTTGATGTCAAGCCCTGCTCACACCACTGACATTTACTTTAGTGTGACATCTGAACCTCTGCACAAATAAAAGACTGACCACAACTTTACTTTACTTATTTACAATAGTCATAACCTTCAGTATGCGCTGCTCAAAACATTTTTGTAAAATCATTTAAATCCCAAATATCAGGATTATCCTGATGCCAGCAAAAGGGTGCATTCAGGGTGGATTCCAGGAATAAAATGTAATATAATGGTTAAATAATTGATAGTATTTGTATAATATCCATTTATATTTTGCATTCGATTTGTTGAACAAATACACTGTTAAGCAGATGTAAGCTATCTATTCATCTTTCAATGAAAAAAATAATCCCCCAAACACCTGTTAAAATCAAACAAAATGTATTTAATATTGACTTTTTTATCACTGTATGCAAATTACAAAGACACAATCAGAGATGAACCAGTCAAGTAGTTTCTAAAAACTGCATCCCTTATTATTGTATATTTGTTTACTTGTTTGTTGTGGGTCAGATTCAATTAAAAACAGAAGGGAATGCTTGCATTGTTTTATTGTGCTGTTTTCTGTCTCTTCATATAAAAGTGAATCAAGTGACCCAGTGCTAACTGTTCTGCCTGTTGTTCTTCACACAGTTAGTAACCTGCATTGTCATATTTAGACCAATGAAGATGTGGATTTGGTCATCTGAAGTCAAGTCTGCATCTGGATCAGGCTGATCCAATCCAATGCTGCTTTGAAAAACCAGCACAAATGTAACAGGGATTACCTGTGTGCATTGCGTAGGGATCTGCAGCAGCAGAGCCAAGGAATTGTGGTCAAAGGACTCGTCCAAAGCGATGAGTGCCCCGTGAACGCCGCTCTCCAGAAGATTACCTGCATACTCCTTCAGCCCAATGGCCTGAACCCAGCCGACCACACGCTCGTTTGTCCACACCAGCACATCTGCAGTGGCAGAAGCATTAACGGACACGCGCACTCAACCACAGAGACGGAAACAAAAGAAAAACCAACACACTCACCTTTCACTTCAACTTGTGACTCCTCACGTCTCCGCTCAAGCTCTTTTCTGTCATAGTTTAATCGTCTCAAACACATTACGCCACACTGAAAACTGTTCCTGTAGAGTGAAAGAACCACAAACACAGTGAGCGTGGAGCAACCCTTAAAATACAGCAGCTCTCACCAGCAGCAGGGTTCAGGAGGCAAGTATCACTCTTTTTCTAGATAGAGATAACTGTACAGTTGATTAAGATTAATTTCAGTCGCTTTGTTGATTATAATGGAACTTTGCGAGTTCATGATAAACTGACAAGTGACGGCTTTTAATGATTATTAAAAGATTAAGGGAGTTTGCAAATGTGATATTGCTTTAATACAATTCAACAGATCAAAAAACAAGATGTTAAAGGTGACCCATTATGCCCCTTTTTACAAGATGTAAAATTATTCTCTGATGTCCTGATGAGTGTGTATGTGAAGCTCAAAATAACAAACAGATAATTTTTTACAGCTTGTTAAAGCTGATACTTTTGAGGGTATGAGCCGTTTTTGCGTTTATCCCTTTAAATGCAAATGAGCTGGTGCTGCCGGCCCCCTTTTCAGAAGAGGGCAGAGCTTCAAGAGCCAGGAAAAACAAAACAGGACAACCTCACGCACTGAAAATGTCAGAAAATCTCAGTAGCAGTGTTGAGCCTAATGTTCAAAACCAGAATCAGTTTAAAAGTCAGTCATCTGATTGTACCGTGCATAATAAATGCGCATTTATGAATTATATGATAAAAATAATGACATAGCTGGTCTCATGGTGCCCTTGCGTACAATAAACTTTATAAGTGATTATGAGATTATGTGATTATGAGCTCAACAAATTCAAGGGGTCAACTTTACACTGCTTTCATATGCAATTTTTAAGTACCACATTCCTATTTATGATCATTCTGGTAGCACGTGAAGGCAGAACCAGTGAAAACAGGCAATGACAATGGTAGCTCTATTAACAATAGCCTCACAGAGTGTCAAGAAGCTTTTTCAGAAAGGCAATTTAGAAGTCAAACATGCGATACTTACTTTGTCTGGAGCTGAAGTTCACGCACAAAGCGTTGGTATTAAACCCTACACCGGGGGGGGGACTTTACAGATTTTTTCTGGGACATTTTCTTTGAAAACAGGGTTTCTGCAGGTTTTATGAGGGTAAATTTAAGACTTTTTAAAGACCTTTTTAAGACCAACTAAAGAAAACTTAAGGGGAAAAAAAAAAACAATAAAAAAATAAAAATCAAAGGGAAAACAATACAGGAATATGTTCTCTAAATATAGTTCGAGTTTTACTCTTTTCCCTCTTTTCCTCGCTTTCCTTCAGTAAAAGCATTGTGCACGTTTTACTTTCACATTAGCGGCAATTCAGCGTCAAGCAATTATTTGTTTTTAGTTCGTTTGAGTTTTCCCTCTTCACTTTCCTTCGGTTTTAAGTAGCTTGTAAAAGCGATGTGCGCATTTTGCTTTCACTTTTAAATTAGCGGTATTAAAGGGGTCATCGGATGCCCATTTTCCACAAGTTGATATGATTTTTTAGGGTCTTAATAAAAAGTCTCTAATACAATAATATACTTTGATTAAAAATTCTCAATGGTTTTGTAAAACAGCACCCCTTTTACCTTGCCAAAATCAGCTCTGCAAAAATCATCTCATTCTAAGGCAGTGGTTCCCAAACTTTTTCTGCCGGGCCCCCCTTTTGCAGAATAAAAAAAAATTCAAGCCCCACCCCCGCATTTACACATAAACAAACACAACATCAGAAGGATTTATTTGAAACGTAATAATTAAAATTCAGTGTGTGACAACTTACTGGAAAAAACTAAACAAGAAACTAGTCACATTTAGAGTAGAAACATTAAAAGTAAAGCATGCAGCTTTACTATGTACTATTTCTTGTACTATGTAACAGCATTCACTGTTTTTTAAACAGATTTTCTCAAATATCCTTCTCTTTGTTGTAGTTGCGATCTTTGAAGTAGATTCATCATCTACTTTACATTTACCGGGCACTTGTCTTTTCAAAAACTTGTCCATGCTTAGATCAGAACTACTATGGGTCATTCATTCATAATTTTACTCGGCTAAGGGCAATTCTCATTTCTGATATCAACTGTACCATCTAGTGGTCTGTTATTTTACGACAAAAACCACTACAACTGATAACAGACAGCTGCAGCGGGTACTGCGAGTCGTCTTGAGGTAATAAAATATGATGAAATTCATATTTTGTGTTAAATTATTTACATATGTGGCATGTAGCCATATAATAAGCAAGATAATTTAACAGTGGAAATTATACACTTGTATCACCCTGAAAATGTTTCTTTTTACATAAAAATCTAGGGATGTACCGAAATGAAAATTCTTGGCTGAAACTGCTTTGCAATAATTATTTATTATTTTATTAATTAATATAGCCATTTTGTAAGACTTTTTAATTTAACTCAATAATATTAATGATACTGAATAAAGAAAATACAAAAAATATATGAATATTAAATCTCAATATATTATTTTATTCAGTTCTATGAAACAGAATTAGATATAACTTTTTTGTTTTCGACTAATTATCAAAATAATGTATAGTCCTACAAAGCTATTATTATCAGAGCATGTGAGCAAAGCATACCGTCAGGAGAGGGTAGCGTCATTTTAGCATTATTGTCCAGTACAGCAGTACTACAGCATGTTACAGCACAGTATGCTACGCTACTGCAAACAGGAACAAGTATACATAGACATTTTCTGTCGGCGCGTTATTTGAGCGGTCTTTGTATTTCCGTTGAGCACGAGTGGAGCATTCATATGGGCCGTGAGCAACTCAACAGAACGCACGTTCATAGAGTGGAATATTGAGCGGTGCGCGCTGAATACTGCCGGACTGCGCGGCAGATATTTTCGGCTGTTTATCTCTTTCGAATTTCTATAAAAATCGGCTGTACACTAGCCTTGCCGCGCCCCCCTTATCATAACTCCGCGCCCCCCAGTTTGGGAACCACTGTTCTAAGGGGTTGTTCCTTTAAATGCAAATGAGCTCTGCTCACCCCGCCCCTCTCTTCTCTCTGTGGAATGACGATCTTGTTTACATTAGCCACATTTAGCCGCTAAACTTCCTAACTACCACGTTATAAGGAAAGGCAATCGCAAAGATTCATAAATAAAAAACTCTTATACTCACTTCTGCTCTAAGTGAACCTGGATCATGAATGATTTGCGCGAACATAGACGGATATATGTACATCGGGAGGCGCATTCCATTCACAAACAAACGTAATCTACTGCATGTTCAGTGGCTCAGATCTCGGGAGTAAATGACGACCACTATGTTCATTATTACATCCAGCAACACAACACCTCAATCGCTCAATCGGAGATATTCTTGTCTAATTTAAATCCCTGTTCTGGCATCAAAACATGGACATGTGACAGCTGGTCTAAGGTAACAGCTCATGTCAATCAACTATCGTGGGAGCGGCCTCTGTGGGTGTGACAGCACAACGACAGGCATCTGAGAACGGCCCGATTTGAAAAAGGGGATATTATTTTTACAAATTAAAAACCACTGCATGGATTTTTATCATTATAGGGTAGATTTGTACATACACTGCCAACACACATTAATGTTCAAACAACGTGAAAAAGTGAACTTAGCATCCGATGACCCCTTTAACATAACGTAAATTTTTATTAAAATGAATAATAATAGACCATGTTATACGCCTAATATAAAATAACTTATACACAGTTTAAATAGTGTTTTCTGATTTTCAGTTTTGTATACTTATGTAACCAATTAATAAAGTAGAACGTTTATTAGCAAAACGAATAAGAAAGCTTGGAAGCACGGCAAACACCTTGATGTAATATAAAGTAAAAAACTAAATTACAGAGTTTAAATAAATAAAAATCAGTAAACACTGTGGAACCAAATAAATATAAAACTTAAACTATCACCTTAGATAAACGGCAGAAGTCAACAGGCTTTTCAAAATTCAACATATTTTTTAAAACAGGCACTTTTGCATTTTGTTTTGAAACTCTTCTGCCATAGTTTTGTCTTTCTCACCTCTCTCTTCAGCTCGACTCACTTTCTTCACATGATAAATGAAATGTGATGCGACGTTCGTCACACTGCATTGAGCAGCCGTGTTCCGTTTTAGTTGTATTGTCTGCTCTCTAACTGAACTAAATTAAATTATCTTTATTACTATAAAAACATCAGAACGACAAGTTCTTCTTCGGGTGACTGAAAGATGAAGCGGCATATACCGCCATCTTCCGTGTATTGTTTAATGAATATTGAATGACCTAAGCCATGTGACACAGAAATTATGCTTTCGCATCACCTTAAAACGAAACACGAGGAAACAATCCCTAACGAAAATTAATGCCATGATCATACGAATTTAAGACCTTTTCAAGGCCTTAATTTACTGAAACGCGATTTAAGACTTTTTTTTAAGACTTTAAGACCCGCAGAAACTCTGAATTAGAAAAGTATGCGCAGAGCCCTTATAGTCTCTTTCACACATTAAATTATCATACAATTGCCGAAATGGATTCTCCGTTAAATTCAGCACCCAAACACTGGTAGACTCCGTAATGTCAGTCATGTGAAATTACCTTTATCCGCCCAAGTTTCATTACCCATTCAATTTGACAACATAATTTGAGTTTTGAGTGACAAGCGTTGCAGTAAACATCGCTTGGCCCAAAGCAGACATCTTACGTTAATGTGTCCACACCTTGTACTGGTAATACTGTGCTTTGTTTGCTCATAATATCAAAACGGTTATTTACCAGTGATGTCGCAACCTTTTATCCCAGGAAAATTGCCATAAGCGATTCAGCAGTATTTCAGGTTTTGTTCACACATGATCTCTATGTTCTGGAAGAGGTGTGAATGTGTGAAAGTGCTTTATGCCAGTCACAGTGCTTCATGACAGGAGTATCTCATTCCCTCATAACAAAAGAAAACCTTTGTACCTACAAATTAAATGCTCTTTACAGGCTGGCTGGTTCAGTTCATGGCTTATAACTCTTGACCTTAATTTTATGAATGGGGAAAAATGCTTCTGGAACCTAGACTGTGGTCAGTGTTTTTGTTTAGTCATGCTGCTCACGACTGACCTGTGGAAGCTGTCCACCATTTTGAGCTGACTGCGGAGGTCTTTTTTGGTCAGATGATCCAGCATACGAGCGTCAACCAGCGACTCCATGAAGTAGCTGCGGTACTGAGGTAAACCGAGGCTGGGCAGCCAGTCATTACCGATCCATTCATGGTTCATGTCACCGTAGGCCAGAGTCTTGAGTGTAAACACAGCACACACATTCAGTTAATTCATGACATGATGCAGAAAGAACACTTACCTAAAAATATAGCAAAATACAACAACCACACCACCTAAAATATAATATACAACAGTTTATACAGGAGAATCATGACTGAGATTGATCATAACCACATTAGGTTAGATAATGCTCCACTTTGCCATAACATAAAACGATCAGTTCCTGTTCTCAGTGTGATCCAGAAACACATGGCCAAATATAGGTTTCAAAAATAAAGACCAGCAGATGTTGCCTAACACGAAAAACTGCAGTGAATCTCACAAAACCTATCAAAAGCACATCCAGGTCACATCTCATACTCTCAAAGAGACACAAAAATAATTGTTTCTCCTGCCAAACATATTAATGGGCTACATTTTTCCAAAACTAAATATGCCTGAATAGTTTTGGTCTGACTGGGAAATGAAATGTGACCTGAACGTGCTCCTGATAGGTCCATGAGGTTCCCTCATTGAGAAGTGTCTGTTCCTGCATGTGTGATTCCTGTTCTCTAGTAAAGATAAAGACATCAAAAGAGAAAGACAGAGGGTTCAAACCTGGGCCCAGCTGCCCTCCTCATCCTCCTGGTGTTAGCAGGTTAGCATGTGGAGCGAGAGGTAAGTCAGTAGTAGAAATAAAACAATGTGATACAGTAAATGAACGGCACTGCATGCAGACGATTACAGCAAGCAGCAAAGCACAAACACACAGCCGTGATGCTGCAGCTATCATGCAGTGACTGACCGTGGGTGGCGTGGCAGCCAAACTCTCCATCTCCTCATGTGTGAGCCAGACATTTCCAGAAGACTACAGAAATCCGTGAGTGAGGACGGGAAAACAAGTGAGGAAAGACGAAGTGAAAGAAGATATTAAGAAAGCAGAAGAATCGGTTATTGAGCTGAAAGTACATTAGTAAAAGTGATCACAAACATCCCATCAGGTGTTAATGTTGTGAGGCATGCAAGAGAGACAAAAGACGTGTACTACAGTAAAATTAACAGGAACAGCACAAGCTTTACCACGTTTACTCTTATCAGTAGTTCTTCTGCTGTTTACCAATAACAGTCTAAGGGCAGAAACCTGAGGATTTCACATCAAGATGCCTGAAACTTAGTGAGGTAATGGAAAACCCCTCAACTAGGGCTGCAAATTTCCCTGGCAATTTTTTTTTTTATTTAAAATGTGATTTAAAAAAATCCAGGTTTATTGTGGTTGTTTGCAGGGCTGTAAAATTTGGCCAAAATTGTCATCATCACATGTCAATATGGCTATAAAATTATAATAGTAGTAACAGTAGTGCTAGTGCTAGTAATAATAATAATAATAATAATCCATTTTTATATTATTACTACCAGTACTACTAAATTAAAAAAAAAAAAAAATACTATACAGAAATAAAATAAGAAATTACTAACAGTTAAATATTTCACTGTAAAGCAGCAAAATAAATAAATAAAGCTTTTCTTTTGTTTGCAAACGTCTCTGGTTACAAGTTTGTGAAAATGGTTGATTCAAGCTGTGTTCTCAAATGCAACTCAAACTCAGCTGATGCAGATGGAATCATGCGAATCATTTACTGTGAACAAAGTCACTCTGAAATGCTAAATCACAGCCTTTTATGATCTGCTAAATGCTCTAAGTCAGTGGTTCCCAAAATTTTTCTGCCGGGCCCCCCTTTTGCAGAATAAAAAAAAATTCAAGCCCCACCCCCGCATTTACACATAAACATAAACACAACTTCAGAAGGATTTATTTGAAACGTAACAATTAAAATTCAGTGTGTGACAACTTACTGAAAAAAAACTAAACAAGGAACTAGTCACTTTTAGAGTAGAAACATTAAAAGTAAAACATGCAGCTTTACTATGTACTATTTTTTTGTACTTTGTAACAGCATTCATTGTTTTTTAAACAGATTTTTTCATATTTTCTTCTCTTTGTTGTAGTTGCAATATTTGAAGTACATCATCTACTTTACGTTTACCTGGCACTTGTTGTCTTTTCAAAAACTTGTCCATGCTTAGAGCAGAACTCCTATGCGTCATTCATTCATAATTTTACTCGGCTAATAGCAAATCTCATTTCTGACATCAATTGCACCATCTAGTGGTCTGTTATTTTATGACAAAAACCGCTACAACTGATAACAGACAGCTGCAGCAGGTACTGCGAGTCGTCTTGAGGTAATAAAATAAGATGAAATTCATATTTTGTGTTAAATTATTTACATATGTGGCAAATAGCCATATAATAAGCAAGATAATTTCACAGTGGGGTCTTGTATCACCCTGAAAATGTTTCTTTTTACATAAAAATCTAGGGATGTACCGAAATGTAAATTCTTAGCTGAAACTGCTTTGTAATAATTACTTATTATTTTATTAATTAATATAGTCATTTTGTAAGAGTTTTTAATTTAACTCAATAATATTAATGATACTGAATAAAAAAAATAAAAATAAAAATCACAAGCCAACTTTTATAAGCCACAGATATAACTTTTTTTTTGACTAATTATCAAAATAATGTATAGTCCTACAAAGCTATTATTATCAGAGCACGTGAGCAGAGCATACTGTCACGAGAGGGTAGCATCATTTTACCAGCGTTGTCCAGTACAGCAGTACTATAGCATGTTACAGCACAGTATGCGATGCTATTACAAACAGGAAAAAGTATACATAGAAATTTTCTGTCGGCACGTTATTTGAGCTGTCTTTGTATTTCCGTTGAGCATAAGCGGTACACGAGTGGAGCATTCATACGGGCCGTGAGCAACTCAACTGAAAGCACATTCATAGAGCGGAATATTGATGATTTAGGTTTTATTTTGATTAACCTTGCAGCCTCTACCCATGACATTAACCTACTTAAGTTTCTACGAGCAGTAAGCTTGTCTTCTAGACTGACCCAATAAAAAAAAAACTTCCTGTGTTGATGTCTAGGAATATCCATCTGTGACAATACTGCAGGAAAATAACACTAATATATATTAGAGTTGTTTAATGGATGATATTTTACTTTAAAACCTGACGATTACCAAGATGTGTCTGAAGTGCCTGGGATGTCCCAGTGTGTTTCCTACCGTTCTGGAGGTAGGTGGAGCTGACGGGCTGGTGAGCGACATGATCTCCTGAATAGCTAGGCGTAGTTTGAGGCGGTGAAGAGGGTTGCTGATTCCAATCTCACGCTGAATCTCTGTGTCAGACAAGGCAGACATAATGGCACCGCTCTTCACATTGGCACGGCACGCTGCTACATACCATGCAGGCATCCCAACCCACAGCTGAAAGAAAAAAACAACATGGGGCAAAAGGAATCGCAATATTACAAACGTGTATCATCACCAACAGCCACATTTGAGCTTTCCCTTTCTCATTATCAAACTTTCCCTGTGCCACATACAAACGAAACTACAACTGCTTTCTCATGAGGGATTACCTAAAGTCACATACATGAGGACACATACATGAGCAGCTGTTACTGGCTTTGAAAATGCTGCTGTCAAGCCATTTCACAGTTGTAAAGACAATCACTGATCTGCTATTGCAATGGTATGTGATTTTTTTTTCCAGATGATGCAGCACATATCTGAAGCTCAACTGTACATGTATTTGTACCTCAAGCCACACCACCACAGTTGGTCCGTCCCACTGAGCGAAGGGCAGACCCTGCCGACAGGCCTCCTCCAGTAATTCATGTCTGAAATATAAACATGTTATGAGCACAAAGAGCATGTTTTATGAGCCAAACAAGAAGGTTAATAAGATAATATGCATAAGAGTATAGATTCAGTCATAGAGTCAGAATATGGAGAGGTGTGCGGTGAGGAAACAGCAGCAGAATTAGCAAGTCTTCTCTAGAAAAAGTATCCAGACCTCTTCATTTTCACCATGAATCAGTGAAATACATTGGCTGAACAACCTGGGATTCAGTGTCTTCCTCATGTGCAAAACTTAAGTTTGCTCACTTGACGCCATACAGTGTCCTAGCATTTGAAACATCTTCATACTAATGGTTAAAAAATGCTATTGAACACTTGTTTAACTACTACTGAATACAGTTTAACTACTTTATTTATTGTTTTTTTTTCTATTTTTGGGTGAACTACCCTTTTCTGTAATGATAGAGTGTGAATCTTCAATCTATGCTTGCAGACACTGGGACAAATACTCCTCACAAACACGTTTGTTCATTCTTCTCCAAACAAGACATTTGGAAAACTTCTATACATGTTTCCATCATGCCGAAATGCAGAGAAAGCAAATACACTCAAAACACCACATCTCCTCCTTAGGTTTCTTCATTCTTTTTGCATAGTATTACGTTATGCGGCTACTAAAGTATTGAGATGAAAGGAAAATACAGATAAACATGCATCACGTCATGCTGAAGAATGAAGAGAAGGATTTGGTCTGGAATTAAACCACAGCTTGAATAAGGCTCTGAGACCCATAATGCACTTCACCAGAGGTCAGTCCTAATTAGTGTTCATCAAACGGCAGAGGAAACTCATGCACCACAAAGCTGTATTTGTCCTGCCTAAAACACCCTCATCCCTGGACACTCACCCTCGCCCCTCAGCAGCAGAAAGCAGGAGATGTAGGGTGACCAGACGTGCCACTTCCTAGGGACACATTCAGCACAGGATTTCTAAATTGCCTAAAATAACCAGGTATTGGTTGCTTGTGCTGTGCCAATCGATCATTGTATGACATCAGAGTACCACGAGAGCGATTCAAAAGCATGCAGTCGTCTGCTCTGCTCTAGCTCTCACGTTTTGATGTCACACAACGATCAATCGGCGCAGCGCAAACAGCCAACACATAGTTGTTTTAGGCAATTTAGAAATCCTGGCTGAATGCGTCCCTGTGAAGTGGCACGTCTGGTCACCCTAAAGAGATGCTTATAATGAAAGTGGCTGCTGGCTTGAGTCGTCCTGACTACAGTGATTTCTGCAGAGGACTGAGCTACTGTCAGATTTATTGGTGAGAGCAGGGACCCACACCAGCAGCCAATGTGAACAGAAATTAAGAATTGCATCACTATTTGATACTGGCACTGAAATGAAGCCCAACACCCTACACCAGGATAAAACTGAAACGATTAGCTTTTGTTAAAATAACTACAATTTTCAAAGAAAAAAAAAAAAAAGGGATTGCATCTCTTCCTTCAGCTGACATCAGCAAGTTATATAAATTAAAAATATTTTTTAAAACATTGCATATCATAGGATAGAGTGTCACATTTTTAGAACGTCGTTTCGTGCTAGATGTTGCAAAAGACAAGATATAGTGCAACAGCCAAACAGTAATTTTGAGTTTGAATTGTCTTGACCTTTTGAGTTGACCTCTAAAACTGAATGTTTACATTTTGTCTAAGAAATGTTTAACATTCTATATTATTTCTGAACTTACAAGATGTATTTAGGACAAGTTTGTACGATATTTGCAATCATATTTCATGCATTTTTTCTGCAAAGAAGTTTATCAAGTCAATTTATTTTATGTTTACACCATGTTGAACTTATATTTGTGCTGCACTTAGAATAGAGCTTCCTTTAACTAGATTGTTAATAAAGATAATGTTACTTGAATTATGTTGCAGTTATGTTTTTTTAAATTGACTAGTTGAAAAAAAACAAAAAACAAAAAAAACAAAATCAGTCAAACGTACTTTTGTACATGGAGGCTGTTATTGACAAATCAAAAACACAAATATACCAGCTGAATCCTGACCATGTGTAAAGTTTGCTACCTTAGACTGCAGCAACTTGGAAGCGTAAAATGACAAACACTCTTCACCAAAACAAGAATGACTCTCTGGCTCCACATCCCACATTCTGCAGCTTTGCTTCACATCAAATTAATTTCACAGAAATGAATCAATAGTTATGACACTGAAACCACTGGTTATCATCTGGTCATCTCAAACACAAAATACAGCTGGTGAAATTGTGTTTGTAAAGGTCAGAATGTTAGTAGTGCTTGAGCGCATCACAGCAAGCATGAGACATGCAGGTGTTTTCATGCCCATCATGCTTTACATTGCTCCAACATTATCAAGATGGTCTATGGTCACTTACCCTGACTTTGGGCTATGAATGACATGTGAAAAGAGTGGAGGGAGAGAGGAGAAGAGAGGAGGAAAAACAAGCAGAATGAGACACTGAGAGACTGATGGGAAGGTGAGACATGATATATGATACATAACAGATCCTCTTCTGCTGGGATACTGACTGCCAAACACTAACACTACTGAATGTTTAACAACAACACCTCACATTCACATTTCACGGTGAACAAAATTAAAACAGGTGGTGCTATGATTAAGCAGTGAAGCAGAAATGATGGCAGGAAAGTATCATTCCTCTTGACAGTAGTGATGCTGCTGAGTGAAGAACTGAACTCAACCACTGAAGACCAAGTAACTGGACTCATTTCTTCATCCTGTTTTAAACGCTATTGACACGTCACTCACTTCTTCTGCAGTTTTCGGTTCTTCTCTGCAGGACCGCCAAGTTTTCCGAGCGTCATGCCGTCCTGTGTGCTTCCTCCATCAGGCGTACCTGCCAGTGCTGATTCACACAAACAAACAAACACTCTGTTGATCAGAGGAACATGAAGCTTATTCTAGGACCATTACATTTGTTTTTTCTCATGAGTGTAATGTTTTCAGATGTTTGATTTGTAAGGTTACAACAGTGGTATCATGTATATTTCTGTGTTTTGGTATAGAGCAGTGAAGTCTGAATCTCATGTGTTGGTGAGTGAGCTACACATCACTTCACACTAAAGCTGCGGTCACACTAGACTTTGAGCATACGAAACTCCCTCGGACGTTGCAACGGTTGTGATATTATGTCATGCTCTGCAGCATCTTTTTAAAAAGTTAAATTCAACACATAAATAATACATCTAAAATGTAATGTACAATCTACTCCTCCTCCCTGCAGTTTTAAATTTATGTACTTTTAATACAGCTACAAGGTCATGCTGTGACACATCGATCTGCTTTTGTTCACACTTTTTAACGTGATACAAATTTGCAGGTCAGAGTCCTTTGAACTCTGAAATGCAGTGAAATGCAAAACTTTTCGTACAAGCTTGTGTTTCCGGTTTGACACATTCGCATACGTATGAATGGAAGTCAATGGAACGAAAAGTGCAGTATGACCGTGAAAGATGTGTAATTTTACACAGATGCATTTACATTGTGACTGTGCCCCAGAGGCAATCAACAGGAACAGTCTCTGTAAAGGTGTGAACCAAATGGTCCATACATTTAGAACAACAAAGGAACAGCATTTTCTCAGGAACTTCTTGTAGATTGCAGGATCTCCAGTGGGAGGTCCTGACAGTATCTATTGTTTCTAGCTATTTGTCTTTAGGTATAAAGTTCTGTCTTACAGACAGAACTATGGGAGAAGCTATGGAGAAGCTATGCAGAAGCTATAGAGAACTTAGGAAGAAACTAGGAAGAAGCTTCGGACCCTTACATGAGTTAAGATCTAGAAGACGGCTATGCTACACGGTTTTCTTCAATAAACTCTTTTCCCCTGAACTTTGGTCAAGCTTACTTATTTTATGTAAATCTAATACATATGGCGAGCCATCCAAACCACTGCTCAGCCAAATACAGCAAAATCTAACAACCGCCCCTTAATGTGTTTCTGACTCACTCAATGATCCAATCACAAAACACCAGTTTATGTTAATACCAGCTGTAAACTTTCAAACTATATACAAGGCAGAATATAATGTATGAAAATGTCGAAACTGTAATTTGTTGCTCCTGATAACCCCCGATATCTGATTTTTTTATAAAAAGGCCTAGATTATTTTACTTGATAATCATGTACTGCCATTAAACTTGTTTTTTTAATAAATACACAATATTTAAATGGTTTTACATATATGCAATTGTGACATTGTGCAATAATTCAGTATTTTCAGCTAAGCAGAATCATGAATATTTATATTGTATTGAAAGTTCTGTCCTGTGTACTATTCCAAATCCAAGATTATTCAAGTTCAATCTTGATACTGTAACACCAAATATGGAATTTTATAAATAGTACTTGTTAACAGTACTCGTTGACAGTACTTGTTGACACTCCCCACACCATACTCCACACTTTTCCAGACTCAAATTTCCAAAGCTCTCAGTAGATTTTTAGACCATATTTAACAGAAATTAACTTTTAGCTTTATATTTTGTATACAGTACAGTCATCTGTAAATATTTATCTTTTTTTTTTCCATTGATTTTCTCAAAGTGACAACATTCAGAGCCCCTAAATAATAATAATAATAATAATAATAATAATACAGACTTTTGCATGCACACAAGAAACTTTTTGTGTCTTGAGAAACTATTCACATGCGCATGGGAATTTTTTGCATGCTTACGCATTACAATTTCTAGTTTTATATAACCTATGCATCACTGACATTTTACTATGAATAAAACAAAAGCATGGATGCACATAAATTAATAGAAATCTTCTTGCTCAAAATTTGGCTTTCCTTATAGTAGCACCTCTAATATCAAGACATAATGTCCACTGCCCACGACAAAAAAATGGGCTAATAGCATAATACGGCTATGTGCATTATCCTATTTGCCAAGTTCAAACTGTCTTTAGAAAAAAAACTGGTACTCCTTAAAAAAAAAAAATTGGCTTTCATTAGGACAGTATGTCATATTTCAAAGCCTCATGGCTGGGACATACCAAGCCAACTTCAAAAGAACTAGCAGTGACAAAAGCCGACGATGTTGTCGCCTCCCGACTGTTATGAAAATATTCACATTCTGGAATGCTTGGGTAACATTAGCATTAGAACAGCCTTCTGTTTGTGCCACCTTCATTTTCTTAGTCGTTTTCATCACTTCCACTTTAATTCTTGGGCACTGACTCGTTCGCTAAACTAAGCATCCAATCAGAGTTCTCACTTGTGCCGACGACCCCGACACAACATGTTGAATCAGGCAAACTGCCACTGACATGAGCCCGATGAGAGCCAACGTGTGGAACACACCAAACGGCTGACCGTCGGCTTAGTGTACAGGCCTTTAGGTCTCTTTAACACATACTCTGTGGAGGCCAAGAAACCACACCGTGAAATGGGCTGACGGCACAATAGTGTGCATTGTCCTATATGCTAAGTTTAATGGTTTCTTGCGTGGACATAAGTCTGTATATTTTTTTTATTGTGGCAAAGGTCCTTGAGGCAACAATTTCAATACTTTTGCAAACCATGTAGGAACCCTGTTCTTAGATGACATAATTTCAACATTTAATAATACAATCCAAAAGTTGTATCCGTTCATATTTCATAGACCTGAGCTGACATAAACTGTTGACAAATATGATGCAGGGCAACAACTCCACAAATGCAGTTATGCCCTAAAATTTAAGATATTAGTGCCAAAAAATGCCCCTGTATGTGTTTTGTCTCATATTTATAGATAAATATGTGATATTGTGTGATTATATATATATATATATATATATATATATATATATATATATATATATATATATATATATATATCACAGGGGCAGCAAGAGCAATATGGCACAAGTGCTGATATTCTCCTGATCTATCACAAGCTTAAATGTGAATTTTATACAACAGTTCAGTAAATAAGAAGTTGATATTACATTATATTATAAACACAATATGTGTTTTTGCTCAATTTTGCAGAGAACGTATACCTTTGAACAGAATTGTTGCGTGTCTCCGAGCTGAACTATTTAGTTTCTGAATGAATCCGCATTTTGAACAAATCCTGTGAACCAATGATTCAAAAGCCCATTTATAAAGAGAGCCATTTACTTCATTAATGAATGAATCAGCCGTTTGAACAAATCAATAAATGAATTAATGACTCATAAAGACTTACTGCCAACTGCTGGCAGATTTAGTTTCTTATTTTGAGTATCATTTCATTCAAAAAATAAAATAAAATAAAATAAAAACATTACAGGAATAGTTCACAAAAAAAAATAAAAATAAATTATTCTGTCATCATTTACTCCTCATGTCGTTTCAAACCTTTCTTTTGTGGAACATAAAAGAAGGTATTTTGAAGATTGTCTGTAACAAAGCTATTTTGGTCACCAGTGACTTGCATCGTATGAACAAAAAATACTGAGATGTTCTTCAAATTATCTTCTTTTAAGTTCCATAGTTTACATTAGGCCTTTGCAGCCTAAATATTTATATGTAATAAATTCTATTTTGAATCAAATAAACTATTTCTTTCTAAAGTTACAATTTGTAATGTCTGCTTGATACTTTCTCATTTAATACAAAAATTGCTTTCAATAATCTTTTGTGGACATTTTCACAGTCAAATTTATTTAGCGATTAAGCCCTAGCATTAACCAATGTTACCTAATGGGACCTTTTTGTTAAGTGTTTTGCTTGTCTATACTCTTTATCATATGTCTTCCAAGTAATCTTTTTTTTTTTTTAAATCCCATTTTAATTCTACTTTAACTCCTCTTTATTTTGGTTTGGTTATTGTGTATCAACCTGTATTCTTAGGTTCCTATATCCTCAGGTTCTCATTATTGCACTATTTCTCATTTAAATGAGGCAGTTAAACTCTCTCATAGCAGTGATATGAACATGGGGCTAACTGTAAAGATGCAAGAACGTAATAGTGTGAAAATAGGCTTTGTTTGATTTAGCTTTGAAATATTACTCTCTAATATATTACTGTCTGATGAGGTGTGGATGAAGACACACCTGGCCCAGGAGACTCTTTTCCCACCGGAGTGGGTCGACCCTTCTCTTTCTTTGCGAACAGCCTGCCGATAGAGGACTTGATGCTCTTCTTCTTGGCCCCTTTGTTGAGTGAGTCCTGACTGCTGTTGCTGCTGCTGGGATTGCTGCCTGCTCCATCCTGCAGCCCAGTGCTGGATGGACGGACACACACAAACACACACACGTCACATCTCTGGTTCTGTATTAATGATCATCATCACTATAATGGTGGTGGTAAGTGACTGACCCCCGTATGTCTCTGATGTCCTCATGGCTGGCAGTGTGCAGTGCTCCTTTATGGAGTCTCATGAAGGACGGGGTGGATGGGGGAGACGTCTCACATCTGATTGTGGCTTTGTCATCTTGTGCGCACTAAACACAAACACAAGCACTTTTAACAGCAGCATTAAACACGCAAACCTAAAACATGTTTGAACTAGGACTGATACAGTGGTTCTCAAAGCTTGTTAAGACTGACGTCACGTGTCACTGCTTCTGGGTCCAAGCGCTCTATCACATGCCACGAGAAAACAACAAACGGAATATAAAAAAAAATATATAATCCTACCCTTTACCTCCATACTGAAATCCCAGATAGCCAGACAATGAAAATATAAATATAAATAAATTATATACACTGCCCTCCAAAAGTTTGGAAACATCCCTGACAAAGTATGGTTGGTGCAAATATATTAAAGTAACTTGACATTATCATTGAAGAGCAGCAAAAATAATTTTCATTTTGATTACATTATAATGGCTATATATACATGTCAAAGTCAGACATGCCACTTTTCCAGCTGTGATGCCTGGTTACTGGTTTAAACTTGGCCCAGGTTTTCAAAAGACTTTTGGGTCAGCACACCTTAAAAGCTTCAACAATTGACTGCCAATTAAGTTTAGAATACAATGACCCATATTATGTAGGCCCAGATTATGCAGAGCTGTAATAGCTGCTAATGGTGGATATTTTGATGAATTGAAAACGTAAGTTTTTTCTATGTATAAACTGTTTATGTAATAAAATATGTTTTCGTAATTTGTGTTGTCCCTTATCAGTGCAAAATTATCACAAATTAAAAAGGATTCATGCCAATATTGTCCACAACCCTTTTCTAGGGTGTTTCCAAACTTTTGGAGGGCAGTGTATACGCATATACATATAAAATAAATATTATATTATATATTATATAATATAAAAAAATAATACGTTCGAAAACGTTAGTTTAAATGTTTAAAATGCATAAACAGTGCTCATAAATGGCTGCTGAGACCGTATTCTCAAATGAAGTGAGTTGAGGCTTGGACCCGGAAACAGCTTCTTACGTCACCACTTAACAAGCGGATTCTTTCAAACTTGTATGACTTGCTTTCTTCTGTGAAATGCAAAAAAAAGTGTTTTTGGACCAAACTGACTTTCAAAACATCTTTTGTGCTCCACAGAAGTAAGTAATTTAATTCAGAATCATCTATGAATCTAACATGACACAGCTGTCAGATGATGGAGTACATGTTTAACTAAACTAAAACACTGTTTGATGGTGTAACTGCCCATCCAAAGAACAACAAATGAGATGAAGTGCATTTAATTCAGTGTTTAATTCACTGGATTCTGTAAAAAGACATCCGTATTTGTTTATAGTCATGATGTAATGGAAGTAGCAACAGATCTTTTCTTTGGCATTGTGTCATATAGTGAATGAAACAGAATATTGAATTAAACATTACTAAGTCAAACAATAAAATGAAATGTTCACAATAAGATTAATAAAATGCATTTAAAAACTAGATTTTTCTTGATGGTTCTGGTCATAATGTCATGAATAAAATGTCTGGGAGTGTTTTTGCATGCTAATATTGTGAGGAGCTAAATGAAGGTAGCTCTGTGTGGCACATGTGTGCTGTAACGCAGACGTCTACATGTTAACATATCCAAAGTCAAGGTCTCAAGATTCAGATGTTACAGGAGGATTTCACAAGCGGCTACACAGTTTTTCTAGATTACCTTCCTACGATGCTTCCGCAAATCGCTAGGCTGTTGGAAGCGCAAGCAAATGGAGAAAGAGAAGAAACAGTTAGCAGCATTTCAAACATAAGCACAGAAGCTGGTGAATGGTATCCTAGCAGGAGAAAGATTTAGAAACACACAAACACACATTAAGAAAAGCACGAAAGCATCAATGCTGGTGTCATGCAGGAAAGAAGGTCACGAGTAACACGGCACTGCTGAGAGAGACATATGAACACAAAGACAGGAACAACAGGCTGTTTACTCTGGATGTCAGTGATTCAGCAGCAGACAGTGATGCCAAAAGGTTAAACTGATGGAAGAACATTCATACCTGAATGAACCAAGCTAATTATTTACTGCATACCTGTGGCCGTATGTCAGAAACAGTTTCAGGTCGAGTTTTATTTAGTGATTTCACTTGAGAACAGAGCCGCTCGAGGTGAAGATTCACTCTACCAGCACTCAGTGCTAGGGATGCACTGAATTTTCGGTCGCCGAACATGCCATTTTCGGTTTTCGGCCGAAAGGGAAGAGCGGCAATTAGGAAATTTCTATGTAGCATGTTCCCGTTTGCAGTAGCGCAACTGTGCTGTAATATGCTATAGGACAGCTGTTCTGGACAACACTGGTAAAATGATGCTATCCTCTCATCCACTGACCTGCTTCCTCTGTGATCTGCTCACATGCTCTGATAATAATAGATTTGATTTTACATTATTTGGATAATGCCAGGAGGTGGCGACAACTGCTCATTTAAAAAAGTATGTCACTGAATCATTCATTCAGAATTCAATAGTCAAACAAGTATTAATGATGTGAGACACTGACTCCATTGTTTTTTTTTTATGATTTTGTTTAAATAAATATAGGTTTTTAAAAGACTTAAGCAATGAACAGTTTGTCAGAACCACTAGTAAATTACGTTATTTTGTTTATTTTCTAATCTTTCTATTTTCTAATCTTTTTTCTCCAGAATCGTGAGAGAATCATTTATTAAAAATAACTAGGATTCTCAATTTATCCAGAATCGTGATGCTCTTGTTTAAATGTTGTTTATTACAGCATATAATTCATTAAAATGGAAGTTTAATTTCATAAAGTTCAAAATGCAACTACATTTTTTTGCATTTTGTCTTTTTCAGTTGAATAAAAGACTATTTTCCCTATATATTTGATCGTTGAGGATTTCTTAAGAAAAGTTTAAAAATCTTGTCTCATCTCGTGAACCCAGTCTCGTGTCTCGTCTCGTCTCGTAGGATAAGTGTCTCGTCACACCCCTAATATTTTCTGTCCAATTGTATTGAGTTATTTTCAGTACAAATGTGGTTATTTTACGGCCTTGTGTTTTTTAAACTTAGTATAATTTTTAAATTGAAAAAGTCTTATGAAATTACTGTATATTATTTAATAAAATAGTAAATAATTATTACAAAGCATTTTCGGTTTCAGTTTTCGGCCAAGTGCATCCAGAATTTTCGGTTTCGGCCCAGAATTTCCATTTGGGTGCATCCCTACTCAGTGCCTCTATATGCAAAAATGTATTCATGGGAAGTCTGTTTTTTAGGGCTGTTAGGTGATTAAAGGTCAGATATCTGGTGGCTAATCTGGAATTTGCCTCTCATGTAAATTCAGATCTTTTGAACTTCACTGAAATTCTACCATACAAATACATCAACTAACTGTAGTTAAGTATCTAAATATAGATTTAAATTAATATTTTGTATATAAATCTATAAATATACATAAATTACCTGTGCTAAATCACACACAGAACAGAATGAAGCAGTTACAGAAAACATTCTGTTTTTGAAACACTAAGCATTGTAATCAATCAGTGACATAAATGCTGAGTTGTGGGACACATGAAAATCTTCAAGCGCTGTGTGGTTAAATTGAGTCTTTCTATGGTTATTATGGTCATTTGGTCTCTTGCCTGTTATTTGTCTTTTGTTCTCGTTTTAATACTCTGTTAAATCATTAAAATTTAAAGGCATTTGCCATTATTTAAAACTAAAAATAAATTATAAAATTAAAACAGAGCCAAGAGTTCATCAGCTACTGAATCGCAGCTATCGTGACAACACTAGCTTGGATGAGGCTTGAGTCCAGAGTAAACAGGCGTTTTGCTTGATCTTCTCAAGGTCTAATTGCTCATTTCCCTGTTGGCCCGTCTAGGGAATGGAGCAGGAAGTCCTTCAGTAAACTTCCTGTACAGCCGCCATGGCAGAAAGAAAATCAAAGGGTTTTATTTTTGAAAAGCACACAATCAGTTGGTCAGTTGTGGGTGATACCTGCACAAACACAGGGGCACATGTCAGCAGAGAACTGCTGTACGCCACGCCCCGAAGGACACACGGCTCAGAGCGGTAATGCTGGGACACACACACACACACACACACACACATATATTACTACACAACACTTGACATTGTGAATGACAGGCTGAAAATCAGCAGCTCACCAGGGTCATGACCCCCATGCGATCCAGCTCTCGGCTGGGGCTGCGGGATGGCCGGCGGGGTGTGGAGTGACCCGATCCAGGCGGCGAGGACTCAGCGTGTGAGGAGCTGTGGAACGAGGGCGGGAGGGACGTCATGGAGCGGAAGCGGCTGCCCAGATCATCTCCGCTGCCCACACGGCTTTCGATCTCCTCGGCTCTCATCGCTGTGCTCTCCTTTTCCTCCTGGATCATCCTGCCACAACACATAATCACACTCACATCAAGAACAACACCCTTAGCAAAAAAACACGTACATCAGTGCACGATACAGAAATCTTAGTGTTTCATGACTTTGACATATAAATTATTTCAAGAAGCAAGTCACTAGGTATATTCACATGCACTAACCTTCATCAGTCTGAATGAATATAAACTGATTTTAGATTCTGTTTATGTGAACCCTAAACACTGAAACTGTGCATTTATTTACGTATGAACAAAACTATGTAATGATGTCATAATGATGTCATCACTGGCCTTGATGACACATCTAATTAGAAAGTTTTTTTCAGACCAATTAGTGAGACATAAACATACACGCATTCCAAAGACATAAATCTGTGTAAAACGTACGTGACATTGATGTCACGGCACACGTCTCAAAGCATTTTTGAATCTCATTAAGACAATCATATTCAAACGTTTACATGCATATATTTTTTTCCTGTTGGTCAGACAATTTCAGGTCTACATCATCTGCTTTAATCTGATCTCATTCGGATCAAGCTCAATTGATGTTTCAATTTAACTGAGCCATCAATGCGATTATAAAGAGATTTGGTTGCAAGCCAGTGTCGGTGCTGAGTACGACCACATGGAGTATGTTTATGCAAAAACTCTGTAATAAGCTGTTACACACATGTAAATGGTCACTGTTTTTTGGGTTTTTTTTTTTTTTTTGCATTTATTGAGTCTTTATTCTGAATACATGTAAACACCAGTGTTAGAAAATACCTTTCGCTCAGACCATGGTGCATATAATCCCAGGAAAATGAATCAAACTTACCAAGATTAAACCCATTTTTGCTAACAAACTTTAAAACAGAGACGCTATTTTGAATTCAGAGATGCTATTAAAGGGGTATGATAAAAATCTACCCAATGGTATTTTTGTAATCTTTATAAGAAATATCCCCTTTTTCAAATCAAGCCATTCTCAGCATCACACCGACAAAGGCCGCTCCTACGATAGTTGATTGACATGACTGTCTTACCATAGACCTGCCCTGACTGAGCTGTTAGAGTCCAATTCCGACCGCCATTGGGTCTACTCAGGTGCCGGGGAAGACAAGAATGTCTCCGACTGAGCGATTGAGGTGTTCTGTTGTTGGATGTAATAATGATCATAGTAGTCATCATTTACTCCTGACATCTGAGCCACTGAGGACGCAGAGGATTAATGTTACTTTCGTTTTAGAAGGAAATGCGCCTGGCGACCTACATAAATGCGTCTTTGTTGGCGCATATCATTTGCGATGCAGCTTCACCTACAGCAGAAGTGAGTATAAGGGTTTTTATGCATCTTTGCAAATCGCCTTTCTTAATAATGGGCTAGTTAGCAAGTTTAGCGGCTAAATCTGGCTAACGTAAACAGACTGGCTCGTTACCCCACAGAAGAGAGGGGCGGGGTGAGCAGAGCTCATTAGCATTTAAAGGAACATGCAATAGAAAGGCTTGCTCTGAACAAGGCTGATTTTGACAAGGTAAAAAGGTTTTTTTTTAACCTACCACTGAGAAATTTTAACCAAACTATGTTATAGACTTCTCATTAAGACCCTAAAGAATCATATCAGCTTGTGGAAAATGGGCATCCGATAACCCCTTTAAAAACAACAACAACAAAAAAAAATTTAAACCTAGCATGTCAAATTTCACCTCCTGTGGCATGCATCTGTCTCTTTCTCTGCATGTGTGTGTCAGAGTAAGAAAGAGATGGGGAGAGAGATTCTGTATCTTTATTGTGTGTACTGATGATACTGTAATAGTTAGTATATCATTCCAAACACACAGACTGTCACTGAGTGAAGTAAGGGATCGTGGGATGTGTGCTACCGTATCTCATTGTTAATGGCATCCAGCTGCTCCTGCAGCATCAGGGCGAGAGTCTGAGCGTCTGCCTGTCCAGCAGGAGACAGGAGGTCCATGGAGCTGAAGACTGTCTCTCTATCGTCCTCCATGTCTGACATGTCCATGTCACTCTCAAACGCATGAGCCACGTTAGCCAGAACATTGGCCTGCTGCAGCCGATCCCAGTCCTGCTCATCCAGCGTCTGCACCTTATAATGACAAATAGCACGTCAAACATTTTCACCAGGTGGCTGAATTGTTTACTTTATGTAAAAATAAGTTATGTATATATTTATGTATATGTGTGTGTATGTATATATATATATATATATATATATATATACACACACACACACATATTTCTGCTTATTTCCACAATTTTAATTATTTTGAGTTATAAAAAGCATAAAAGTGCATCAATTTTTCTATTATTAAATAGGATACAAATAAAAAAAGATATGAATAAATAAAACATTATTGACTATATGATATGAATTTATGTCCAAGTTCATTTTGTTTACATGTAATTCACCACGCGAGAAGCACATTTCAATGATGTATCACAGAACTCGTATCTCCACTGTGAATAAATCATCAACGCATGAGTTTCATTACAGCAGATTTGTTTTTCTGTATCGATAGGGCTTATATGTTAAAAGCTCAGGGTACAGAATCAGAATGGTGTATTTTGAAGGTGACACTCTGTCATAGTCTAACCCCATACAGCAGACGGGACATTCACCTTTGAAGGCTCGTCTCGCAGCGCAGACATGCGGCCCTTCTGTGGTCGCCTGAGGACCAGCGCACCACTGTAGTGACTGTCCATCGCTGACGACACTGACACCGGGTACCTAAAATCTGGCGTGCCACTCACGTGAGAACGTCTGCAGGATATAAAGCCACATACAGAAATCAAAGCACAGAATCGAACAACACGGCTGATTCTCACTGAACGGCCTTGGGTTACCCATGATGCAGCAAAGAGTTGCTCCTGCTGCGGCCGCGCTCGTGTTCAGTCCTCATGGTCTCGATCTGGATGAGCAGCTGCTCCTGAGGTCACAGATTAACACTTACGACAAACAGAAATCACAGCAGTTCATGAGCAAGCAAGTGGATGGGCAACAGATACTGACCTTCTCATGATGAGCCTCTTCTATCAGCTTCTTGGTGTGCTCCAGATCTCGGATCAGAGCGTTCTACATCACACACAAGACAAACGTGAGCCTGAAGCATGTCAGACAGTGTGGTGGTCGACCAATATGGATTTTTCCGATGCCAATATCTTAGCAGGTGCCCGATATAAAGCCGATATATAGGATATCACAGTAAAAACTTGTGCATAACAATTGCTGAAATTAAATTTATACTTATTGTGCATACAATTTACTCAAGTAGAAATAAATAATTTGAAAATGAAATAGAAAAGTCATTAACTTTTCATGAACGGATTTGTACTTCAGATGACAACTTTTTGATTGTTTAATCCTATAATGGCAGTTTCTAAAACGAAGAAATCTTTAATAACACTGTAATCAGTGGTTAAAAAAAATAAAAATCAATATTTTGCTGAGTGTGTTTTTGTGCTGGAATGTCTTTAAACTCTAATCAGTGAAACACCATACCTTATTATGCTGTCTACTTTTTAAAGAACTTCAGAAGTTGCGCTTGAAATATTTTGCGCAAAAAATAAAGACAACATGCATGAGCAAGCGCACAGCTCGTTAATACCGAGCTCTGATTGGCAAATCACCGTTATTTAGTTTATACATTATTATAAGCAGAGAATTTTATTATTTAATTTGCATGACGATTGACATAATGTACAGCATTTTAATCTAAAGGGGATGGTATGTTTCTAGTCAAATTAGCATATATTCTGAGCTGATAATCTAATGTTAAACGTATTAAAATGTTTTTAAAAAGCACATGGCTCCATAGCACCAAATGACCATCATTTGTCAGTGCCTCACTCCTCAAAGTTTAACTTTGACACTATTTTGGCACTATCAACGCTGGTAAAAGTGCTGCTTCCAAAGTTAGTGGCCAAACAGAGAAACCGTGAATGGCGGCTGATACATCGGCCTTGTCAACCACTTGTGATGTGTGACTGTGAAATGCACGAGTTGAGGTCGTACCTTGTCCTCCAACGCAGACATGCGCTCCTTCAGGTGCAGCTGCAGCCTCTCGTTAGATTCAGACAGCAGTTTGTCCACAGTCTCGGACAGACGTTTGTTGTGCTCTTCGTTCATCTTCTCTCGCTGACGGGCCTTAAAACATCATATAAGAATAAAGCAGCTGTTGTGTTCATACCACAGTACGTCCAGTGTGAGTGAGTCAGATGTATGTGGCAGCACTGCTGAAGAAAGTCTGATGTTTACTCACCCTCAGCAGCTCCTGGTTCTTCTCCTCCAGCTGAGCTTCCATCTGTCTGAGACGCTCCTCCACATTCCCATGACGCTCCTCTGCCTGCGAGAGATACATGAATAAGAAACTACAACAGTAACAAACACAAGAAAAAGAAACAACGGTTCATCATGCTGTGACAAAAACAAGCCGAACTTTCACAAGCAAAAGTTGTAGCCGTGTCTGTAGTTAGTGAAGACAAACTGATGTGAGAATCTCAATCCAGTGTCAGTGTGGCGTTCCTGTGTTCGGTTCACATGGGTGGAATGATGAACTCCTGACAGACACCAGCATGAACCAGATCACAATGACATGAGGACCATCAGGATTAATTAAGGATGTGCACAAGCAACTGACTAGTCGAGTACTCACTCCACAACTAAAACTACTAGTAAAAGAGGCAAACACCAAGGTCTGCTTTTAAAAAGGAAAGTATATTTTGTTGTTTCAGCACTTGTTAAGATGTTGAAGACATCTTATTTTTAAATCGTTAACCAACTAAATGTGGCATTCGAATCATATTTTATTTTAAACAGAATTTTTTTGACCCAAGTACTCGACTAGAAAATGATTTGAAATATCCATCCCTAGTCAGAACAACAGCGCAAGCTCCTGTACCTTCATCTGTGAGCGACCGTCCTGAGAGACACTGCATGCAGAACGCTATGCACACACAAATACAAAAGAGAGAGAGAGAGAGAGAGAGAGAGAGAGAAAAAGAGAGAAAGAAAGAAAGAGAGAGAGCTGTGGTCAAACACAGAGGAGAGGGAACGTGGGAAAGTTCTGATCTCTGAACAGCAGAAACGACACACAATTAAAGAGGATAAAAGGAACTAGACAACAGGAAGTGAAGATGCAGTAGGTAAAAACACTGCAATGGCTTCATGACTGTTAAACACACAGATCCTCTCGTCTGCACTGATGTTCCTCTTACATGTGCAAGATGGACGCCTATTTCACAAAATAAACTACTTGTGTGGTTGATCAACTCACTACAATACACACCTTTACATCAGGACGGCAAAGATTGTCAAACCCCGGATCACATTTTCACTCAGTTAACAGACAAATGATCATAATGAAATCTTTTAATCGTTTCACCTACATTGAAATTCATATGATCAATTGTAATACCGCACTGTTTTGTAAATTATTGTGACCAGGTCATATGTAATTATGTCACAAAGGCATAGCTAGCTAGCAAACTGTAGGCTATAGTAACTAATGACAGTAACTCGCAACTGAGTGGGCGAACCACTAATGCTAATGTGCTCTGTAGTGTTATTATATTGTTAGGGGAGGGGCCATGCCCAGAAGACTTTAAAACTGGTGTTTCTAGCACCATCTTCGTTTGAAACAAAACTGCATGTTGCTTGCCAAGTTTTCTTTTAAGTAGCTTGGTGAAAAGTCATCTAAGGAAATCTGTATTATATTATGTGGTATGATATTGTTTACACACAGAAGAGTCTTTGAAAAGCGTTTTTTCATGCACAGATTAGGAATTAAATTAAATAAAACAACCTGGATGCAAATGTGCGCACACCATATTGTCTTAAATGCGTTCAAACTCTTTGACTGTAAACTCCAGTGGAAAAATAATAAACTAAACAGCAATTCAAAACTTTGCATTTTCATTTACTGCACATTTACAAAAAAGCCCCACATGTGAGTTAAACCTTTAGATCACATGCACGTGTTATGAAACTATATTCACACCACATAATGAATTGAACAGACATTTCAATACAAGTTACAAAAGGACTTCAAATAGAGTTGTTTTGTGGCGTCCTGTGATCAAAAATGAATGGGAGCAGACGTAATCGAATTTGTGCCTTGGCTCGAAATTGAGAACGTTTTGGTCACATTAGGGCCAGAAATTTAAGCTGTGTGACCTCAAAATATATTTGGGAGCATCTGTGCAAGTGCAGACAATTTGTCTGTTGGTCACACAACACAACATTTTCAAAATGTTCGCTAATTACACAGTATGTGCCTGCTGTGAGCCATCCAACATTACATAAATAAACTTCATCTTTACATTCTTCACTTTAATACAGATATTAGATTGGATAATATTAGGCAATCATTCCCTTTCACTGCATTCTGTTGGCATGTGACAGGGAGCTAACTCGGAACCAGTTTTTGCTCCAGATGGGTTTTGGTTTTATTTCAGCTGATCTCTGTCTTGATCTTCGCAAACTGCAATTGCAATCATTTTCCAAAATGTAATTTGTGTAAAAAAAAAATTATGAAGTCCGTAAATGGTTATTAACAGAGGCCAGAGAGGCTGAAATCAGAAGCAAAGAGGAGAAAATACTGCAACGGACTTTAAGTACCTTTTCATAAATATGGCTGTTTTCAAGGTTTTTTTCAGGACTTAAATTTCAAAAAGTCAAATTTAAGTATGTCAAGCACTTTAAGGTCGGGACACACCAAGCCGACTTTAAACAGGGTTCCCACACTTTAGTTATCTTAAAATTCAAGGACCTTTCAAGGACATTCCAGGTCCAATACCCTCAAATTTAAGGACTTAATGTGGGGACACATTTCAAGTGAGAGCAAGGTTACATCATGTTACCTTGTAAGATACAAGTACATGTTACAGTTATCATGTGCCAAACACAAATATGCAAAAAAGCTTTTTATTTATTTATTTTTTGTATTTATTTTTGTCCATATGACAGAGATCTGATATTCTATTTGTCATATTTCTATTTTGCATAAAACTGAAAAATATTCGACCTCTACACCTAGCCAGGTGCCTAAATTTGACTCTGGATCTCTAGCAAGCCATTCTTTGTAATCGTCTTTGGTAAGCCAAATATCTTGAAACTTGCATTTTCCATGCATCACATTTCAGCGGTTTCAGCCTATATTTGCAATTTTCACAGTGTGTCTGTGAAACGTTGAGTTACCATCGTAGTAGTTTTGCGCGCATGAACATCATGGCAACATACAACACAAAGTACCTCATGTGGGAAATGCGTAAATGCACGTAACGTAAATCAAGCAGGCTAGTATGCATAGGCCACAAAGTGTTGGCAAAATAACACATTAGCGGACCGGAGGGAACTTCTTGCACAAAATCAATTCAAGCACTTTCAAAGACCTGTATCTATTTATGTTTATTTTCAAAAACTTTCCAGGGCCTTGAATTTTTTTTTAGATTCACAAACTTTCAAGGATTTTAAGAACCCGTGGGAACCCTGTTCAAAGAACGAGTGGCAACAGAATCTGGACCAAAAAAACTACACTTAAACACGTCGCATAGACTACAGCTCACTGCAAACCTACATGCGTGTTCTGCGCCTGCGTGAGAGGAATTAGCCATCTATATCAGCATCTATCAATAGTACATATTCAGTATTCAAAAGGTAAAACCAAAACAAGGATGTACGAGCTATATGCAGATATATGAAACGCAAACAAAGGAACACTTGCTCAGCATTTTAAACATCAGTTATGTTGATAACTTTATTCATTTTAAGTGGCTCATGTTGTTATGAAAATATCTGCATCACTGGAATTGGCCACAAAATAAAGATTGGTGCATCATTGGTGTGTCACTAACAAAAAATGCCAGGACAAGTAGAAAAATATTTTCATTGTTAGGATTTTTTTGCTGGTGCTCCTAACTTTTTGAATTTGAATGCACCAGTACTACAAAGTAAAAAAAAGTTCATTTTGAATAAAAAATTACTGTCACTTTAACATCTTTATTGTTCAGTTATCTAATGTCAATGTAGTACTCTTAACATACAAAGAAATCAAACAGCACTCTGAGGAATCAGAGGAATCACAGCCTGATTTTGGCCCCTGACAGACCCCTCTCACACATTATGTGCGCATGCATGTGTGACATGTACCTTAGTGAGGGCCACAACCCTCTGTGCCAGCTCTGCCTCCACCTCTGGCAGCGTCTCGGCCTTACGCATGGTCTGCTGCAGCTTCTGCTCCGCAAGCTCCAGTCGCTCCTGCAGCTGCCGACTCTTCTCCTCCATCTGCACACACACACACACACACACACACATCAGCCTGAACTCATGATCTTTCACAACTGGTTAATCACAGACACACAGATAATCACTGGCACATTACAGCCAGAACCCAAAACTGTGGGCCGACACCAGTAAGTAATGACTACAACTTCATTGCTTAGAGAACAAAACTGACTTTTTCAAATCAACTTCTCACTTAGATTGTTAAGAATATAATCTGCAATAATTATTATTGATTAATGTTGTCAAATTAAAAAGACAACCAAGTAAATAAATGTTCTATTTTTCTAAGAGTAACAATGATAGAAAAGATGGCTGATGCGCTGCAGACCTGACAGACTAGGGAGTCCTTGTTGGCGATCTCATTCTCTAGTTTGTCATTGAGGTCGTGGACAGACGTGGCTTCTCTCTGAGCTGCCAGGTAACGCTTCTCTAGAGTGGTGATTCTCTCCTCCATGTCTTCTTTCTGAGCCAGAGACTGACAGAAACAACAGGAATATGCGGTCACAAATACGCTCCTGCAGATGTGTTACTCTGTGGTATGAAGGCTCTGTCATACCTCTCGTAAGTCTCTCTGCAGGCGGCTATTGATGTCCTCAGACTTGATAAGATCTTTGCGGGCCGTGTCCAGATCCTCCTCCAGCTCAGTGACACGGCTGCTGAGAGACGCCACACGCTCCTTCAGGTGTAAGAGCTCTTTACTCTGTCTCTCCATCGCCTCCTGCAGCTCCCCGTCCTTCCCACAATCCTCCTCTGCCCCCATAGAGACGTCTGACAAGCGCTGCTGTAAACAAACAACATGTTTTACACTGGGATATGCAGACAAGAATCTTTAATAATGTTTAACAGAAATGCTTTCACATAAATTATGAATTATTCACTTAAAATATCACTTAGAGTAAAACTATACACACACATACAGAGCTGTTCAAAATTTTGGCATTAGTAAGATATTTCTTCTTTGTTTTTGGAGGATATTAAACTTTTATTCAGTATTTTTATTTTATTTTATTTTTAATCAAAATTTTATTTTATTATGTGTTAATTGATACAAAGTCATAGTAAAGACTTATATTGTTAGAAAAGATTTCTATTTTGAATAAATTCTTGCAACACAAACAAAAACACTTTTTGGTTGCATGGTGTTTACCTTGCCATTAGTGTTTGGTGCTGCATCAGAGCTATGATTCACTTCTGCTGATCCATCAATCATCACTTTTTTCTGACTGTTCTGCTCCTTGAGAAACGCCAGCTACAACAACCCAGAGACAAACGTTAACCCATCCATGACATTATTATGATTATTCTCTGATTATTATTTTATTATTAAGTGATTATTCCATTATGATTCTTTTCTGAGGCTGTGATTTGAAAGGTCTCACCTCTTTATGAGCAGCCGTGAGCTGTTCCTCCAGCATGCTGCATCGCTCCAGAGCCACACGCAGACGCTCTCTCACCTGATCAAATCAAATATATCACATATATAACCAGTGTTGGGGAAAGTTACTTTTAAAAGTAATGCATTACAATATTGCACTACTCCCTAAAAAAGTAACTAAATACGTTACTTAGTTACTTTTTTTTGGAAAATAATGTGTTTTACTTTTGCATTACTTGTCAAATCTTGGCAGGGACTGCTTGTTTGTTTTTAATTTAAAAAGTTATATTTTTTGCACATGTAAAAGCCCTTTTACACCAAAAGTGTCAAGCTGAAGGAAAAGTAAATTCATGTCTGTACAGCAGAATGCAGAAGAAGAGAGTTCCACACTCTTTAGCAGTAAAAAAAAGAAAAACAGAACAGAAATCTTACACAGTATTACAGTTTGTCGATCTAAAATGGTATCTGTGCAACATCTGTCAACCATGTCGGTATGCAAATGAGCGATCTGAATTTATATACACAGTGCATTTTTTATTTTGGTCATGCATGCGCACCTGCGGACCACTTATGTGCACCCCTGCATATAACTACAGTTTGGTAATCAAGAACTGGTTTCATTTTAGAACCGGACCCAAATTTCCAAGAACCGTGCATCTTGATTCCGCTTAGCAATTCCTGCGTTTGCATTTTAATGTGATTTTTAAATGATTTGCTTGGAAAGAACTTGCGCACTGTTCGCGTGCAGTGCAAGCACAGAGAACAGCAGCCCTAGTGTGGGCCTGTGTCCGTTCTCGAACCATTCCGTGCATTTCCACTGCAGAAGATTTGTTCTGAGCCTAAACGTGCTTCTCTTTCACATTTACCGACCAAAATGCACAAAAATACATCAGTATATCATCATAAACAAATTAGCCTAATAAACACATACTACTTGTCATTAATGTTAATCAAAGAGCAAAAGAAAATCATTCACTGATCTTGACTGAATAACATTCGTAACTTTAAATGACAATTAATGTATATAACAGGGGTGCCCAAATTGGTCCTGGTGTCCTGCAGAGTTTAACTCCAACTTGCCTAAACCCACAAGCTGGGATGTTTCTAGTTTACCTAGTAAGAGCTTGATTAGCTATTTCAGGTGTGTCTAATTGGGGTTGGAGCTAAACTCTGCAGGACACTGGCTCTCCAGGGCTGAGTTTGAGCACCCCTGATATATAACATTTATAAAAAGAAAACTATAGTGTTTTTTATTTATACTATTGCTAATTAGTTTGTTTGTTCCTATCTTATTACTGACTGTTTACTTGTCTTTAACATTTTAATGTTTAAAATTTATTAGTCTAGTTGATTTTGCTGTGGTATTTTTTTGTTACAACCATAGGCAAGTCGGCACCAATAGCACTGAGGTTAGCACGTCGACATATAGCATCATTGCGCTGCGGGCGACCAGAGTTTGAATCCCGGCTCGTGGATCTTTCCCGATCCCACCCCCTTGTAAAAGGCCTAAGTGTTCTGCTTGCTCATGTTATTCAGCTCAAACAGAACACTTTATAAAAAGGCAGAATAAGTATGTTTGACATCTAAATGTTTCACCTATTTTTTTTTATCTTATTGGAATTAAACTAAAAAAAGGATAAAGATCAGAATTGGAATTGGGTACCCAACCTTACATATAACACATCCCAAACATGCTAACAGCACATGTGAGGTTCCATGTGCTGGGTACCTTTTCATCCAGGGCTTTATGGTGCTCAAAGAGAGATTTGAGTGCTTTGAGCACCTCCACCTCACTGGAGACACCGGCGGGAGACTGAGCCTGACGCTTGACTACGGTCATTCTCAGAGAACGCTCATGACGTGACACCAGACACTCCAGATGCTCCAGCAACAACTGGGATCAGAAGCACAACACAGATTACATACAGTTAAAATCAAAAGGAGAAACACTGGGAATCCAAACAAATGAGCCTTATGATCATTTCAACCTTGAAATCATGGAAACTTTCTCACAAGACTGTGATAATGCATTTCAATTGTCATAAGCACTGGAAATTATCCAAGGTTTATATTTTCATTTTTTTTGTATATACAGTACATTTATAACACTCTACTCAGTGTTATATTACCCTTTTTTTTTTAAAGTTGTGTAAACACTATAGTAGAGTTTTTCCTTTGCTATTTGAGCAAATGGGAATGCAAACAAAATAAATGCAGTAGTCTCCCATTTACCGCTACAGAAGTCAGATATGTGAAAAAAGGTCCATTAATGTGACGATGAGAGTAAAATCAGTGCCATTAATGATTGCCTATTCATATGACAACTGGTAACAGACTTTTTTTTTGCAATGAATAGTAATTTGAGAGAAGAGATAATGGTACTACGCTAATTCACTGTGAAGCACTGAATAAATAACTGTGGATGTGATAATCCATTAAACTATATGTAAAGAAGCTGATCTGATCTACTTTCTTCTTTGTTTAAAGGGAAAACAATGTTTGATTATTGATAGTATAAAAATAAAAATATAAAAAATAATAAACAAACAAATTTGTAAACGTAAATAACATATAAATGTTTGTGAGAACTCACACGCGTGTTGTTTCTTTCTGCTTTCAGCTCTGCAATCTCCTCCTCTCGCTCCAGCAGCTGCTCTCGACACATATTAACTTCTTTTGTAAGAGCAGCAAATTCCTTCAGTGCCATGAAACACACACACAAAAATAATTTTAAACAGGATCCTGCTTAAAGTGACACTGGGCGTCCATCAGACACAAACCATCAAACCATTTAGCAAGCTCCTGGATGGTCTCAAAGTAATGCCACCTATACCATGGGGAAATTAGGTTAACAAAGGAACAAAAGTTCTATTAAGTTGCTTTAGGCCTATATTCCACTGTACTGAAGTGCTGTGACATAAAAGGCTCATCACAATATGCTTGCACAATATTCACGCATTTTGGTCACTCAGGTCATTCAGCAGCTCAATCTGTGACTTCTATTTCTCAGAAGTGTTTTATCAATAAAATTACCTTGTAAGCTGCTGTAATTTCATCTGACTGGCAAGAGTGCACTGGATAGTTCAATGTCAATTATTTTCATCAATTACAGCAATTAGTAGTTGCAGCCTATACAATACTATAAAATAACAATATCCATGCGATAACTTTTCTTTGTACAGCTGACAAAAACACTGAGCGCTAATTAAAACTTTAAAGCGCTCATTGCAGTTACAATCACAGATGAACAAACAGAAGGTTGAGCAGTGGCTGGTTTCTATTGTCGGTGTGAGGGGCTCCTGACAGACACAGATGTGCCAGTGGTCATGAGTGGTCACCTGTGGCAGTGCGCTGTTGAGCTGTCTCTGCAGTGAGTCTCTCTCATGGCTGATCTCGTGCAGTTTGCTCTGCGTCACACACAGGTTCTCCTGTGTCTCTCTGAGCGTGTCCAGCAATCGATCTCTCTCCTCCAGCATAGACACCATCAGAGATTCAAAGTGGCCCTCAGAGTCCGTCTGCACGGGAGAGCCGGAGCCCAGAGCGCCTCCATTACTGCCAACCTCCGCCTCACTGATGGTGGGCATCACCTCGCACATCATCTACACACAGACAGCAAAGCGTTACCACACTGACCTAAATGTGAAACTGCAAGACAGTGAAGCCTGGACTGGGCATCTAGCCTGTACTAATTACAAAGAATCTCTCAACATTACATTAAAGAATTTATTTATTTATTTTTTTTAATTGCCTACTTTGTTTTTGTAATGGCTTGCTTGCTGGAGTGGCTGTTAGGATGAAATAACTCTGAAATAACTAAAATAATTTGGTAAAGTGATGTGATTTATGTGTCCAAGCATTCAAAAATGTAGTGGAATAATGACTTTTAACGAACAATCAGGGTTTAACAGAACAGACGACATCAGATCGGATTAGTAACATTAGATCAGATCATAAAATGAGACCAGTAACAGACAGAACAAATAACAGCCAGAATATCAGCTCTGATCAGTAAAAGACAGACGATCAGATCAGTAACAGACTGAAGCTCAGATAAGTAAGACAGAAGATCAAATTCAGACCAGTATCAGGCAGAATGTCAGACAAGTAACTGACTGAAAATCAGATGAATAACAGATTGAAAATCAGATAGACAGAAGATCAGAGCAATACAGAGACAGAACCAGTAACAGGCAGAAGATCAGACAACGAGTTACAGACCAGATGATCAGATCAGTAACAGATAGAACCAGTATCAAACTGTAGATCAGACCAGCAATAGTCAGCAGATCAGTAATCGACAGAACCAGTAACAGGCTTAGATCAGATGAGTAACATCAGACCAGTAACAGACTGAAGATCAGATCAGTAAGATCAGACCAGTAACAGACTGAGGATCAAAACAGCAATAGACAGCAGATCAGAAAGAGACAAACAAATCTGTAACATACAGCAGGTCAATACAAGTGTTTATTTACCTTGATTCTCAGCAGGGTTTGCTTCTCCTCTTCTCTATTGCGTCCAGTTCAATCACAGTCAACACATTTAAAAGATCAACTACGACGCAAATTGTTCGTCAAGCCATTAAACTTTACGACATGAGTAAAATGAGTCACGAATCACTTTAAACAAAAATTATCTGACGGAGAACAAGCCAAAAAAATAAAGAAAATAAACGAGGCCTTTATTATGAGTGAGAAACATCACTCATCACTAAAGATCTGAGTCTTAATTGATGGAGAATACATCACTGATCAATCAAAGACTTCTGTCAGATTCTCACTGCCATTCATACACTCAAATACACATGTAAATCATATAAATACCAAAATACTCATATATAAATAAACTCCAATAGCGGCCTGCGCTAGTTAGCATTAGCAGCTAAAGTAAGAGTAATCTAAATTATCCTCATGCAAGCGCAGGAATAAAATAATTTTAGCCTTTAAATAAACATGTAAAGCCGACGTTTAATGACGTGTTGTACTATTAAAATATAAATTAATGGAACACGTTTATTAGTGTCAATTATTCTGACGCGTCACCATCTGATCCATGAGGAAAAACACCGGGATAAAAGTACAAATCGACCACTTTAAAAAAACAAAACGCCCTTTAAATGACACTATCCGCGAGAAAAGTCTTTCGTCAGCCGGTCTGAGGTCGAAAAACAACAATTAATACAGGGAAAAAAGAGTTAAAACAAAATTTACAGCCAGAGTTTGTCGCTGCTCCAATTTCCTGCGCTCGCGAGAGGTCAGGACGTGCTGACGTCACGACGCCATACACAAATCCCAGGCTGGAAGATACAAAGATCATCTTTTGTTTTATAATAAGCCCCATTCTCTCAGAGATCATCTGATTCTTTATGTTATAAAATTATTATTAATGTAATTATTTTGGTTTATTTACTTGTAAATTGTAAAAACAGCATGCATAAATGGAAATGATTTTGTGGAATTTCAACTTCATTAAAATCCAAATTCTTTATAACTAGAGGGCGCAGTGACTATCTCTGGACTATTGTTGATCCTTAATTGTCGATAATGTCTCTCCAATCTTAATAATCTAGGTTCTATTTTTGTGGCATTTTTATGAAACGTATTGTTTATGTATTTCAAAATAATTAACATAATAATTCAAATGAACTGACACTAAGCCAGAAATGTGTGTTACTAGCAATTAGTCAAAGCTTAATTTGTTATATTACATTTTCTCAGGCTTATTGTACTTCATTTTTAAGCCACATCATACAATCTGGACAAAGGGACGAGCACACTGACCACTGCTTTTTTATTTATTATTATTATTATTATTATTATTATTATTGTTATTATTATTATTATTATTATTTTACATTGGTTTTCAGTTCTTAATTTTGAAAACTATTTAACTGATTTAAAAAGACAAAAACAGTGTTTAAAACACCACTTGAAGATAAGACAGTAACCTGTAGTTACTGTGCTTTTTCACGAATGACACATTTGACAAAATAGTACATAGGTTCAGACTAAACTCAATCATATTATCCTATTTGTATATAAACATTTGTATAAAACATTTCTCTAAATATAAACAATGAAACAAAGAGGTGGTCCGTTACAGAGAGAACGAACATTACCAGTGGTCGGCGCGCGCTCGTCACACCAATGGGCGGGGCATATATTAAAACAGGCGGAGTCTTAACGGAGTGGGCGTGTCTTCATTGTGTGTCATGTCTGCTGTCTTTCTTTCTTCTGCTCCTGTTTTCTGTCGTGCCACGTTGATCGAACGATCTTTAGACTGCAGGTAAGACCTAAACACGATGAACGTGCGAATACAGATATAAAAACACACAATGCAGCTCACAATCTGTATGATTATATTGTCTGTTTCGCGCTTTATGAACTTTAGGTGTTGTTTTGTGTTAGCAATGCTAACTGTGTTCAAAGTGCTCAACATGAATATATGCGATTAATCAAGTGTTCATACGTATTATTAAGTATGTTTCTTATGCTGTGTTTTTATATATTGTTCATTAATACGTTAGAGAGTAACTTATATGGATCAAACAGATCAACCGAGTTCCTGAATAACAACGACACGTGTCAGTGAAAACCTCGCTTTATTATTGTTATTATTATTTTATTATTTATTGTTATTAAACTATTGTAATTTAAAGTGTACCGCTGTTACTATGGCATATAAAGTTTATCCATCTGAATGTATGCGAAATGATGTGAGCGGTTTGTGTAAAATGAGTCATATTTGAGCAGAAGTGAGACCTAAGCTAGTACACGATGGTTTTCATTTTATCTGCTGTATTATATTGATCGTTCGGCCAAACATGATCTGTCCTATCATTCCAAACCTATATGAATGTCTTTCTTTTCTTTCTTATATATATATATATATATAGAGAGAGAGAGAGAGAGAGAGAGAGAGATTCTGAAGAATGTTGAGAACCAGTTTTGGTAGCCATTGATTCCCATTATATGAACATAAAATAAAAGAGACATTTTTCAAAACATTTTCAGGTTTAGCAGTAAATTATAACAATGATTTATGTGTGAAATAAGTGAACATGTAAAACAGATGATTGATTTTTCAAATAGGGAAATATGGTCATATTTGTATATTTGTAGTGTGGTTGGGTGTTTTGAGTTCATGCAGTAGCTGACATGATGCTGTTGTTGTTCTGATCAATTCATTTTTTTTCAGAAATGCTGTTTATACAATGACATGAATACACCTCTTCTGTTATGTGTATGGTTTTAATTTCTTATTTAAAATAAATTGTTATTTAGGTGGGCAAAAAGTAAAAAAAAAAAAAAAGACAAGGTAAGATTGGATATTAAATACAAAATGTTGCAACTCTTTACAAATGTCATCATAAAAAAAATGAAATATAAAAATATAAATAGTTTTGGTTAATGTTTGTTTCTGCATGTACTAGAACATTTGTAATATTTTACACTGCATAAATTAGTTTATGTGTTATGAACAAACAAACATGAATTACCAATGAATACTAGCATATTTATTAATGAACTTGAACCTAAATTGAGATTTAAAACACTGTAGTTATAGATGTTGTATTACTGTTTTGTTGCTTCAAAACCATAATATAATGGCGTGGAAAGGTTCATTTGAAAAAAAAAAAATCCCCTCATCCCCTACCTTGCTTTGATTAATGTGAATGATCAGATTGTTTTGAATTTTTAGTAGTGTTAATAATGGTAAAGTGTGTTTGTGAGCTAAAGTGACGTTAGTCTTCTCATCACTTATGTTGCTCTCTGCAGCTTCACTGCTTTAGTGTGGATTTATTTACTCTCTTCCTATTTGTGAACGTGTGTGTGTGTGTGTGTGTGTGTGTGTATGTGTGCTCTGTGATTGGTTGGTTCCTCCTCCTCCTTTCTCCATCATCACCATCAGTCTGTCAGCCGCTGGTTGTTCGGTGGCTGTTTCTCGGCTCGTGACGTCATTGAGTGTTTGCTGAGCTTTTGTCTTGACCTGAACACTCACTCTGGTCTGCAGCACTCCGGATCAGGTCGGATCGGACAGACGCACACGGCACTGGAGCTGGAGAGGCTGCTGACAGCCACGGGTTTAATGCAGCAGGAGGACGGCAGCAGCGCAGCATCTGGCGCGGTTGGTTGCATTGTGCGTTGATGACCCCTGCTGTGTAGCCGCCCGCCCGTCCGCTCACCCCCACCCCTCCCGTCTCCCCTCTCTCTATCTCCATCACAGCTCCTGGATCAGCCATGTTTGGCACCGAGTCCTCATGTAAGTAGCCCATCCTCCACCGCGGCTGTCTTTATCCTGCATGTATTGTGCTCTGGCGCGTTTGCGCGTTTCTCCGCTTCTGCTCGTCTGCCTCTGGCATTTCTGTGAGTTTGCTGTGTATTGTACTGGATCTGAAGGCCAGGCTGTGGCAAATTCACCTTACATAAACAAAGTGATGCACTCGCACACCTGCGCATTTGCTGTCTCCTGTCGTGTGAGTTATTCATCATCTCATTTGACCCAAGTCTTCTGGCTGATGTTCTGTCAGAGCTGATGAGCATCCAGATAAATGCTCAAATGCATAGTCTTGCTTGTATTGCTCAATTAGTGTCATTTTGAGAGTTTAAGGCCTGCTTCACTGAACATCCCTTAATGTTGTGCTTTTGCAGTTATTCACCCAGACTTCCTGTTGTGCTGTTTACGGCATGTGAATTTAATGTGTGTGTGTTATTCATCATACTGTACCAGCTTAACATGGGTGCTGTTTTAGATTTATGTGTGCATTTGTGAGGCTGATGCATAGTTCATCATTTTGTGATTACTGTGTTTTGATATAACTTGATTGCTTGTTGGTTGGATTGATTTATTAGCAAAGAGGTAAATAAGGTTCAGATCTGTTTGAATTTCCACTCCACTAAAGGAAGAACTCCAGTCTGGATCTGAGAATGAGCACTAGTGATGAACTGAGCATCAGCCTCATAAACATCACAGAAGAAAAGCATTGGTATATTTAAGAGCACAGTATGATTTAAAAAAAAACAACAACAAAATATTCATGGGCTTGAACGTTATTTAAGGAGAGTTTTGAAGGAACCAAGGTTGCATGTATTTTATTAAAATACAAAAATATCAGTAATATTGTGAAATATTATCATTTAAAATAGCTGTTTTCTATGTGAATATATGTTAAAGTTATGTTAAAATTTATTGCTGTGATCAGAGTAGAATTTTCAGCATCAGCACTCCAGTCTTCAGTGTCACATGATCCTTCAGAAATCATTCTAATATTTGCTGCTGAAGAAGGATTTCTGAATTTCTTGAAAGCAGTTGTGCTGCCAAATATTTTTGTGGAAACCATGATACATTTTTTTTATTGTATTACAGGCTTTTCAGGATTCTTTAATAAAAAGAAAGTTCAAAAGAACAGCATTTATTTGAAATAGAAATCTTTGGTAAAATTATAAATGTCTTTACTGTCACTTTTGATCAATTTAATGTGTCCTAGACTTATAAAAGTATTAATTTCTTTAGAAAATAAAATGTACTGTCCCCTTATTATTCTAATATGATGGGCATTTTAATTGGACTAGTCTGCTGATGATTGGACTTGATGGGTAGTTTGATTGTTGGACTAGTCTAATGGGTAGTTTGAGCACATTTCCCAGTGTTGGTGAATGTGGCCTGTATCGTCAGGCTTCATGAATGGAGCGTCTGTGTTGGAGTGGCTCTCTCAGCTGAATGAATGAACGCAGCTGCTGTCAGATGGCCGCCGTGTGTTTGGCTGTGTGAAACAGAGCGTCTATCAGACCGATTGTCAGTCAGATGTGTCGTCACGTGTTCACCTGTCGCTCTCATTGACTGAAAGCGAAAGTTCATACTAAAATAAACGTCCCATCATCATGTCTTTATAAACCCATGTAACTTTCTTATTTCTGTGGAACATAAAAGAAGATATTTTGAAGAGTGATTCAGCTGCTTTTGTCTGTACAGTGAATGTCATTGATGTCCATCAACTTTGTCTATTATATGGACATTAAAAAAAGGTGTTTACAGAATAAAGAGTAGTACAGGTTTGTAAGGGCATGAGGCAGAGTAAATGATGACAAAATGATAATAGTTCTCTCATGGTTCTGTGATCTGCTGTCTGTCTCTTCTCTTCTCAGTGCAGTTCTGCTGAAAAGCTGCAGGCTTCACATCAACTCACAGAAATCAATAATGAAAATAATCAATTACACACTGATATACATTTTGTTAAATATTTATTGCTAGACATTAAATGCAGGATTAAAATGATACATGTAATTTAAATAATTGAATTGTGGGAGCAGTGGCAGTGAATGGACTTTTGTGTGCTGTTGTACCAGTTAATATTTAGTCTGTGCTTTTGTTTTTATCATTTTCAAATGAGTGATTTTTACTTTTACTTTAAACTGGTAACCAATCATTTGTTTTAGAATGTAACCCTATTTTGCGTGTAATGAATAGCACAAATTACAAAGGCGCATTCACTATATTTTAATAGCATTCAAATTGCACATTGGAAGGGAGCACTGGGCAGGATGTGGAATAACATTTTGTTAATAATGAACTCAATTAATTAACTGTTTAATTTTAATTATTAAATTTGGTACATTTTTGAGGGATTTTTCCATCTCATTAGTTGGTTAATTAAATAAATATTTGTCATAATAATGGTTAGTTGCAGCTCTATTGATGGCACTGACAGATTAGCGGGTGCAGTGATGTTCGCTCATCTTACTGACTTGATGTCTTTATTAAGTCTTCCCAGAATGCATGTGGATCAGACAGGTTTCAGAATCACTCATCTGCTGTGATAAGAAAGTGTTTTGCTTGACAGATCAGCCGATTCAGCTGTATATCCTCTGGCTATTTATTGGAATTTTACCAAGCGTAAAACAGGAAGTGATATCATGTGACACTCATGAGGTGTGAATGACCACAGCAGCCTTTAGTGAGTATTAGATGATTGACATGAATGTCTGGCTGATGTGTCGTGTTCAGAGGAAAAATATCATAGTTGTATTAACGTGCTGGTTCAGTTTTACAATGATCCAAAGGGCTGGCTGATTTAGTGTTATTCCTGCAATATAGCACTGTAAAGATGAGATTAGCATGACAGTCACTGAGAATCTATGCACTGCCTTACATGCATGGATTCAGTATAGGGGTGATTTCTCTGCTAAACTCATTTGCTATTTGTTCTCATGTCATTGTTTGCTCGCCGTCTCGGTGTGTATCTGATGTGTGGAGGGATTTGCATTTGTTCCTCTCACCTCCTGCTCCTGTCTTTCTGTCTAAATTCATTTGTTTTTGTGTGTTTTATCTACAGTGAGCATGTTCCTCAACACTTTAACCCCTAAGTTTTACGTGGCGCTGACGGGCACCTCATCCCTCATTTCAGGACTCATACTGGTGAGTTTGATTCACTTGTCAAATACTGTACAATAAAGTGACTTCATTGGGATTTCACTAAAATATAACGTATCTAAATGAGTCTCTAGAGGTTGTTTTGTGGCTCAAAAATATTTGTGTTCATCTTTCCCTTGCAGTTTAATAATCAAATTGATTCAGTAGATAAAGGCAGCTCTGTGGGTTTTATTAATTTATATTTATCAAGTTAGCATCATTACATAAATTATTTGTTGAGTTAGTTATTGAAAGGAGGAGCTGAATGATTGAGTGTTATTGTTCAGAGAGACCTTTGAACCTATGATGATGATGGACATGTGAAATGTCTCTGTGTTGCAGATCTTTGAGTGGTGGTATTTCAGGAAGTATGGGACATCATTCATTGAGCAGGTGTCTGTCAGTCATCTGCGTCCTCTGTTAGGCGGAGTTGATAACAGTTCACCTAACAACTCCAACACTAGTAACGGAGACACCGACTCCAGCCGGCAGAGTGTGTCAGGTCAGACCTCTGCTCCACATTACAGTTAATGAACAAACATGAAAAAACTTAAAGAAACACATGAACCTGCTGCTAGAGTTTCATAGAGAACTCATCTTACTGACATTAATACATTGTGGTCAGCTGTTAATCAGTTACTAGGTAAATTCAAACATTGTTAGTCTGAGTTCATGTGTGTATTTGCTAATGTTTTGTGTGTGTGTGCATGTGTGTATTTAGAGTGTAAGGTTTGGCGAAATCCTCTCAATCTGTTCAGAGGAGCTGAATATAACCGGTGAGTGAATGTCTTGAGTGAATACTTCATCTGATGCAAAAACATGCCAGATCTTTAAGTGTCTAGTAAATGCTGTTAGTATCTGGGATTTGTAATTTGATTTTGAAATTGTGAGCTGCTGATGCAAATGTGTTCGTTGCAGATACACGTGGGTGACAGGAAGAGAGCCGCTCACATACTACGACATGAATTTGTCGGCACAAGATCATCAGACCTTCTTCACGTGTGATTCTGATCACCTACGGCCTGCAGATGCCAGTAAGAGCAGCATTATGGTCAACAACCAGAGCAATTTAGCACAGTGTTAATGTTTGGAGGACATTTGCCTAAGTGTGTGTGTGTGTGTGTGTGTGTGTGTGTGTACAGTAATGCAAAAGGCCTGGAGAGAGAGGAATCCTCAGGCTCGGATCACGGCCGCTCATGAAGCTCTGGATCTGGAGGAGTAAGTGTGTTTCTGTGCTTACAGATGCCTGATAACTGATAGTTTAGTTCTATCCATATTATGCCATCTGAAATTTTATTCAGCTTGTGAAATATGTGCATGTTGCTGTGATGTTCTTTCAGAATGTTTAATTCTTCTTTGTCGCCCTGTGCTGTTGGTGTAAACGAGGGACTGTGTTGGTGTATGAATCTGTTATGCTTGTTGTAGTTGTGCGACCGCTTACATTCTCCTGGCTGAGGAAGAGGCCACGACTATCGTGGAGGCAGAGAAACTCTTCAAACAGGCGCTGAAGGTTGGAGAGAGCTGCTACCGGCGCAGCCAGCAGCTGCAGCATCACGGATCACAGTATGAAGCCCAGCACAGTAAGTACACACTAACCAGTGGCGAGCGGTGACTTTTTTTAAACCGGGTATGCTTAGTGCTAAGACCCTCCCCACCCCCCATTTTTGGGCTTTTAGGACAAACTTAACGAGGGAAACACCGTGGCAGGTGTCAATTAAAAGTGTGCACCTTTCCTGCCTTGTTAGTAACTGAAATTCGTGTTTGAATGCTTGAAAAACATGGCTGCTTTTCCAACGTTCCCCAGTCTATATATATGTCTCTGCTCGGACAGAATGATTTTTTTTTAAATTCATTCCCAGTGAATAGGAGTTTAAACTCCCAGCCGGGTGATACTAATACAATAACAGACTATGCAAAATGCCAAAAATAATATCTTCAAAATATTTCTAAGTAACGTTGCAAACAACAATAAAATCAGAGAGGAAATTAGATTTTATTATTTCCTCTTTTTTCCTGATGTTTATTATTTAAAAATGTATATACATTTTTATTAACTTTCTTTTTTTTAATTTGCCACTTAGGCATGTTGACAATAATGTATATCTTCAACATTTAGAATATACAGTTAGAAAATATACAGTTACAATGTTTCTTTTTTTTTTCATTTGATTTAGTCCAGTTAGTTTTGCATCAAACACAATGTGATTTTCAGCAGTTGAAATCTGCCAGCAACGGCTCGTTTTTCACAGACAGCTTACTTCTCGCATGAAATCAGTTACATACCAGAAAAACACTGAGAACGCGCAACAATCCTTATGAGTCATAGCAATAATGAGTCATCAAGTCATCGCCCGGAAGCTTCCGTAACTGATGTAGATTTACGTAGATTTTTTTTTTTTACCGTTTTTACTCGTAATCATGTTTATATTAATTAGCCTTTGAAGTCATTCCCTCAGGGTGCCTGGGTATGCGGAGCATCCAGAGCTTATATGGACAGAACGCCACTCACACATTGGTTTCCAAGTTTAAAGGGTTCAATTTTAGGGATGCAGCAAAATTTCTTCCTCAAAAAAATAATCGGGTGAAAATGGCGAAAATATATGCCGTGCTGCACTGCCAGGTGCACCCAAAAATTTTCGGTTTAGGTTTCGACCCAAAATTTTCATTTCAATGCATCACTAGTTTATTCAGTAGGTGTAATGGTTTTTTCTGTTGTACAAACTGTATTTCTATCTCCTGACCTTAAAGGAGAAGTCCACTTCCAGAACAAAAATTTACATATAATGTATTCACCCCCTTGTCATCCAAAATGTTCCTGTCTTTCTTTCTTTAGTTGTAAAGAAATTGTTATTTCAGGATTTTCCAAAATGCAGTTTAAATGTGGCTTCAAGTGATCCCAAATGTGGATGTAAACGATCCCAGCCGAGAAAGATTTAAAAAAATACAGTTTAAATACTATTTAATCTCAAACGCTCATCTTCTCTTGCTCTGCTTGAAGTTGAGGGAGAACATGAGATGGGACTTTTTTGACATACTCTAACTGTCATGAACCAGAAAAAAAGTTCAGGCGGAGTAAGACAAGATGAGCGTTTGACATTAAAAAGAATGTAAATTGTATTATTTTTATGAAAATAACCGATCGCTTCACTGGATAAGAACCTTCTTCCTTCGCTGGGATCGTTCACAACCGCATATGGGATCGTTTGAAGCCGCATTTAAACTGCATTTTGGAAATTCAAAGTCAGGGCACCATTGAAGTCCACTGTATGGAGAAAAATGCTGAAATGTTTTCCTCAAAAAACATAACTTCTTTAAGACTGAAGAAAGAAAGACATGAACATCTTGGATTACAAGGAGGTGAGTACATTATCTGTAAATTTTTGTTCTGGAAGTGGACTTCTCCTTTAACCCTACACCTAAACCTACCCCTCATACAGAACTGCATTTTTATATTTTCAAAAACCTTCATTTTGTATAATTTCTAAGCTTGTTTCCTCATGGGGACTAAAAAAGGTCAAAGCAAGGCCACAATTTACTGGTATTACTATCATTTTCAAACCTTTTTGAAGGACCCCATCATAATTATTACAGTGTTTATGGCTAAAGTTAATGTGGGTGGATGTAAAGAACATAATATGATTGTTTAATTGGTGCAAATGGTCCCAATTGTATATGTACTTTTTAATACTACAGCATAATATAATTAAATTTACCATATTTTTTAGAAAGTTGCACCAGGTCAGGAATAAAAAAAAAAACTACACACAATTTGCATTGGTGTATAAGTCACATTTTACTATTACTTTCAGAAAAAATGTTAATACTGATAACTAAAATGAACATTAAGAAACCTAACAAGCATTATAAACATAAACATGTATTTTACTTCCCCTCATTCCAAATTGTTTAAATTTAGTGGCATCCAGGGGGAAAACTAAATTTTTATTTATTTATTTTTTAAACAGTGGTTTGCTGAACAAGCTGCTCTTTCTTCAAATACATTGTTGTAATTAAAATTTTCTTAGTGATACTTAGTGAACTTAAAATTAATTACTATTTATTTTTAAAAATAATACTCAACACTTAAAAAAATATGCAAACATGTAAATTGCACATAACACAGTTTTTAGATTAACTTATAAATTCTAAAATTTCTGTTTGTTAAAGTTCAGTTACACAGTGGTTGTCATAACATGTTTATGTCATAACAGATTAATTTAAACATAAATTAAATAATTAAGACTAACGGGCCAAGTAAAATGTAATGAGTATTTAGTGTAATACTTCGCAAAATGCTCTTCTCTAGACCTCATTTCTCTAGTGAACTAATGAGCTTTGGACACTGTTGACTTGCCTGAGGTAAATCATATGCTACGTGAAGTTTTATTTTCACGCTGCTTTGTTGACATCTTTCCGTGGTTAAAACACTGATTAAGTGATTACATGAGGCATGAGATGTTCATTCATGATTATTCACATTAAAACTAGTACACTCACGCTCCACTCTGCCGTTTGAAAGGACCCCATTTACACTGCTCAAGTCTGCGGCCCGTTACAGCTCTGACGCGACCACTGGTGTCATTGCTTTATTGCTTTAGTGTTTATAATGGCATGTTTCTGAAGCGCCCCAGAAGCACCTCTCCGAGGCGTTTATACAGAGATCTGTCATGCCACATTAAAGACTGTCAAAATGCCATTTACATTACATTTACATTACATTACATCCCCTCACTTCAAATAATTTAAATTTAGTGGCATCCAAAACAGAACAAAAATAAATATTTGTATAAAATAAAAATGAAGTATAGAACATTACATTACAAACAACATTTTTTTTTTCATGCTAAGCCTGTAACAAAAAAATGAAGCTAAAACTGAACCTCATGGTGGGCTCCCGTACCTCTTATTTGGCATAAGTTGTTTCCGTAAGTGAATCGTTAAATGCGGTGTAACATTTGCTTGCTAAACTATTATTTATTATGTAAAGAAGGCTTTGTACTTCTCTTGTGTACAAATATCTATTTAAAACAACATATATCACAAAAAATGTGTTTGTAGAAACACCACAGCATGGTGATGCTCACGCTAACCAGCACAATCTACATAATATACAACAGATAAGTTAAATTGAGTCACCAAATACCTTTTGTATGTTTAGTTGTCTCATTTAGTTTAATGATGCAGAGGCTGCGATGTCAAGTTTGCAATGCTAGAACTGGATTCCTTATATCAGTGAAAAGATGTGATATCTGTCAGATATGAGCAAGATATCATTCAAAATGGTCTATTTTATTTGTGTACCTTCAAAACAATTAATTTATATTATTTTGTAAAATATTATAAAACGACACTTGCCCTCTTGGTCTATGTGAACCTCTTTCTGAAATGAAGAAAAATTCAGCGATACTGGCTACTTGTTACACAGATATGAGAAATTGATTTATAGAAACCTTTTTATGCCAGCTTTTAAATGGTTAAGTTTTGCTTATTTGACATTAAATGCATTATGTAAGTCACTTTGGAATGTAAATCAGCATGTTTCAGAAGATAAAAATGTGACTTGTAGTCCAGAAAATACGTATGTATAAATATGTAGTCCGCAATATAGGAAATTATTTTGTGGACTCCCTGACTTTGAGTAATGGACCCCAGTTTAAAAATCCCTGATGAAGGGATACCAGTGAACACACACACACATGTTGTGTTTTCATGTTTTATGGGGACATTCATAGGCATAATGGTTTTTATACTGTACAAACCGTATTTTCTATCGCCCTACATCTACCCTACACCTAAACCTAGCCCTTTCTCAAAAACATCATTTTACATGATTTATAAGAGTTTCCTCATGGGGACCTAAAGAATGTCCCCACAAAGTCAAAATTTACTGGTATTACTATCCTTGTGGGGACATTTGGTTCCCATAATGTGATAAATACCAGGTACACACACATTTACTGATGTACACGCTAATCACTCACACATCATGCACACACCACACACATCACTGATACACACACTCATGGTAATCACACATCACACACATTTTAATCACAAACACACCAACACATCACTGATAAATACACACATATGCTAATCACACACACATCACACTTGTTAATGTCACACTCACTCACACGCTCTGAGTGAATGCTTTTACGGTCACAGAGGTTAGTTCATATGTTTTACCTGTTGCCAGATGTCACACATACTTGGCCAAATCATTTTACACATTCACATTCAGTCATTTTCACTTGTACAGAAGTGTTTGCATTCTAGAATTCTGCATATGTATAAGACAGTTATTAATTATATTTATTTTTTAAAGTATAATAAAAACCATTGTTTGGTTTTAACATTGATCTGTATACTCACTGTAATGTGTATGTGTAGTTATTGTGCTATTCTAAGAAGCCCAACTCAAAATCAGTTTTTATAACAATAGATTTCTGTTTCACATGAAGTGAAGTGTAGCTGATCCCCCAGCGTGTCTTTAGTTAGTCGACATTCATAAAGCAGAAGTAGCTAATCAAAGTTAAACTGAATGAAATTCCCCTCTAAAATGTGTAAACATGTAAGTGTGTGTGTTTTTAACAGGAAGAGACACAAACGTGTTAGTTTACATCAAGAGAAGACTCGCCATGTGCTCCAGAAAGCTTGGCCGTACACGAGAAGCTGTCAAAATGATGCGCGATGTGAGTGCCCTTTGACTCTTGACATATACAGAAAAATGAACCCTCGCTTTAATAATACAATCAGCAAACTGATAACTGATAAAGATATTCAGTGAGTGCCCACAATATATATTTATAGATGTTTAATCATATGCAGCTGTGGTGTTATTCTGAAAATCAGCACAGTGGTGACTGTTGTAGTCTCAGTGCTGCTGGACTCCAATTACTGAAAATAGTGCACAACTGAGCTGATAATGCAGTTGTGATTCAAAGCGTGTGCATTATATTTCATTAATTCAGTAGCCTGTTGTCAATTAAAACACACTTTTTGTACATGTAAAACAATTGTGTATGTAGAACATCTGTCTTACACACCTTGCTAATGAACAGCAGACATTTCTAGTGCTTGAGAATGTGAGCTGTTATTGTGTTTCCTGCAGTTAATGAAGGAGTTTCCTCTGCTCAGCATGTTCAATATCCATGAAAACCTGCTGGAGTCTCTTCTGGAGCTGCAGAACTATGCTGACGTTCAGGCCGTGCTCGCCAAGTATGACGGTATGAGCACCGCAGATCTATCTCACACACGCACACAGAATCTGCCTCTCTCCTTCCTCTGTTGCTGTAAAAGTTGCTTTGCAACGATATGTATTGTGAAAAGCGCTATACAAATAAATTTGAATAAAAGATGTTTTACAGTAAAGCCTGACTGGAATTTAGGGTTAAGTTCTGATATGGTTCACTCACTTATAACAATGAACAGCTGCTCTTCTAAGCAACTAGGCAACTAGGTTTGAAAAGAAGCACTCAGGTTACATTTAAAAACAACAGGACCAAAATGCTGGCCACCACACTGAATTGAAGTGTGGAAAAAAATGAATGACATGCCCACAAATTAATAAGGTGCATTAAGAAATTAAAAAGATGTGGGAAATAATTCTTAATATCTTTTTTCTGATATATATTTTATCATGTGCAGGCTTTGTAATAGCGCATTCACACATACTTCAGTTTCCATTTCTCTGGCAGCACTGCATCCAATATAAAAGTTTTGCTCTGGCAGAAGATAAAATTTGCTTTTTGCGTCACTTGCTTTGGAATATTGGAAGAAAACATGAAGAGCTCTTTGCTGCTCTTGATATATTATAAAACATTTATCTTTGTGGAGAAATATAATTTAACTTCTGAATTTTTTTTCCATGTTCAAGCACTATTGTGTATTGTATTGTTTTCATTTTAATGCATTTTAAAAGTCTGAATAACATTAAATGTCTAATTTGTACATTGTGTATTATTTTTAATATGATTTACACTAATAATCCCACCAAACACTGTTACCTGTCAGTGGTTGGACTGCCCAGTGGACAGCCCTAGTTTAAGCTGAAGAACCGTCTCTAAGGGGTTTACATGACTTGTGCTTGTATCTTCAGATACTTGCTATATATTTTGAATTATCTTACAGATAATGAGTATGTACGTCCCCATCATCTCATGTGTGAGTTCTGATGTGAAATGGTTTGTTCTCTTGCATAGACATCAGTTTGCCAAAGTCTGCAACCATCTGCTACACGGCAGCACTTCTGAAGGCCAGAGCCGTGTCTGATAAGTAAGTCTCCGTCATTCATGTCTTGTTTGAAAGTGTTATTTTAATTGCAGAGTAAATGAATGCTATTTAAAAGGTTACTTTCACATTAAAGCACAAAATGTCACTTAAATCCACTAGCTTTCTGGGCAAAAGAGACAGTTTAAAACACTAGGTGTAAACTGAAATGTCTCCCTTGTCTACTTGTGATTCGATCAACCAAAATGCATCTTAGTATCAGGTGTAAACAGGTCCTAAGTAGTTGTGTAACTCCATGTCAACTAGCAGTCATTAGAGTATTAGTTGACTGTCTGCTTAACATATGCTAACACTTTATTAGGACGGACATTCTACTGACTGTAAGTAACTTTGAAAGAACATGACAATTTATTTTATTAACCCTAACTGAGCAGGCTACTAATACTCTAATGAACGTTAGCTGACAAGTAGTTGCAAAGTTATTTAGAGTTAGAAGATTCTTTTAAAGTTAGTAGAATTTCTAAAGTGGACTGTCAAAATAAAGTGTTACCCAGCTTTCTTTTATTTTGTTGTAGTTATTTGTCATTTAGCAGAAACTTTTGACCCAGAAAAGACAAACTTGAGCTTCAGCTAACAGCTAACTGTTATAAAGTGATTCATTGCTCATCATTCTACTCTGAAATAATGCCAGTCTCATGCCTCACATGAACACATGCGTGTTCTGATGTGGTTTGTGGTCATCTGCAGGTTTTCTCCAGAGGCCGCATCACGGAGAGGTTTGAGCACAGCAGAAATGAATGCAGTAGAAGCCATACACAGAGCAGTGGAGTTCAACCCACACGTACCTAAAGTGAGCCACACTCTATCATCATCAGCATAATCATTCTCTTTGGCCATAACGTGACTCTCATTCTCTCTGCAGTACCTCTTAGAGATGAAGAGTTTGATACTGCCACCAGAGCACATCCTGAAGCGTGGTGACAGTGAAGCCATCGCGTACACCTTCTTCCACCTGCAGCACTGGAAGCGGGTGGAGGGCGCGCTCAACCTGCTACACTGCACCTGGGAGGGAAGTGAGTAATAGCAGACCATATAAACTAAATCATTACTGACGGGCCAGATAATGCTGCTGTGAATCTTTAGACATCTGATGAGTCCATCTGATTTAGCACAACCTACAGTTCTAAAAAAACATCTGAGACAGCAGACTTCTGTCTTATTGATTATTCTGCCATGTAAAGGCACGTTTTGTTAATATTGCGTTATGACCAAAAAAAAGGTCTCTTGGATTACTGTTTGCGTTTTGTTAATATTGCGTTATGACCAAAAAAAAAGGTCTCTTGGATTACTGTTTGTTAGGGATGTAACGGTACACATATTCGTACAGAAAATTTTCGGTACGGGTCTTTCATTTTGCATGTATATACAGCATTCTACACGCCCCAAACAGCAGAGTGGAGCACGAGTAAACGCGATCGTTCTTTCCTCTTTACTACTAGTTTTAATGCGAATAGTCATGAACTAACATCTCATGCCTCATGTAATTGCTCAATCACTGTTACAACTGCTGAAAGAGGTCAACAAAACAGTGTGGAAATGAAACATCATATAGAATTTGATTTACCTCAGGCAAGTCATTATTGTCCACAGCTCGTTAGTTCACTAGAGAAATGTCTGGAGAAGAGCATTTCGTGAAATATTACAATAAATACTCATTATATTTTACTTTACCTGTTAGTCTTAATTAATGTCTGTTTAAGTTAATCTGTTAGGAAACGTTATGACAGCCACTGCGTAATTAAATATATTTTAACCAAAAGAAATTTTATAATTTATAAGTTAACTTAGAAACTTCATTTTCTGCAATTTACATGTTTGCATACATTTGTTTTTTAATTAAATGTTGATTTATTATATTTAAAAATAAAGAAATAATAATTAAATTTAAGTTTGGGTTAAGTTGTTAATTGTAACCTTATAATGTAAAAGGGCTCCCTATAGTTTAAAGCATAAGCTGAGGTAGATTTTCATTACTAAGAAAAATTGAATCATAACTGAATGTATTTAAAGAGAGAGCAACTTGTTCAGTAAACCACTGTTTATTTAAAAAAATTGTTTTTTCTCCCTGCTGTACACTAATCATACGTACCGAACCGTCACATTTGTGTACCATTACACCCCTACTCTTTGTCTTTTGGTCAAAAATGTTTTTTGAACTCAGATCATATCCGGAAAACATTGCAAGTCAGGTCGATTTATTTGTATTTATTTGTATACACATTGCCTTAAACCAGCTTTACAGATAGTCACGATGTTAATGTTTATTAATATCTTAGTTATATCTATTATATCTTAGCTGTCCACATTGATCTGGATAATGGATGATAGTATAGTTTACAGATGGAGACAATATGAACAGTCAAGCAGTTGAGATTTGCTGTATGCATGGCTCGTAAAACCACTATTCCCCTTTACCATCCCCTTTAGATTAACAATGCTATGTATTATGTAAAACCTATTATGCAAATTAAATATCAATATTCTGTACATGTAATAATTTTTTTACTTAACAGCAATTGGCCAGTCAGAAGCTCAGTGTTAAACAGCTATGCGTGTTTTCATGATTTTCGTGCAAAATGGTTGAAGCACAACTTCTGATTTCTTTAAAAAGATGACAACATAATAAAGTATGATTAGAGTTTAAAGACATTCCACTGATATAACGTTATTGTGCTGTATGTGTGACTGTGAGGACGAGGGATGATATTGAGAGAGAGAGACAAGGGATCTGTTTCATTCAGAAATGATCACCCTGTTCTAATTTACGCTAACTGACATTATCAAGTGACTTTGCAAAAAATTTTAGTTTATAACAATTTGGTTTAGTTAAGTCACTGTTATTTCTATAGTGCTTTATAAGGACAGATAGTTTCTAAGCAGCTTTACAGTGATAAGCAGGAAAATAACAGTGTTAATGTAAAATTCATCAATTATAAAACAAATTCAATTTCAGCTGTTAAACAGCTCTACAGATAACAATAGCGTCATTATTCTTAACAATTCAGTTCAAGTTTTGTTCTTATCCAATTGTTATCAGTGCAGTCAAATAAATGATATTACTGAAAGTTAATTGACTTGAAGACCCCACCTAAGCAAACCAAAGGTCATAATGGCAGTGAAACCAATCTCCAAGATCAGGAGACACAAATATAAGGAAAAACCTTTTTTTCTTCTTTGTGTACGACTGCAACAATGCAGTAGCTGCCAAATCCACACTAAAACTGTTTTTGTTAGTGCAGTTACTGTGTGTAGCTTTATGGTAGTCATGTCATTATAAATAAATGCCTGTATTTCATAATCATTTGAAAAGCGAACTTGAATTTAAAACAAACTGAATAAAAAGAATCACCACCCCCCCTTTTTTTTTTTCAATATAAAACTTGTTATTGTTACATATAAAAAAAAGTCTTCAAGTGAAATTCAGAAATACTGCTAGTGACTCACTGTTGCTCCAAGGCTTAGAAATGCATTTTAAAAATCACTTTGTGTTGAATGCTGATTGTTCATGGCCTGATGTTTCAGCTTTCAGAATGATTCCATATCCTCTGGAGAAAGGCCACCTGTTCTATCCATATCCAGTCTGTACAGAGACGGCGGACAGAGAACTGCTACCAAGTAAGAGATTTTCCTGCATCTCACCTGTCATTTCATGAATCAGCTGCAGGAGCAGATGAAAGTTAGGCTTGTTTCTGAAGTGAGGAGCTCTTGTGCTGTCACATCTGGCATTGACTGCAGCATCCAGATCCTCACTGAATTTATCAGTGCTTTTAGTAGAGTATGTTAGTATATTACGTCTTTTAGGGTAATTATACAGAACATCCACCTTTAGCTTGTGCTTCATGTGTCTTTTTGCTGTGAAATCTATACTGATTTTTGTAAAGTATATGTAAGACTTTAACTTTACTTGATTATCCAGACATCATTTATTAGAAAAATCAGTGAGTCTCAAATATGATCCTCTGACTTTTGAGGAGTGTTTTTAAAATAAAAATAAAAAATAAATAAAAAAGTGTTTTTTTTCAGAACTTTTACTTTCACTGTTCCGCAGTGGAGAAGTAATCTTCTCAAGCCTTAAACATTTATTAGTTCATCTCTCAATCATCATTGTATTGCATTGCATTATATGTTTGAATCATTTATATCCTCTTACTAAGACATATTATTGGAGATATAGTCTGACGACTGATATTTATATTATTTTATCTAAGTGTCTGCTATACTGTTATGAAGATCTCACTGATTTACATTACAAGCATCAGAATTTCATCATATAATTATCAGCATCTGCAGCAAATTGCTGATTTTTTTTTTCTTACTTTGAGGCTTTGAATAAAATTGAGCCTTTTTCTCCTCCCTATTATTCTATTCTATTCTATTCTATTCACTATTTTTATACTATATGAGGCATAAAACCTTGATGGATCAAATATGATGTAATACACAGAACTTGTACAACCTCTTAAAAAAAAAAACTTTTATTTTTTATTTTATATAACTTTTATAGTTTTTATTTTAACTTTGACTTTTATTTCATGTCAATTTCTACAGGGTGAAAAGAGTACTTGGGTAAATACTGACGCAGCCTCATGCTTCTCTAAACCCATGCTGTTATTTTAATATCAACTACAAGCTCCAGAAAAGATCTATAAATGTATTGTACTAGCAGCTATATTCTTCTGAGGTGATATGATAGCTTTGTGTGAGGAGCTGTTTGAAAAATTGAGTCAGTTCATTCTTTTCAATGAGCCGGTTTACAAATCACGCTGACAGAAAGAGTGACGGACGTCTGTGATTTTTATATGTGTGAATGTAGTTGAACTTGTGTGATCACTGATGCATTTCTCTCTAGCAGCAGAAGTAGTTAACCCGACTGTGTGTGTGTTTGTGTGTGTTTGTGTGTGTTTGTGTGTGTTTGTGTGTGTTTGTGTGTGTGTGTGTGTGTGTGTGTGTGTAAGCAGTGTTCCACGAGGTTTCAGTGTATCCTAAGAAGGAGTTGCCGTTCTTCATCCTGTTCACCGCGGGTCTCTGCTCCTTCACGGCCATGCTGGCGCTCCTCACGCATCAGTTCCCAGAGCTCATGGGAGTGTTTGCTAAAGCCGTGAGTGTCACACACTTCAGTACCGAAGACAAACACACCACTGTTAAAGGGGTCCTATTATGCTCTTTTACAAAGCCTTGATTTTGTTTTGGGGGTGTACTAGAAGATGCTTTCATGCTTGGTGGTTCGAAAAACGCAGTATTTTTTTTACATCATTTATATTATTACAATACCTTTCTCCCCAGCCTGGCACAAATGGCTCAATTAGTTCCAGGTTTAATGAAGGCCCGCCTTCGAAAAAACTAAATGTGCTAGCAGTCCCACTGCGTTGCAGTTGGCAAACAACTTAGACGGTATTTCCGTCTTGCTATGCCTTTTGCCAAAGCAGTTAGCGCAAGCTAGATTGAAGTGATGCCTACGTTTTAAATATGGATATTTTTCTTACAAAAACGCATTGATTCGCTACAGGAGGCATTTATTGACCCCCCGGAGCCATTTGAGGCACTTTTTATTATGGATGGATGCAGTTTATTGGACTTGTTTTGGACTGATGAATAGAAATGCCCGTCTATGCCATTCTAAAGCTTGGGAGTGCCAGGATCATTTTTAATATAATTCCGATTGCATTTGTTTGAAAGAAGGAAGTCATATACACCTAGGATGCATGGAGGGTGAGTAAATAATACACTACAGTAGTGTTGGGTCCTATCCTCAGCCTGCAAGATTGCCGATACATGATATTATCATGCTAATTTATTTCATTGCCCGAAACCAGCTCCAGCTTAAGGCTTAAAGCTGCCTAACATTATCAAAAAACATCATCACTCATTAGCCTAGCCTAGTCTAGTGCATTAAAAAAAAACACTTTTGTTATAAGTGAAGCTATCTAACTTATACTGTATGATAAATAAATCTCTTACCACACACTGCACACATCTGCAGTGCGTTACTGCTCTGAAGCGTCCACTCTAGTCAATGCTTGTGTTTATACCTGCTGCGCTGCGGCTCGCTGAAGCGGCACTCCATGCTGCATCGCTAAAGTTAAGCTAATCCCCCACCTCGTCCCTACCCACCCCCAAAAATCCGTAGGCAGGATTTATTTTAATGATATTCTAATGGGCCGCATTGTGACATCATAACATCCGGAAAACAAATGATGTAGTCCAAATGAGCCATTCGTTGTAGTTCTTGCAAGGAGATTTTTTACAAAATATCTCCCTTTGGACTGACCTTTGAGATTTATAACATTGTAGATGTTTTTTATGCCCTAACATACATACCACACACTGACTAAAATTCAAAAAGTGAAAAAGCATAATAGGACCCCTTTAAAGGCTTTCCATTTACATCAACACTGACATCAACATCTGTTCAGTATCATCAGCTCTGATGAAAAAGAGTTTGAATGACACTGATGTGCAACATTTTTAAAGAAAACTCATCATTCTCATATTTGCATTTGTAATGTAAATTTCTCATGTAGTCCTGAACAACTCATCTTAAGAAAATATGACCAAGTTCAGCTCTACCATGGGTAAATTGTGTCACTGGACCAAAATTTGATTATCCTCCAAATGTTTTTTTTATGGTCCAGTTTTATAGACTCATATTTAATAAACTCTGAATATTATAGCTGACATATAATCAGCTGGATTTGAGGGATACTTTCAGTAGGAGGTGGTTCATCTTACTCCATTGCCTTCTATTTTTTTTTTTTTAGTGTGAAGTTGTTTTTCAGACATGAATTAGCTATAAAATGCACAGGCAGCCAGTCATCAAGAAATCAAAAATACTTAAATCTACAAACAAACCATCTAAAGATCTTTCACAGTTTCATCGGTGTTCCAGTCTGAAAAAAATACTAAATGGTTTAGTATTGGATCACTTCATGTTTTTGCTTGCTGAAATTGAATGACTTCCATTTTTGATTTTAAACTTACTTTAAAAAAGATTCATTACAATTGTTGGGAAGGAATGACCAATCAGTTCATGGGTTACTGCGTATATCCGTAACTTCAGTTCTGGTTGAGCCGACTGCATGATGTATTGGTTTCTCCAGAATATGGACTGAATTTAACTTGGCTTGGTTGAAGATGATACAACATGTATGCCCATTTATGATTGTCCTTTATTAAATATGACGAATAATTAATAAGATATTGTGAGTTGTTCAGGAAGGTAAGTGACAACGCTAAACCCAGTACCTTGCCTAAACCATTTATTTAACACATGCCCACACCTGTACAGTTCATTACTGTGAAGATTATGCCAAGTAATGCCCTGTGGTCAGGCTGTGCTGTTCATTGCACTGATCTTTTGTTGGACCTTTTAAATAAAGACAGTTATTTCTAATTTCTCCCTCCTGTGTCCTGACCGACACATCAGTGAGAGAGACAACACAGCTACACTAAACCAGTGCAAGACAGTCCCAAGCAAACTCAGTTACAACAATATTGCATTACTCTTTAAAAAAAAAAGTAACTGTTACTTAGTTATTTGTTATGGAAAGCAATGCTTTGTGCTACTTTTGCGTTACTTTTTCTCATGTAGGCTGGGCTTGCTTGTTTGTTTATATGTTTAAAGTAATTTTTAAATATACAAGTTCTATTTTTGACAAATGTAACAGCCCTTTCACACCAGAAGTGACATGAATAAGCCTCAGGCTAAAGGAAATGTAAATTCACATCTGTACAGTAGAGGCCACAGCTCAAACAAACCTTTTCAGCTATGCTACCATTCTGGATTGCATGAAGAAAAGGGGAACAGGAGAAAAAAGCTCAACAATCTTCAGCAATTTAAAAAATAAATAAATAAAATAAATGTTGATCTAAAGTCATTTTTGCTTATTATTAAGGTTAAATTGGATCATCCAAGGTCAGCAGCAAAGACATTGATTAAAAAAGTGGGAATAAATACATAAAAGGTGTGTTATTTAACATATTTAGTTAGTGCAGTTTTGTGTCAGAGTTTGCATTTCACTGTTTTTATTCTTTTTGAGGAAAACTGAATCTGTTTTTGTGTGAGTGAGATGAGTAAATGCATTTTGACATTTAGTCTAGAGCTACAGTAACATGTTTACACAGCGCACACAAAGCCTCTGCACTTCTGATTTTTCTCAATATGGAAACAGGAGAGCTGTCAGTCAATACATGGGAAAACAAAGCAGTTGGCATTACTTGTTTGAAGTAACTCAGATATGTTCTTTTAAATTAAATAGTAATGTTTTACTAGTTACTTGAAGTCATCTGATTATGTAACTCGCATTACTTGTAATGCATCACCCCTGCTCATTTGTAAACCATTTTGGATCAAAGTGTCATGAAAATCATATCACCCAAAATTAAAGCTTATTTAATTGTGTGTGTGTGTGTGTGTTTTGAAGCTTTTCATTATATTCTTGAATGTCATTTAATATGGAGGCCATCTTGACTGAGATTTGTTTTCAGACTGCAGATATCTCACTTGCTTCTGTCCATTTCTGTCTTGTCTGTCACAGTTCCTGAGCACCCTGTTTGCCCCGCTGAACTTCATCATGGAGAAAGTGGAAAGTATTCTTCCCTCGAGTCTGTGGCACCAGCTCACGCGGATCTGATCTCATGGATTTGAATTATTATTGACTGAGGTGCCAAGTTCTTCAGAAGTGCCCGATAGCCAGAAAACAAGTGAAACACAACCGACATCAAATGCAAAAGGAATTTATTCCCCCCTTAATCTCCTGTAAATCTTTTCTGTTTAAAACTTTTAAATGCCATCAGTATATTAAGAAAAAATAAAACGATTTCTGTACTGCTGCAAAAAAAAAAAACTCTCTCCATTTTTGAAGTCCATAAGAGAAAATCCTCTTCTCCGTTTTGACTATTGCTGTTCTCAAGTTTGAAAAATTGTCTGAAAGCAGCAGAATTGACAGGTGTGGGCTTTTTTTTGCACACGTAAACACATAAGTGGAATCACACAGGCATATTTGTAAATCTTTTCCTGTACATTTGTGCATCACATGACACATTTGTGGATTTTGAAACATTTCTGCACAGATCGTGACCTCCACTTCCTGACTACTCTGGCCAATTAGCACTCAGTTTATTGTTTAAGCCCATATCAATGCTGACATGACCAAATCACATTGTTTTACATTCAAAGCAGCACCAGACTATAGTAGAGCTCTGTCTTTGACTTGACACATCATGATTTTTTATATTATAGTGTGCTATTCTATGTGTCTACATAGCTGGTGCTGATACATGCCAGGATAAAAGAGTGATATACTTTACTGTTAAAATACATCACACCCCCTGGCCTGTCATCTCTTTTATACATTGAGTTATCACTTATATCAAACATTGGTTTAATTATCTTTTTAGATCAGGGGGTTCCAAACTATGCAAGATATTTTTTAAAAATCATTTACTTGCTGAGTATTAACAGTGTGTGGAATGTGTAATTTGAACACTGGGTGTCGCTATCACACCCAAATCACATAGAATCAACAGGATTCATGTATCCTGTTCACTGTAATCATAAGTGCCAGAAACACTATCTAGGCCACAAAAAAAAAACTAAATAAATGGATTCAAAAGTAATAATAATAACGTGAAATCGTAAACCTCCTGAACACATACGTAATGCACTACAAACAAACATACATAGGAACTAATTTGCATTTGCTCAGCAGTATAAGCAGCCCAATTTCGCAGGAAAACCGCGGACTTGGCAACACTGTTTCTAAAACATGCACATGCTAAAATCCACGCCAAACGTTAAGATATATACAAGCGGTTTTCGAATTTGACATGGAGGAGCGCTTAGCTCCACGTCAGGGTCAAAGCAGGCGTACACACTTTTCGGTGTCCGAGCACAGCAGGTATTTGGAAATCTAAGTAATTTTTGCCGCTCGCCATTCTCAGACTGTTGCTCTATTATGTTAATAACAATCATTAGGGTGCGTTTGAAACTTCTGCACACAATTCAAAATCATTTGCCACGTGTAAATTTTACATCTAATTACTAAGGGGCGTCTCGGTCATGGTTTTAAATAGTTTTAGACTTTGTCTAATCCATAATTTAACAGGCTGACTTCCTGGAGGAAGACTAGAGCTACTTTAGGACTAAATTGTGTATTAAATTAAACCTACCAGGAGGCAGGTTTAACTTCAAATTAACGTTGTGTTTCCAGTTTTTATATATCAAAATTATTGGCACCCTTGGCAGATGTGAACAATGAAGCCTGTGAAAATAAATCTGAACTGTTAATCATTTTGATCTTTTATTTAAAAATTTAATTAATTATTATTTAATAATAATAATAATAATGAAAGAAATAAAAAAAATCACAAAACTGTAATCTTTCATTAAAGTAAAATGGAAGGAATGTGAAATGTCATTATGGCAGAATTGTTTTTACCCATTGGCCACAATTAATGGCATCCTTCTATTCAGTGGTTCAACCTCCTTTTGCCAGTTTAACAGCTACTCCTGATGAGGTTGGAGAAAACCTGACGAGAGATCAGAGACCATTCCTTCATACAGAATCTCTCCAGATCCTTCAGATTCGCGGCTCCATGATAAACTTTCTCCTCTTCAGTTTTCTATGGGGTTCAAGTCAGGAAACTGGGACGACCATGGCAGAACCTTCATTTTGTGCTCAGTGACCCATTTTTGTGTTGATTTTGATGGTCCTTTTGGATTATTGTTCTTTTAGAATATTTAACCATGGCCGATTATAAGGCTTTCTGACCCCAAGACTCAACTGTTTTTCTGCAGTTATCCAGCTGTGATCCTCGGATAGTCTTTGGTCACTTAAACTATCTTCCGCACATTGCATTTAGACAATACAGACACAGACAATATATTATTGATGGGAACTTTATTATTGTTCTAATGGTGGAAATGTAAATGTTTAATGCTTTAGCACTTTTATTTATTTATTTATTTATTTATTGACTTTTTATTTTGTGCTGTTTTCTTGACTTCATAGTTTGTGAAGCTAAACAGTCTGTTGCAGCACATCAGAATGATATTCTGTTTTTTTGTTTTTGTTTTTGTTTTTTTTTTCTCTCATTGTGATGAATGATAAAGGGAATTTGGCTTTTGTTCCTTCATATTTATATTCCTGTAAAACAGAAAGTCATGGCTGGATAATTTTATGTACCTAGCCACCCTGGTCTGTTAAAAAATGTGATCATATTTTCTTCTCAGTTGCATACAATTTTAAGCTTTTCTTGGTTCATTCCATGTTTTACAGACAACCTCTGTTGTGCTAATTCAGATTAGTTTATTTTAGTTTAGGACTCCATTGTCCAGGAATTAGTAATCTGCACTTAATCTGTGTTTCAGAAAGCCATTTTTTAAACCATGATTAACTATTCTAGATTAAGTCTACTCCTGGCTTAATTTAAACCCTGTCTGGGAAACCGCCCCTATATGAAATCAATTTTACATAAAATGTTCTATTTTATATAAATGTATGTATTTAAATTACTCAGCAAAATAAATTAAATACCATTAATCGTCCCCAAAACTGCACAACTGTATGTATATATAATATATACCTTTTTTTCATAAATTGGACTCCATTGTTGAGCATGCAAGACCTGCACATAAACACAGTTACAGGTGAGATTATAAAATCTTGGGGAAGATTAAATGTGTCTGATTTTATTGGACAGACAATGTCAGTTTAGTGAATGTTCATCCATATTATGCACAAAACAATTGTTAGAAAACGAGCTGATAAGGAGGCTTGCTGCTTAGACATTTTTAAACTTAGACATAACTTTAAACTGCTTTTTATTAAATATTTTTGCATGAAATAGGTGATACAAGGACTTCTCAATATTATTAACACCTCTTTATCTGTAGGTCAAAGGCCATTTCCCAAGCTGATGGCTACATCATATATAAGAAACTGCTCAATGGAATTTTAATATTAAAAAGATCTTAAACCCCATTTATATTTTTCAAGTTTTTATTAATATAGCACTTCCTACAATAAAAATTGGTCTGGTATCTTAAATGTTCTTCATTAATGAGTTCTTTTAATACTGATCAAACATTTGTCCTCCATATTATATGATCTCCATCAGAAGCGCATAGCTGATCATTCTGTGAAACAACCTTCATGTTCACTCAAATGCTTTAATAATGCTGATCTGAACGTGATCTTTAAACAGCCGAGAAGCCAAGAGGAAACCACTTCTCTTGGTCCAGAACTCTTTCTCCCAGAACCACATTGGTAGCAGCAACAAAAGTCTTCCTGCTCTTTACCGTCACCTCCAGCACATGGCCATGGAGGTTCGGCACGTTCCTGTACTCGATCTGAAGAGAAAACAACAGGTCTGAGAGAAGAATGATGTACAGATCTGACAGACACTTCAGTAACAGGTGGTGTGATGGCAGAATTACTAATAAAATCAGTGAATTTCAAAGAAACCTAATGTACAAGCAGAAATGGCTTTACCCTTACCAGTTCATTGAATGTGGGATTGTCATTGCTGCGAACCACTTTAGTCTTCCTCTTTGTCTTCTCCTGTGGGTCAGGTCTTAGTCGCGTCACCACATAAGCATCCGGACATGAGCCATTAGACAACCTCTGCCGTTAAACATCAAATAAAGTTCTGCTTCAAAATAAGGGTTTACACTTATGCAACTGCAAATATTAAGTGTCCTTCTGTATCCTGTCATTCTGAGCAGAATATGCACGAAAGCAATTTTAGGGGAAAAAAAAAAGATGTCAAAATGATTTTCAAATCAAGAACAATAATGGGTTGAAAAAAATTACTCACAATATTTTTCAAATGCTTTATCATTACAGATAACTTATAGTCTTTATAAGACAGGTAGAGCTGAATCTGTGGTCGGAGATGAGTGTCTGTTTCTGAAATAAATGAACAACAAACATTTTCAGACATCATGAGTCTTTAACTCATGCAGGACCGCTGAACATGTGCAGTACCTAGCAACCAAACAATTGTCAGTGTTCATTTAGACAGAGGAAATATCTAATATTAGAAAATAAACCACTTGGAAATTCCAAGACAGCATCCATTTGAAACACAGGTTTGAATAATATGCACTGTATTGCCATAAGTATTGGGACACCCCCTTCTAATAAACATGTTTGACTACCAATTTCAAGGAGTATAAATCTTAATGTTTAAGCATATATAATATATATGGTGATGAGTTTTTGGCTCAAGGTCTGCATTTAAAGTCACACCAGAGGTGTTCAGCTGGGATTAGAACTTTGCTTTATGCAGACCAGTCAAGTTCTTCCACACTGACTGAATCAATAATTTCTTTTTGAACCTTGCCTTATACACAGATGCATTGTCATGTTAGAATAGAAAAGGGTCCTGTCGAAGCTGTTGCTATAAAAGTAGAAGCACACAATTCCCTAGAATATCATTATATGCTTAAACATTAAGATTTATACTCATTGAAATTGGTAAAGTAGTCAAACATGTTTATTAGAAGGGGGTGTTCCAATACTTTTGGCAATATAGTGTATTTAAGCCCTGTGACAACAGATATGTGCAAAAACAAAGTATTTAACTGCAAGGAAGATGCCCAACAATGAAATGTTGAATACTTCTCCTGCATCATCAGTCATCATCCAGTAGTTGGGTTAAGAGTCTTTACCTGACTTGACATTAGCGTTTGGTCCGTCCAGAAACAGGCTACAGACATATTCGTTCTGTCAATGATATAATGAATTATAAATGAAAGTACAATGTAAAGTATTGGGAAACATCACAGAAGCGTCACTCACCCCTTTGCAAGGCCCTTCAAACAGCTCCTTCAGGTACTTGTTCAATAGAGACATCTTTCTGCTTGGTGTAAAGGACATGTTAAACCAGCTTGGGAACCTAGAACAGAACAAAGACCAGATCAGTCTGGCTCTCCTGTGCTGTGGAATAATAACAGTACATGAGTTGGACTCTTACTTTGGGAGCGTGGACTCGATGAAGTGCTTCTGCAGCAGCTTATGGATAATCTCAAACTGAGCAAAGCTCTTCTGAACGATGAGGTATCCATCCTCAATGGTCACTTTCAGCTCATACGTCTGACACAGACACACCAGACATTATAAATGCTCAATCTCTAGCAATGCGCTGCTGATATGTATGATTTTACCAATATTTATTATTTTCTTTAAATTTATTTTATTAAGTAATGTTTCAGTATATTTTCCAATATTATATATTTTGTTCTTTTTCTAGTAAGAATACTAATATCAATGCACATTAATAATCAAAAATGCATTTCAATACTGCTTGGGTCTAAATTGGCCCACTTTTTAGTTCATAAAAGTATATTTTAAGTGTACTTTGAGTAGATACCTAGCTGACATATGTTTTTCTTTTCTGTTTAACATGTTATAAACTATACTACAACTAACCTTAAAGGTATACTGTTAGTTTACTATCTATATACTGTATGTCTAGCTGATTTTTTAGTTTATGAAAGTACACTTCGAAGTATACTCTCAGTAAATTACCAGTCTATAATGTTTTCTTTAAGTGAACCTAACATAATACTTATAGTTTACTCACACTGTGGAAGAATTGTAAGTAAAACCAGCCAAACGTTTATCTGTTTCTGTATGGTCTTATGGCATTCTGTACAACGAAAGTTCAAGTTCAGTTCCATCCATGTACAATTTACTCTGAGCCATTTCAACCAAATGATGACTTTATACTCTAGATTTAAATATCTGTTTATCAGATATTATGTAAAACATATGCTATGTATGTAAAAAGTATTTAATAGTACAAATAAAGGCCAAATATACTTAGATTTTTCGGTATACTTGCCAGTATAAGCCAAGAATACTAAGTATAGATGTTAAGTAAATTTCTGATAAAGTACATAAAAAATAGTTTGAATATAAACAATTATATTTCCAGCACAGTTGAACAAATGTCTTTTTATTGAACATCTTCACAACTTTAGGTCTCTTTGCAGACTTTTTGTGAGTGAAACTCACCACATTTTTGCCGTTCACTGTATATTTCTGGATCACAGCCTCCTGAATGTTGTTGTTGGAAGAGATCTGGCTCTTAGCGTTCACTTCTGAACGTTTGATGGAAGAAATCTGTGCCATGGTGTGGATGAGAAAGTTTAACTTGACTGGTAAACTCTCCATGCTCTCCTTAATTTTTCTGAAACAAAAAACGCAAATCTACGACTTCACCATAAACCTCTGTGAACACTCATAAATTTTGAGAAGCCATGTTTTTTTATTATTTAATTGTAATCATCTGTCTTATTGGGACAGGGCATTAAGGGCAGCAGAATAATATCTTAGTTGTTTGTTGGCAGCCTCAGATTTTTCCAGTTTTTTTTTGCATAGGAAAAAAGTGCCATGTGAAACCAGAACTTGAGCTTTTTACTGCAAAATGAGTCTAATGCATAAAGTTCTACTGAAACTGTAATGAGATATTTAAAATGAAACAATAAAACATCTTTCTGCTTATTCATATTTAAATCCCTAAAAACGTAGACATTATCATTTTTTAAAATGCATTTCACAAAAGGATTAAACAGACATTAGAGACAAACAACATATTTAAAATGAGACACACAGTCTAAAATATAACACAATAGATTAACCATTTGTTGGTCACATGATAAACAGACCAAAACACTGCTGATGTTTACCTGGTAAAATATGATGTGGCTTCCAGCTCAGAGTCATGAGGCCTCAGTTTGTTGAGGACATACTGTAGGTCTTGGACGTCTTTCAATTCAGGCATACCGGCTGCTAGCATCTACAATCAGACACATGCATTAATGCAGAAAAAACATGAGAGAAAATGTAATCTTTTAAAAGTAAACAAATTTTGTAAAACCCAGTCAGTAAAATAAACGGCGGATGGAGTTTTCAGCCTCACCAGCTGCAGCAAACTGAGCACAAGTGCAGAGTGTCTACGCAGACTGTTGTATGCTTCACAACACAGCTCAACAAACCGATGGAAGCGCTGTGGATTCTCCCCGCCGCCAGTGATGAAACGCTGCATTTCTGGCGTAAAGATGAAGGGCGTTCGGTCTCTGTTTGTTCACAAAGTGGATGTTTAAATTAGAATGGTTTCATTTTCATTATGCATAGTGACAAGAAAACAAATTTCTTGCCTCTTGATGCTACCGAACTTCTGCGCATTGCCCATGATCTTGCCGAAATCGATGTGGAACATATGGCCACTGTGTTTGATCATGATGTTGTCATTGTGTCGATCACATATGCCCAGAACGAATGTGGCGACACACCAGCCGGCACAAGAGTAAAGGAAGTTCATTACAGCCTAAAAGTTAGATGTGAGACAAACACCTCTTACTGGCAATGTGGCAAGAGCAGTGAAAAATAAACATGCTGTATATACACGTTACCTTCTCGTAGTCATCTTTGGTCTTGTTCCTCATATGGAACCATTTTTCTAAGGTGTCTTCCCTCAGTGCTCCAGACAGACCCCACTCCTGATGAATCTTTGCCAGAGTCACAGCGTCACGCACCACTTCCACTAAACCTGAAACCAACCATTCATGACACCATCTCTTACACATGTATATTTTCTTATCTTCAATAATCCATTAACTACAGTAAAACAACAGTGTTGATATTATTGCATTATTTTGATAGTTTTTATTTAATAGAAAGTATTTTAACACAATGAGGATATGGATAGTGTTGTTGTAACTCTGACTCCTTATACTAGCATTTAATTGGGTTATTCATCAAGGAATCAATTTCAAATTGATCTTTTGGCATTGATAAGCTTATTGTACTATAAAAAGCATTTTGTAAGTTCCATAACTTCCTTGTTAGTCCAACTTATCTACTATTTGAACAGAGGTGTTCAAAGTTCAGCTCCAAGCCTAATCAAACACGTGTAAAGTGGCTAACTAAGATCTTTGGGAACGTGATCATTGGAGTATGGCTAGAACTGAAGTCTGAAGGTAGATCTCCATGAATAGGATTGAGCTCCATTCATTCATGTTATCTCAGAAAACATGACCTAACAAATGTGTCTTTGTTTTAAATTTGTCAGAATAGCAACAGAGAGGACAACATCAGCCAGCCTCGCCTCTCCTAATAGAAAAGTTTCGCCATCTCATGATATGACACACATACAGTCGTGATTCAATACATTGAGATGCATCACAATATATTAACCGCATTGTGTGAGAATCTGCAACAAACAAATGAAAGAGACCCAGCATGTCCATGAGAGAAACAGTTGATTAGATTCAGTCAGGTTTACAATTATTAAGACATTCAATTGAAGTTCAGGAAATTGAGCAGCAAACAAAATTACTGATACAATATGATGAGTAAAGAATTGTGATATATCAATATGACAGCAGAAACCCACATCTTCCTGACAATCATGGGTGCAGCTGGTATCATTTCATCGTCTGACGTACCTTGATCTCTACCAGTAGAAATGCATCTATACATGACCATGCGCATGTCCAGTCCCTCCTGTCTCCATATGCGGTCCAGAACGCGCACAATCTGCAGCACCAGCATGTCCTGTCGCAGGTTATCTCCGGTCTATTCCAAAACACAACAGCAATGATATTTTAAGATGCATTCAATGAGCACTGACAAACTACAATTCCTGTAACTCAAAGATCTTCATACTTTGCAGATAGCGCTGTAGTTCTGGCCCAGCGGGTCAGTGGTGATGAAAGACACTTCCATTGGCGCTGCGTTTGAATTAAAAACCTTAAAAGCCTGAGAGATATACACAGCGTTTCGTAAGATTTTCACGCATCGGTAAAAAAAGATTTTTATCACTAACAGTGTTAGATATAATCAGAAACTTCTCGAAGTTCTTAAAAGTGACATTAGTAATATATCATGTAAAATGCTCAGACGTCATCATATGTGACATTTTTTAAAAAGTAATTTCTGCTCAGTTATGCTCCTTTCTTACAGAAAAAACTATATTTTAAGAATCTAGATCATATCACAAAGACTGGACTTGTTTAAATCACAAATAACATGCTTTTCACTGCTATGTTTAGAAGATCGTAGTGCTATAGTAGACACTATAGATCACAACATACTCTTACACTGGTTTTCAGGGGCAGGCATTAAAGAATGCTAAAAGGGATTAGAAATAAAGACAAGAGGAGTAAATAGATGTGAAAACAGTCTAATAATCTTTTAAATACCGATCATGAAATCAGATGAGCAGATCAACACACAATAAAAAAGATAAACCAAAGCCCCAAAACACAGCACTGGGTAAAACTGAAAGAACACTTAGCACAAGCAGTTTTAGTATTGACAGTCACATAAAAAATACTAACATTATCATATTTTACTGACAGAACTGAATTTACCTCAATATTCACATCTTTGACCACAACCGCTGGATCTAATGGAAGCCTGCAGGACAGTCCATCGGCAAAAAAGCTTGCAATCTTAAATTTCTCTTTATTAAACACATCCTGTGCAAAAATACCATTTTTAACGATTTCATTTCAGTAATAAAGCCATAAAATATCTTTTTAAGTTAAGCCTTTCTATGTTTGGTTTCTCTATTGTAAGGCAGTTTTCTATTGTATTATGAGCCTTATGAAACCTTTCTCTTGGTTTTGTCAGCTGTACGGATTTTCTCCGCCACTTGAGTGAGAAGATCCACTAATCTGCTCTCACGCTGAAGCTCCGATCTCAGAGCATGGCTGCAGCAGTGCTTCAGCGCTGACAGAATCTTATTCATCCAACTATTATAGAGCCAGTCATCCAGAGCGTCCATGAGTAACCTACACACACACGCACACACACACACAGATCCATCAGTCCATGCAGCCTACAAACATATGTGACCCTGGACCACAAAACCAGTCTTAAGTTGCTGGGGTATATTTGTAGCAATAGCCAAAAATATTGTACAGGTCAAAATTATAGATTTTTCTTTTATGCCAAAAATCATTAGGAAATTAAGTAAAGATCATGTTTCATGAAGATATTTTGTAAAATTCTTACTGTAAATATATCAAACTTGATTTTTGATTAGTAATATGCATTAGTAAGATGCATTAGTAAGAGCTTCATTTGGAAACTTTAATGGTGATTTTCTCAATATTTAGATTTTTTTGCACCCTCAGATTCCAGATATTCAAATAGTTGTATCTCGGCCAAATATTGTCCTATCCTGTATTTCCCTATCAATGGAAAGCTTGTTTATTCAGCTTTCAGATGATGTATAAAGCTCAATTTTGAAAAATTGACCCTTATGACTGGTTTTGTGGTCCAGGGTCACATATACAGATCACAATCAACATGCTGCAGTTGCTCTTTTTTATTATTTCTATTATTGTTGGTCATTCCATTCTATTACAATAACTCATTCAATACAGAGAAAAGGCATTACTAATGTGAAGTATATTTAATGTATGTGCTCCCACACCAGTACAGCTGCTGAGCGATACGGATGCAGTGCAAAGATCTTGAGAGCAAAAGCTTCATCAACGGCCCATCAATGTCCCACTCCATCTTCAGAGCCTGTAGCAGAGTTCAAAATCAGTCATAAACGAGTGACAAAGTTTTTTTTTTTGGTTATTTTCAGCATTAAATCCATAATACTCGAATGACATGCAGTGGTCATCATGAGTGTTAGCGTGTGTCTGGTGTGTGTTGGCCATGTGTGTCTCACCTGCACCAGCTGTGGCAGAAACTCTTCCAGCTCACTGTCACACATCTGCTGAAAACGCTGCACAGCCACTGAACGCACATACTGGTCATGAAACCTGAATTTTAATACACATATATAACCATCTAATTCATATCAGTAGGATAGCAGAAATGTAGTAAAAGCTGTTTGCGGTAGTATATTTTGCCTGTGTTTGATCTGATGAGAGCAGCATTGACTAAAGCCCAAGAAAATAATGGCCACATTTACTGTATCAGTAAGGCCACAGTTAACATCATTGTTCACAGTGATAAAGATGAGTAAAATAATTCATAAGATAAATTGGTAGGTAATATAAATTAAAAGGTTATATCACAATATTACAAGATAAAACATGACATGTTTTTATGGAAACAATTTTAATGAAATAATAATGGTCCAAAGTAATGGTAGGCCTATCACAAATGTAACAAATTTAGATTTTTCCTGTCCGAACTGTCATGAGCATGTCTAATAAAATATCTTTATTAATGAATAATTACTAAAAATATCAGTCATTGAGACTTTTCACTTTTATTTGACCATGTATGAACATGATGACTGAGCTCCATAACCTAATTTGTCCAGTTTTATGTTTTCCTGACATAACGAAAATATTTTTGGTGACTATAATATGATATAAACACACCCGAAACATACGTAAACAAAGCAAAATGAATGACCTGTCAGAAGTGAAGCTACACCAAACAATGTCTGGAGTTCACCAATAAACATTACCAGATTGAAAGATTTTGTTGGAAGATAAAAACATAATACAGCGTATAAAGAATACAAATGTTAGAGTAAATCTGCTAAAAATAAATAAATAAAAAAAATAAAAACAAATAAAAATTCCCTGTTCATCTTTTGATTCCAAACACTATAGCCGCTGAAGCCATAATCTCAATCCGCATGAAAATAAATGACACTATCTGAAAAATAAATCACTCCTGGTGCATGTCCAAAAATACTAACTGTTGATAGAATGCCACTCTACAAAATATTGAATATTTTCATATTAATAATGTTTTTTAGAATTACAATAATATTAACACTTGCACAAATTACTTTATTCATTACTTCATAGAAATACTGATGTTGTATATAGAGATAATCGTACTCATCACTCAGGAGGAACAAGGCTTCCTCAGTGCTCACAGGACTCCAGCGCTCCAAGATGAAGTATATTTCCGGTAGGTTCTGCGGTCTCCACTGTGGTGCACTGCCCAAAACCAAGTGCAGGTAGGAGTTTCTCTGACTGCAGGTATGCCGTTTGCTCCACAGGAAGGCCTTTTCATTGTCAGTCATCCTGCAGAATGTTTAACAGAGGAAGTGACATTAATGTCCACATCAACCACAATGTCTGTATTGCTCATGAGTGCTTTAATCTTGTACTGACAGCGACAGGCAGTGTTTCTGACACACTTCTGTTATTCTCTTCTGCAGCTCTTCACACAGTGCCAACTCCAGGACTGATTCATGCTGAGCCAACACTCGCTCATATCGCCACTGCTCAGACTCTGGGAAATCAATCTGTGGAGAAAAATCAATTTGAAAGACGTTTCATCAATGAACTAATGCCCTAAAAAGATTAACTTCATACTTTAGCTCTCACAAAACCACTCAAGAAACGTTAAAGAAAAAAAATGTGGTGGAATGTGACATGCACATGCATTGCCCATTAGAAAGGAAATCTAATAAATTCCAGAAAGTGTAAAACCAAGTATGTGTTTGGAAATGAAGCATTCACCTGTAGAATGACACCAGTGGGCTGCCGATGGCCGTCAGTCAGTGCCGGTGATGGAGGACAGATCGGAGGCACCTGTGTGGACATGCTGAGCAGAACTGTGCCATGAACTAGAGTCCTGCAACAGCGCAGCACAATATCCATCAATCACAGCATCAAAGAGACATTGCTGTAAGCATATTCACTGCATATTAAGGTCCAAAACGCACTGTGACGCATGTGAATGTAGACACACTTATGCAATTAATAATGCGAAATAAAAACATGCTGCATTGCTAGTGTGGGGCATTAGAGTAAATTGTTTTTTTTTTCTAGTCAACTACTGGCAAAGCGACAGTTTAAAGACTAAACATTGGGTAAAGAAGAAGATATTCTGAGAAACAGCGTCCAATGTTGTTTGATTCCCCACATCAAAACATTCCTTTTAAACTGGTTTGATGAGGTGAATGGCATACTTGTTGTTAAAAAGTGGAAGGACCGCCCAGCATAGGAGCTCAGGGTTTTTCGCCTGTTTTGAGCCCAGTAGATGAAAACACAACATTGATTCATAAGGAAGCTCCTTTATTAGAACAGGAAACACCAATCTGAAACACACAAGGGAAACATCAGGGGAAAAAAATATATTTATATATATAAATATATATATATATATATATATATTTGACTTTGACTCAATCCCATGTTTCACAGCTAGACACAGCACAATGAGTTCACCAGCTAAATTGACTATAACAGAATTAAGCCTGCAAAGAGTTTACAGTGTGTGAACATTATCCTGTCGTTTTATTTATCCTAACAAATAATATTAACCTTAACTTGTAGCCTGTTTTCACTACAATAAACCTGAAAATGACATCCTTGCATTGTAAGAGTTCTCCAGTACATAAACATCTAGAGTGCATTATTCAGTGAAGATATTCATTAATGAAATCTCTCTCTGTTATATATTAACTTGTTTACTTGCACCATTTGAACTCAAACCCAAGAAATTTAATACCCTAATTAAAATCCATGAAGCCTCTGAACTACAAGTATACAGATGTGACCTATAAGAATGTACATGTTTATCATGCAGTAACATGTAATTCGTCATGTGTGAGTAGGCTGTGCAGTTGTAGATAAAGTAGTTCTTACAGACGGTTGCACTGAATCTTGTAGTGGAGTTGTAATGACGTGCTGATGTTCTCAGACAGCACAGGTTCAGTCAGATTCCTGCCGCAGTACGTGAGCGAGCAGCTCACACTGAAGTGGTCATAACTGTACACACAAACACACACACACATTATGACACACATTCCTTTTCTCATTTATTTAATACATTCACACATCAGTTCACATATCATTTTCTCATTGTTATGTCACTGCAAACCCAAATCTGTGATATATCTGTGTAACACAAATGGAGATTCTCTAAAATTCAAGTCACTCTTTACTGAACATCTACTACTACTACTACTACTACTACTACTACTACTACTATCTCTCAACTCTGATTTGTGCTTATGCACATTCAAATGTGGACTTCACATCAGTGCTGCTAAACCCGCATCTCAGAACTGGTATATAGAACTGCTTTAAACTAAACACAAGCACAAACACAAGCAATTATATATTTGAAAGCTATGGCAGATTGTCACTACACAGTTTGGGTTTGTTCTGGACTGGGTTTCTCTGTTGTGACATCACAGGTATGTTAAACATCTCATAGTACCTGTTTATCCAGCCGGGCAGCAGTCTGTAGAGGCACGTCAGGTTGACCTGCAGCATGCAGCTGCTGTGCATGATGTCTGCTGCAGGTGGATTCGGATGGTCCTCCTGTCCTCTGAAGTCCAAATCAAAGTTTGTGAAGAAAATGCAGAGCAGCTTCAGCAGAGCGTGATGGAGCATGAGTACAGCTGAAACATGCAAACTTTACACTTACAATGCAAATTAATTAAAAAAAAAAAAAAAACTACACTGATCTTACAGATTAAACAGCTTTTACATGTCCTGAGCTTCCACTGAAACAGAAGAGACACACAAAATACAAGTGACGATGTCTGTGTGAAATTAAAGACTTCACTTTATGTATAAAGACTCACCAGTTTCACAGTCACACATTTCGGCTGGAGTCTAGGGGAAAGAACATTATATTTAATAATTTTATGAAATTAAATTACTTATTAAACACACATTTAAAAACAGATGATGTGTGCTACTCAGACTGTACCAGTGTGACTGTTGCGAAGCGCTGGAGCCGCCCGACAGCCTCCTCAAGCTCTACTGTAGTCACGCCACACAGCTGCTCACACACGGCATGAACGCTCTCCACAACCTCACTCACACTGACACCACACTGACGTTTCAAATACAAACCCTTTCAGTCAGACATTACATAAATTCATGTCTTGTGGAGTTTATTGACACCATGTATGAACTGATGAAATCATGCAATGACATGTAGATCATTCAAAACGAACTCTACAATCCATGTAAAAGGCTTGCATGTATATAAGCATTTCAATCATGCAAGTGGATTTCTTTCTTTCAGATTAATTTCAGTGAAACACAAACCTGGCTTCTCAAGAACTTGTTTACTTCTTGGCTGTAGCTATTCAATGTCTCCTCCAGACATGACCTAAGAGAACAAATGATATTCAATATAGGGAATGTACAAATACAAGCATACTGTACTCTACTGTACATAAGTAAGCAAACCTTATTGTGTTGAATGCACAAGCTGAAGCAAGGACTTGATTAAAATGAAATATCTGCCTGTTGTCTTCCTCCTACAGAAACATGCAATCTGATAACAATATGACCTTCTTCAAATGAGAAACTATATCAGCCACTGTAATTAAATGTCATACATCTCGTGTCAGTGTTTTATCAACGGTGTCCTTGAGCACCATCCTCACTGGAACATCCAAAGCAAACTTCTGATACACCTGGATGCGTTCATATAATCCCAAGATCTCATCACTGGACAAGGCAAAACAAACAATATCTAAATGCACTTCAGCAACAACAGAGAGTATTTCTATTACAGTTACAGCAAAAACAAGAACATCTAATCCACTACTGGCAACATGCATGTAAAATATGACAGGTAAAATTACCTTTTGAGATACTCTTCAGAGTCGCAGAGTTTTATCAGGTATTGTCCACTGACAGTGGCAGAACGATCTAGAGTCACCAAAACTGCCTCCATCACCTCCTGGGCTGTGCTATTCACTAAGAAAATAATGTAAACGTGCCAAAGTGTCCAAAAAGCTTGAACCTCATGTAAAATTGAGCACATATTCTGCACTACTTACATTTGCTTCTGTACGGAAGTTCCACGGGCAGCCACGGCACAAACACATTTAGGAGAAGTTCAGCGGACTCCAGGAGAGACACATGCACAGGGGCCACGCGACCCCACACCACTCCCAAGTTAAACTCGTCATGACTGAGCCCATATTCTGATAGTAGTCTGTCAGAAGACAGCATTTAAATAGCAATGAGGAAGCCAGTGATATAAAAGTACATGTGCATGCATGCATGTGCTACATTAAAGTAGCCATGTTAACTAGATACCATTATTTACAGTGTTAAATCTACAAGGGATTTCGGTACACCTGGATGAAATTCGACAGCCATAGAGGTACAGTAATAAAATAAAAATGACTCATGCATCTTACTGCAATGTTGACATGCACAGTGATGCAGTTCTGCTGTTACTGCCTTGTGGTGAATCAATTAAATTGATGTTCCAAAAGTCCTGCAAAAATACAGACACCAACAGGGTCAAACTCATAATCCAGAGAATAAAATGCAGAGTGATCAACAGAGCGCCACCCACAGGTTGAATTACACAAGGACGCAACAATTTTGCCAAAGTGTAGTCATAATTACATATTAACTGCATTCATTCTATATCTTAAAATAATGCTATGACCCATCTTTTTTCTGGTATATTGCCCTCAAGTCCTCCAGCCTTCAAGCTTTAACTGTCATGGTTTTACCATCTGTCAACATCACCGTACCATGGTCACACCGTCACAAGACTTGTTTGCAATGGGTTGTATCAGCTCCGGACTGCGTAGTGGAGCTGATCCAGCAGGTGCCCCAGCTGTTTCCTCATTCTTCATATCCCTATTCACCTGCTCTTGATTCCTCTGATCAGCGTCTGAATCAGAAAGGGCTGTGTATAAATCCAAATAATCCTGTTCTGAGAAGAAAGGAACATCCCATCCCTGAAACACATGATCCTCAGGTCTTCCAGCGGTATCTTGACATGGATCCATTAAATGTCGGAGCCAGTCAGCATGTAAAGCACACAGTCCGGATGGATATGAGGAGCTGTATAGGCAGATCTTTCAAACGATTTGAAATGAATAAGTCTGGTTTTATGTTGTTGCTCACTGGCCGGTGATAAATATGTATACCACTTGATGATCTGTAAAAAGAGAAAAAAAAATAGTTTATTAAAGGTTTGAGCAGGTTTTACTTTCACTCTCTTACCGCAGCGGATCTTGAATCGTCTCGAGTGAAATTATTCTGATTCGGAATAAAAGAGTCTTTTAGATTATTCTACATTAAACTATTTATTAGAGTGAATCCAGCAGCTTACTCTCAGGTATTTTCAGCGCGAAACCCTCACGAACTGCTGCTCCTCCCACAGACACCTGCAATCGCCTGTATGGAACGCCAAAGAGATCATAATTGTACGCTTTTGCATTTTGTTGTAAGTTACAATGAATGACTCTGCAAGCTCCTTACAAGCTGAATTTTCAGTCATTTTAAAGGTTCAGTGTACGGAACAGCTGATAGAAGTGTAAAGTTACTCAACATTTCACAGTTTGCTTCATGCACATGCCCGTAGCACTGCGGTCAGGCCAGCCGCCAAGTCGAAAAGCACGGTCAATCTAGCCACCACTTTATTTCGACGCTCGCGCATAAACTGCGTATTATGGTAAAAGCGTCAGAGAACTGATCCAAATGGCAGTGCTCGTCTAGAACGTGATTTTTACTATAGCTCTCATATATGTATGTATGTATGTGTGCGTGTGTGTGTATATATATATATATATATATATATATATATTCTCTGTCTCTACTTTTAAAAAGCTATAAAAATAAAAGTTCTAGATTGCACAGACCACTTTCACCTCAGATTGAGAGTGCACCTTGCCACAGTGCTAGCAGCACAGTTTCAGGATTATCTGATGTGGAATTACAAAATAAGAGCCCACCCAAATCTGATTTATACACTGTTTTGTCTTTACTTTAAGAAGCTATAAAAATAAAAGTTCTAGATTGCACAGACCACTTTCACCTCAGATTGAGAGTGCACCTTGCCACAGTGCTAGCAGCAGAGTTTCAGGATTATCTGATGTGGAATTACAAAATAAGAGCCCACCCAAATCTGATTTATACACTGTTTTGTCTCTACTTTAAGAAGCTATAAAAATAAAAGTTCTAGATTTCACAGACCACTTTCAACTCAGATTGAGAGTGCACCTTGCCGCAGCGCTAGCAGCAAAGTTTCCACACTGTCAAATACACAACAACAAGATGTTCAAAGGCTGAATTTAGCCTTTTTAAAGGTGGTACCACCTTTCACAGGTGTCACATTGGATCTAGAAATGTAAAAGTCAGAAATATCAGGGAACTACTGAAGTTTAATATTGCTATGGCTTTTCACTTTCCCATTCTCCTTTATCAATTAATTAACAAACTTACCCAATTTATCACACGACGCACAGATCCAGCAGTCTTTGTAAGCAAACACATGGCACAGTTATTGGCTTCATCGAACACTGCAAAAATCATATAAACAAAAATTAATTTGTGACAGAAATAAACATTTTACTGTCAACACAGCAAAAAAATGTTTTTCTTACTTAGATTTTTTGTATTGTTTCCAGCCAGAATATCTAAAACTTCTTCAATCAAGAAGAATATTCTACACAAGTACAAATTATTGTACTTGTAACAATAAAAAAAACATTTCGAAATTAAGTGAGTTTTTGCTTGGAACAAGCAAAATAATCTGACAAAGGGGTAAGCAAAATAATCTTATTTTAAACAGAAAACATTTTTTTGCTTGTTTCTAGGCAAAACTTGCTTAGTTTTGACTTTTTTTTTTTTTTCTGAAAACAAGACAATAATTTTTACTTGTCTATACAATTCTTCTTGATTTAAGAATTGTAAGATATTTTGACTGGAAACAAAAATTTTAAGTAAGAAAAGCATTTTTGCAGTGAATATCCTTGTTTACATGGACAGTCTTAAAATGTTATGTTTTTTGCAAAATGTACAATTCAATGTGCTTGTAATCGTTATAATGAACAGCTACATGAAGGTCATACAGGCTGGTTTTAGGCACTTAGTTAATGACATTTTCAGATTTTACTTGACCTAATTTAAATGGAGAACTACTTATCATTAATAAGTTATTAACAAATCACCTAATTCAATACATACGAGATAATTAAGCAGTAACACTTAATTAATTACAGTTCATATACAGTAATTAATTTTATTAATTGTAGGTAATGAACAAGTCGCTATTTATATATAGTCTATTAACTTAAGTTTATAAAATATGAAATATTACCCAATACTTCGCAAATGATTTATGATTTTAAGTGCTTTGTTTGTGTATACTTAATATAAAATATTACCAAATATTTTTTCTATTAGTTTTATCTTATACTTGACTTATGCTTTTTGTATTTCAATTTAGTATTGAGTCAGGTCTAAAAAAAGAGAAACGCTGAATTTGATTATATATGCCAGCACACAGCAGACAAGAACTTGCTTTACAAACCTGATGCTTTTAGTATCTGGAGAGCCATCGTTATCCATTCACTGGCCATTTCTTTTCTGGAAGTTTCAAATTGTAAAATGGGAACAGCTGGAAATACCTTCATTATTGCCCTTGCCATCTAAACAAATAAATGAATATTAAGGACTATCATGTACTTTATCAGACTCCAGCATAGAAACATTACTTTATATAAAGAAGATAACACAGAGATAGGTATTACAGTACACTTCACATACCAAGACGACAATGGGTGAGCTCTTATTTTGTAATTCCACATCAGATAATCCTGAAACTGTGCTGCTAGCACTGTGGCAAGGTGCACTCTCAATCTGAGGTGAAAGTGGTCTGTGCAATCTAGAACTTTTATTTTTATAGCCTTTTAAAATATAGACAAAAAAACAGTGTATAAATCAGATTTGGGTGGGCTCTTATTTTTTTAATTCCACATCAGATAATCCTGAAACTCTGCTGCTAGCACTGTGGCAAGGTGCACTCTCAATCTGAGGTGAAAGTGGTCTGTGCAATCTAGAACTTTTATTTTTATAGCTTCTTAAAGTAAAGACAAAACAGTGTATAAATCAGATTTGGGTGGGCTCTTATTTTGTAATTCCACATCAGATAATCCTGAAACTCTGCTGCTAGCACTGTGGCAAGGTGCACTTTCAATCTGAGGTGAAAGTGGTCTGTGCAATCTAGAACTTTTATTTTTATAGCCTTTTAAAATATAGACAAAACAGTGTATAAATCAGATTTGGGTGGGCTCTTATTTTGTTATTTTGTAATTCCACATCAGATATTCCTCGAACTCTGCTGCTAGCACTGTGGCAAGGTGCACTCTCAATCTGAGGTGAAAGTGATCTGTGCAATCTAGAACTTTTATTTTTATAGCTTTTTAAAAGTAGAGACAAAAAAAAAAAAAAACAGTGTATAAATCAGATTTTGCTGGGCTCTTATTTTTTAATTCCACATCAGATAATCCTGAAACTCTGCTGCTAGCACTGTGGCAAGGTGCACTCTCAATCTGAGGTGAAAGTGGTCTGTGCAATCTAGAACTTTTATTTTTATAGCCTTTTAAAATATAGACAAAAAAACAGTGTATAAATCAGATTTGGGTGGGCTCTTATTTTTTTAATTCCACATCAGATAATCCTGAAACTCTGCTGCTAGCACTGTGGCAAGGTGCACTCTCAATCTGAGGTGAAAGTGGTCTGTGCAATCTAGAACTTTTATTTTTATAGCTTCTTAAAGTAAAGACAAAACAGTGTATAAATCAGATTTGGGTGGGCTCTTATTTTGTAATTCCACATCAGATAATCCTGAAACTCTGCTGCTAGCACTGTGGCAAGGTGCACTCTCAATCTGAGGTGAAAGTGGTCTGTGCAATCTAGAACTTGTATTTTTATAGCTTCTTAAAGTAGAGACAAAACAGTGTATAAATCAGATTTGGGTGGGCTCTTAATTTGTAATTCCACATCAGATAATCCTGAAACTCTGCTGCTAGCTCTGTGGCAAGGTGCATTCTCAGTCTGAGGTGAAAGTGGTCTGTGCAATCTAGAACTTTTATTTTTATAGCTTTTAAAAAGTAGAGACAGAGAATATATATATATATATATATATATGAGAGCTATGGTAAAAATCACGTTCTAGACGAGCACTGCCATTTAGATCAGTTCTCTGGCACTTTTACCGTAATACGCAGTTTATGCGCGACCGTCGAAATAAAGTGGCGGCTAGATTGACCGTGCTTTTCGACTTGGCGGCTGGCCTGACCGCAGTCCCGTAGCCGGGGGGGGGGCTTAATTAGTATAAGAAAAGTCTTAATTATAATTTCAAGAGTACGGTGTCCGGGAGGGGACACCTTCGGTTCACTTAAGTTTACTTAATAATAATTGTTTATTATGTCGTGGCCACGAGTTTAATGCGTAAACAAACCTGCGTGACCATAGTAACCCGGGATTATCAGAGATAGATTTATTAATATATTTATTTTGAGTTAAGAAATTAATATATTAATTATTATAGAAATGAATACATTATTAAATGATTATATTAACAACAGGGGATGCTGTCTATGTGAATGCTGTCTGTGCGCGATGCATTCGAAAGAAGTTTATCATTAATAAATATTACCTAAGTACATCAAATAAAATAGGCCTACAAGATATTTTTATCCAACCTTCTATTAACTGATCGTTTTTTTCAGTATTATTATTATTATTATTATTAGCCTATTATTTTATTTTCGTTTATGTTCCATCTCTTTACTTAACGTTCTATATGTAAATACTGTAAATGCTCGACATATGTTATATGACTGGGATTTTTACTAGAATGCAGTTTAAAGGTTGAATGATATTTTATTTTGTTTCGTCTAATTATTAGACTAGTGTTTTACTGAGGAATGAATCATTCACGTAGTTTAATTTGTGAATGAAAACACACTTATTTATCGTCATACACGGGCATAAATACAATCATAAAGTCAAAACTTTATTGGCATAATTGTCAAGCATTAATAAAATTAGCCATAACCAGTTATTAAAATAATAATAGCCTAATCATAATAATAACCCAACAAACATGAGACGTCCACCCGACGTGCAGATCATGTCTATATTGCGTCGGTCGGTCCAGGACCATATTTGTACTTCTACACGACGTGCAAATCCAGTACGGTATCTGGACGTCAGACTACGACGTCCCTTGGACGTAGATATGCAGTTCAAAATTTGAACGTCTATGAAGGGGTTTTCCTGGACGTCTGTAGAACGTGCAGAACAGGTTCAGGAAATCGACTAAAGAACTTTTTATACAAATAAACATGACCAAGTTCTGACTTAAAAAATATATATATAATAAGTAAATATATTTTTTATAAAACATTTACGTGTTAAAACAGTGTAATATTTCTATAAAAACATCATGACAGTAACATAATGCGGCCATTTAATTATTTTATTAATATTATTAATATTATTTATTGTTTGTATGTGTAGTATTTTTCACTGGGACATTAACAGAAACAGCCGCTTACATCTATGTGTGATTAAGTTAAGTTAAAGTTAAATAGGTGTAAAGAGATTTAAATATAATAGATAAATATATTTAAATATTTAATAATAATACAGAATATTAACACAATATTATTATTTATTGTATATTTTAATAATAATAATATATTTAATAAATAAATGTAAATTTAATTTAATAAATAGATCTCTATTTAAACGTGCGCTCACGTGAGGGGCATTAACGTAGTGACGTAAACGTGATGGGGCAAGCAGCCGCGAAGACGGAAGATATTGTTATTGTGTATTACCAAAGACTGAAGATATAACCACCACGATAGATCCGTCGTGTAATTTATTTAACTATACGTTAAGGACACTTTATAAAGCCTACAGAGGATGGGACCCAACTTGACCAACGAACAGCCTTCACAACGCAACGCTGCTATTTGGAAATTTAAACAGTAACGGTCTCTAACGGTCATCTGAGAGACGGACGGGTGCGAAGCCGAAGGTAAGCGATATAAATGTACCTTTATTCGTCGTTTTGTCAATCTAATGTTAAATTTCACTTTAGATGTATTTTGTTCTGGGTTATTACGATTTCAAATTCAACTTTTTGCAATTTTTATATCTCCCTGTTGGTTAATTTGCGCGGAAAGTGGCAGTGAAGTTACGGTCTAAAGTAAATTTATGTTGATCCCTTTTAATTGTCTAAATTAGTCACTAAAACATGTAACTTCACAATAATGTAAGATTTTCAAAACTTTATCTTGTGTTAAGTGTGTGTTCTTGTAGTAAAATAGACTTTCAGTAAATTCACTAAAGACTAAATATCAGTCTGGCAGTATTTTCTGATCATATGTTTACCAAAGAGGTCATAATGAGCATTGTGAAGCTATATTTGTAGTTATAATAATAATAATTGTTTATATTTCAATTTTGTTTTCAGGGCAGTTCATGAAGATGAGATGTTTTGTTAACCTGGACAGAAGTTTCACCTGCCACACCAGACTCTCTGCTGTATATGGAGGCCTGTCCACTAGCACATGGGTTTTTGGAGCCAGGGACCTCTTGCAGGGAAGAAGATTTTCCAAGGACCCCCTCATAAATATAACAGTGTGTTTAAGGCTAAAGTTATTGTGGATAGGAGTATAATGAACATAATATGATTGTTTTATTGGTGTAAATGGTCCCTATTTTATATGAACTGTTTAATAATACAGCACAATATAGGCCTAATTTACCATATTTTCCAGACAGTTACACCAGGTCAGGAAAAAAACATGCATAAGTTGCATTGGTGTATAAGGCACATTTTACTGTTACTTTCAGAAATAGTGTAAATACTGATAAATAAAACAAATGTTAATAAACTTAACAAACATTATAAACAATGTAAACATGTAATTAACTTTTCCTCATTCCAAATCATTTAAATTAATTGGCATTCAGAACATATATATATATATATATATATATTAGGGGTGTGATGAGACACTTATTCCATGAGACGACATGAGACTGGGTTCACGAGAACGAGATGAGACGAGAATTTTAAACTTTTCTTAAGAAATCCTCAATGATGAAATATATAGGGAAAATAGTCTTTTATTCAACTGAAAAAGACAAAATGCAAAAACATTTAGGTGCATTTTGAACTTTATGAAATTAAACTTCCATTTTAATGGAATTATATGCAGTAATAAACAACATTTAAACGAGCTTCACGATTCTGGATGAATTGCGAATCCCAGTTGTTTTTAATAAATTGGAGATCACGATTCTGGAGAAAAAAGATTAGAAAACTAAACAAAATAACATAATTTACTAGTGGTTTTGACAAAATGTTCATTGCTTAAGTCTTTTAAAAGCATATTCATTTAAAAAAAAAAAAAAATTCAATGGAGTCAGTGTCTCACTTCATTAAGACTTGTTTGACTATTGAAATCTCCTGAATGAATGATTCAATGACATACTTTTTTTAAACGGGCAGTTGTCGCCACCTCCTGGCGGAAGAGGATAAGCGTTACTATACATACAACATAGTTTCGTTTTGATCGCTACTTTAGAAAATAAGTGTTTATACCCTAACTATAAACTTTAATCCCAGTACTTCTGTTACTTAAATGTCTGTTACACAGAAATAATGATTATAATGTGGTTGAAAAGTCTGTGTGTGTTGCTCTTTCTGCATTCACATTTACCCTCTGATTCATTAACATGGGCATCGACAAAACGAGCCATTCATTACAAGCAATATTTATTTGAAATTAAACCTATTACAAACTTATTTAATATGATACTGAAAACTGCTAAACTATTTTTTAGTATGTACAGAAGGTTTTAAACTTCTCTTGTGTCAGAATTAGACGTTTTTTTTCTCCCCCAGTTCAGCTCCAACAGGTGAACAATGTATGTTTTGTATGTTATTTGTTACAGTTGTTATCCACTGAAAATACGTCCACAATGACCAGATCTAACTAAATTTTAACCTTCTAGAGACGTCCTGTGAATGTCAATATTGGACGTCCAGAAGACGTCATGAAAAGACGTTGTAAAAACTTTCATTCTGGCTCTTCAGGGGACGTCATTTCAACGTCGACGTCGTTTGGACGTACTTTTACTCGTTCATTACAATTAATATTGATTTTAAATTACATTTTAAATAAATGTTTTCATGGTTTTTGTACACTGTGTCTGTAAGTTTATTTACAAGTACAAATAAAAATTATAATAAAATAAACATGATTTTTACTTGAATGCAGCCTAAGAGTGTATATATTATGTCCAGAAACAGTATAAATGACATCTAAATGAGACTGCAGTTGACCTTATAAGACGTTGAAAATACGTCCAATAATGACCAGATCTGAACTAAATTTAAACCTTCTAGAGACGTCCCGTGAACGTCAATATTGGACGTCCAGAAGACGTCATGAAAGGACGTTGTAAAAACTTTCATTCTGGCTCCTCAGGGGACGTCATTTCAACGTCCCACAAAGACGTTGAAATGACGTCGTTTGGACGTACTTTTGCTCAGTGGGAATAATAGGCTAATAATAAATTATAAGTGACTTATAAGTGGCTATATTTTTATATTTATTTTGTATCGCTTTGCCTAACGTTCTGTAGGCCCTATATGCTAGTATTTGCTATATTTTGCAAATACTGTAAACGACAATTATGCCAATAAAGTTTTGATAGAAGTTTTGATTGTATTTATGCCCGTGTGTGACAATAAATGATTTACAAATGAAACTACGTGAATATATAGGCTAGTCTATTAATTAGACGAAATAAAATAGAATATATGTCAAATTCAACCTTTAAACTGCATTCCAGTAAAAATCCCAGTCATATAGCATATTCAAATTTTTACTGTATCATTTACATTCAAAACTTTAAGTAAAGAGATAGAAATTAAGGTAAAAAAATAACGAATACAAAGGAATGATACAAATATTACAGAAAAAAAGAGGATCAGTTAATGGACTTACAAGACTGTGGGATGCATGAAATGTTTGTAGGACTATTTGATATACTTTATGTAATATTTATTAATGATCAACTTCTTTTGAATGCTGTCTACATCGCGCACAGACAACATTCGCATAGACAGCATCGCATAATATTATTATTTAATATTGTATTAATTTCTATAATAATTAATATAATAATTCCTTAATTCAAAATAAAATGGTAATAAATATATCTCTGATAATCCCGGGTTACTATGGTCACGCAGGTTTGTTTACTCATTAAACTCGTGGCCACGAGAAGCGCATGTCGTTTCCTCAACATAATAAGACGTGGCCACGAGAAATGGATGTCGTTTCGTCATCATAGCATCTCGTGGCCACGACATAAGGATGTCGTTACCTCGACAAAATGATCTCGTGGCCACGACATAATATGACGTTCCCACGAGTTGATATGACGTTCCCACGAATTAATATCTCGTGGCCAAGACATAATATCACGTTCCCACGAGTTGATGGCCGTTTCTCAATATGCGTTCTTGTCTGTACTTGTGTTCTTGCGGACTTGTGAAACGTCATCAGTCGTCGCCCAAGTACTGTTCCAATTTAAAGTTCACATCTAGCCAAGTACAGTTCAAATCCCCGGATGTGTTCTTGCTCCGCCCCTTTTATCAAGGATGCATCAAGAGTAGACTTGTGCGAACTTGAGGCAGCCATGTATCCCAGAATGCATTTCGCACCAATCAGCGAGCGTTAATGGCGGAGGCGAAAACCCGCATAATTTTCAAAATATTACTGTTATTCTGTCATGAAATGAAGTTTTAAGAGTATTTCAGGCGAGAATGTCGTTGTTTAAAACTCAAATCTGCAGTTTATTTACAAAGACAGCGCCTATTTGAAAATTTGTTTCGCCGATTTCGGAGATGCGAGTTTCAGGCGAACACCGGGTGATCAGTGCTCGTGTATCCCGCAGAGAGAGCCTCACCACGGCTAATCCTTCTGACGTTTGCCGCTGGTCCTCACGTCTCTGTAGTGGTTAATCGAGAGGTATAATTCGTTTTGGGTAAATCTAACAGTTAATTTTTGGTCTCGTGAATCTTATCAAAGTTATGCTTCATAAATTATTTATCAATAGTAATTCAATGCTTACTTTTTAGCATGCATTTGACTGAATTGTTTGTTTTTGTCTTCATTTCCGATTACATATGTATCTTATACGTTATACCTATACTTTTATAATGGCTAATATTGTTAATTAAAACTGACATTTAACAAAAAAGGCAGAGCTGTGCTTGTCATGTTTCATTTTATTATATATAAAGTAAAGATGTATTATACACAGTGCACATATCGTCTAAATCACATATTAATATGTTTTAATTTTTTTTAATGAGTACGAAAAGAGGGTTGTGATTCATGTTTTGAAGAAAACAAAGAGGCAGTGGTGTTTGATATCACTTCGTTTTATTGTAATGCGTGTAAGCGTTGCGTGAACCACATTTTTGTCGCTATTAATATGTTTAGATACAGAAACAGAAAAGAGGCAATGCTGTTTGATATAACATTTCGTTTTACTGTAATGTTGTACATTCCCTGAACTACATTTGTGCAGCTATTAATATGGTTAAATTAAAACGAAAAGAGGCAGAGGAGGTTGATATCATATTTCGTCGTATTGTAAATACATACAGTGAAGATAACCGGAGTAGAAAAGGCCAGCTGACAGACGTTATCAAGTACGCTGCTGTTCCATTTGCAGAATTACACGACTTGCGTCCTCCCGTCCTCGGGAGTTCGTACTCCCAAGTCAAACTACCAAGTCCGAACTACAAAGGACGCAAGTCCGAACTTTGCGTACTTGGTATTGAGAAACGGCCGATATGTCGTGGCCACGACAAACGTAAGTGAACCGAAGGTGTCCCCTCCCGGTCACCATACTACGGTGTCTTAAATTTGGCAAGGAAAGACAACAATCGTGTTATGGATTAAATGCGCTAGTCATTTGAAACGCGCCACACCGACCGTTTATCCGCTCGGATCAGTTCAAATGCAGCTGAGCGCAAGTTTACTAGAGCGTTTACTCGCAGCGCTGTGAGATCCAGAATAAAGCGCTTGAATTCGGTGAAGAACACAATAACTCGGCGATTTAAACAGATTAAACAGCGTTGACAAGCAGGAGAAACACTGCGCAACCATACAGAGTTATCTGAGCTGTAAATTATGATATCGGTTTAATATGTTAATTGACATTGTTTTATCCCGCTCATTCCATATTAATTCTACATCTGCAGGTCTTTAAAAAGGTAACAAAGAGTCTTAAATTTGATTTTAAAAGTCCTGCAGATACCATGTAGGCCTAAATAGTTAAAGGGGTCATCGGATGCCCATTTTCCACAAGTTGATATGATTTTTTAGGGTCTTAATGAAACGTCTATAATATACTTTGGTTAAAAATTCTCAGTGGTATAGTGTAAAACAACACCCTTTTTACCTTGCCAAAATCAGCTCTGCAAAAATCATTTCATTCTGATCGAGGCTGCTTTGAAAAGGTGGGACAGACTGCATAGGGCCCAGAGGTTGAATAAAGCCCAGAATGGGGGCCCAGAAAACTCAGTGGAGGGGTGTAGCATAGGTCAAGGAAGAACACAGTACATTCTGACCAGGTGTCCGTTCTAGACCCTTTTTAGATTGTCATCGACTAGTTTGTTTGTTCAATTTGCACACAATTTGGGGGGCATGCCCCTGGAACTAGAGGAATACACATCCACCCACCACTGTCTCACAAAATCTTACGTGAGCATGATGTGAGCCCCCACCCACCACCATGCATGATCTTGGGTAGCAGTTTGACAACATTGTAGTAAATATTTTTGGTACATCAAAAAACATGCTTATTAAGATACCAACAGACATACTAATTCAGCACAAATTGGTGCATGAGAAGTAGCCAAAAGGTAGCCAAAAGTATCTGAACCTCATAATTGTATACAAAACGGGTGGGAACTGAAAAAGGTCCAATTTACGGGCCAGAAGCAACAAAAACATGTAGGCTTATGTTTGATACTATGTATGCAAATTCAAATGTATTTATTTGGGTTTATTGTTGTAATTGTAATTATTTTGTTTTGCCATTTCTGTGTTATTTTTACAACTTAAGTCAGGGGAGACAGGGGAGAAGGGGCATAATGTCTGGGTATGCCCGGGCTGATTGGGGGCCCAGAACGGGACCTTTTAATTAAAACGAGGGAACTAATTCTTAATTCGTGTCCACAATAAATATATAATATATATAATCAGAGGTCGCGTTAACCAGAAATTTTTTTATCAGTGATGGAAAAATCTGAAGGTCGTCTGTCAGTTTGACTGATTACACTGAGGGTGATCTATTGTAACTTGTAACTGTAATTCCCACCCCTGTCCAGTTGGTGTCGAGTGTGATTCATTGTAGCAGCTGAGTAAGGGATCCAGAACAAAAACGAAACTGTCATGAATGTTTTGCTATTCGTGTGATTACGCACAGGCGAGTACCCAGAAGCTACAAGGATCTATCATGCCACATTAAAGAGAAATTTATTGCTTGAATTTCCTAATGAAATGGACAGAATTTGAAATCTGAGACTTTGTTTCACATCAAAAGTAACACAAAGCTTAGCCTATTGCGATTTATTGGATAGGAGGTGCACTGTTCATTCATCAACTGAAAACAGCATAGACCAAAAGATCGATTGGGAGTTACGAATCGATATTGGTTACTGCCGGATGTGGTGTTGAACATGAAAAGTTACAGTCTCATCTGTTCCTCTGTTCTCTTCAAAATAAATGCATAATCCTTGTCCTGTATGTTCACAATTAAAAACGAAAATGTGAACAAAAATAAAAGCAATTAAATGTGTTATTATAATTGAATTGTGAAAATTAAAATGACAGGTAATAATAGATTATGATGGAATTTTTACGCCCTTGTCCATCAAAATGATGGACAATGTTAAAGTCTACTGCTACCTCTGATATATTATACATATATATTAGGGGTGTAACGATACATATATTCATACCGAACCATATTCACCCCCAAACCAGAAGGGGGCGCCCGCAGTAATGCAACGCTGTTTGATAACCGCCAGCAGAAGAACAGCGAATGCCGCGAGTTGCGTATTTGAAAACAAAGCCTATTAGACAGTGAACGTGCTGATTCTGAACCACTGATCTATAATAGAGAGTCATTATATATAGATCAGTGTTCTGAACACGTCTCTCACTGACAAAGGAGTATAACGTTACTTTAAAGGCTTGCGTATTCAACTCTTTGTGAAATGGAGCTTTGCGCTTTTGTATCCTATCTATCTCATTCGGCACAAATCCAAATATTCCATAATATTCCCATATTTGCGATGTATCCAAATGCTAAACAATTATTTTGTATGTAAATTATAGGTGTTGTACTTCAGTCGCATTCCAACGTTGAAACAATGAGGCAGGCGCGTTTGGTTCCTGTATTTTATTTTGATGAAGTATCAACTGCGCAGTCAAGTTAGCAATGCTGGAAGCCTGAAACTGATATGTTTTATATTTGTGTGCGCCGGCGCGAATCCTTAAACTGTTTCCATATACCAGCAAAATCAACTTAAAACACTGTAATTTATTGTCTTATTAATAATGCATCGCTGTAAAAGGTCTTTTGTAAATTAAAGAAAACAAATAGGATGTCACTTTCTGGCATTTGAGTTTCCTTTCTGTCACAAAAATGAACTGAAATTCTAGGCTATGTTACGTGTCGCACTGTTTTTTTCCCCTTGTTTATCTGTTAACTAAATCAAATATATTTCAAGTATTTATTCCTTGTATGTATGTATGTACTGCAGATTATATAACATTATAATTTGCTATAATATTTAGTATTTTCACATCTAGATGAAAAAATTTATGTTGTACTATTGTGTTCAAAATAGATGAAAAGAAACTTAGCATAGCAGATTTGTTTTTGTTTTTTTTCCTGTTTCCCGAAATCGTATCGAACCGTGACCCCTGAACCGAGGTATGTACCAAACCGTGATATCTGTATATAGTTACACCCCTAATATATATATATTAGGGGTGTCAAAATGTTCCACCTCCGTGTTAACACAGGTGATTACATTTTTCAGTTTAATGTGTTAAAAATATTTAACGTAATTAACGCAGGGGCGAGGCTAGTTTTGGCCACCCCACTCACAACTGCTGTACAATTGCATTTATTTAGACCCGGAACGTCTTTATGAGCGCATCAAACGGGAGACTTTTCAGAAGCAAGCTACAACTTCACCTCAGCAACAGGCGCAAGTCAAACGAGCACAGAAACCGTACCGGTGACAATGGGAGCTTTAGCAGAACAACAGTGAACTGTGGTCAGATGAGATGTTGTCAGGCTATATGACTGTAAAAACTAATCTTCCTGTCCTGTCAGACGTTATACTGTGCTTGTAGCTTGTAGCACTGGAAGGCGCACAGGAGACACAGGCACTGGAAGGCTGGACGGGACTAGTGGAGACGTAGGAGACTCAGGAGGGCTGGACGGGACCAGCGGAGACTCAGGAGAGAGGATTGGGGCAGTAAACTCCAATGGGAGCGCCATATCCATAATATCCACTACCTCTATTTTGTCTGTGTTCTTTGACTGTAAAAAGAGCAGTAAGCGTCGAAAAACATCTTATTTTAATAATTCTGTGACACTCAAAAGTTACTAAGGCACTTCTGTGCCTACAGCACAGATGAAGAGACTGTGGCTCATTACCAACTTTTTTAGCTAAACCCAGATAGCAAGAACTTTTGGGCCAAATGTGAGAGTGATAAATGTGACCAGACGGAGGGAGCAGCCAAGGAGATGAGAGGAGAGACTTGGAGCAGGAGGAGCTAGACACAACCCAGGCAACAGCCATAATGACAGCCCACTGTGGAGCTGACAGAGGGAGGAGCTATGGAGGAGGCAGGGCTGACGACTCCAGGGGGCCAACCAATGGCGGCGGAGCCCGAGGCGAAGATGGAAAGCCGAAGATCCAGGGTTACGAGGAGGATCTGGAGGACCAAGGCGGAGCAAGTGGTGCCGGTGACCATCACGGAGCAGTGGATCTGGGAGGCCGCAGTGGAGCCGGAGTGACAGAGGGCCAAGGTGGAGCCAGAGGATGGCGGAGCCTGACAGAGCCAGAGGGATGGAGGGATGAGGCGAAGCTGGTGGAGTCCCGAGGCGTTGATGGTTGACGTAACGCAGGATGTAACGCCTATGGAAACTGGCAGACCAAAGGCGAGCCCACCACACAGTTGGAGGGCTGAGGGTGAGCAGAGGGTCTGCCAGATGACAGCAGAGGAGCACAACACAAGGCAGGAGCAGGTGGACGGTTGGGCATTTGGGAGCCTCCGGTCTCTCTGAGATGCCCTTAGGAACACAGTCTTTCTCTAAGCAGAACAGGAAAACGGGAGTGACTGAGGGTTCCGAAGGAGAAGGGAGGAGAGGGGGCAGGTCAGTAAACCAGTCGATAAGATCCTCCACAGTCCTTATACCCAGATCCATAACCAGCTCACCCTGAGGGTCGTCCTCGGGCGACGATGATTAAACTGGCATCGTAGAAAAGCAGAGCACATCGTCCGGGTAGCTGATGAGGTTGGTAGAGAATACAAACAGTCTGGTGTGGCCCTCCAGCAGAAGAAGGAGGTATTCTGGGCGAAGGAGGGGATCTATGGAACACAACAGAAATAAAAACACTGGGGAAAAACACAGAAAACAATAAGGAGGGGAAACACGGAGGTATCTGTTTTGGTCTGCTGTTTTGTCACACTTCTCAAAAGGCGACGTAGCGAGGAGATGAGGAAACATAGAATAACTTAAACAAGACTTTAATATAATCCAAACAGGCAGGCAAACACAGGGTTGACATTCAGTGAAGACATACAACAGCAGACACTGGACATAGGAACACGCAGGGCTTTTAAACACAGGGTAATCATGATAATGATTTAAACACAGGTGAAACTAATAACTGATTAGACAGGGGAGAAACTGGGTCACGGAGGGCATGTGGAGAGAAACACAACAAAAACAGTCCAAACACGTGACAACACCACAATATTACAGATGATTTTTTTCCCCCCACAAGGTGGAACAAATCTGCCCCAATTCAATGGATTTCTGCTTTATTTTTAACTTCAATACTGCATTAATTAAAATTATATAAAATTAATGCAATATATTTTACATTTTATACAGAAAATAGTCCATAATTTAGATATATTAATATTAATTAGTAACATTAAATACACTCAAAATGCAAAATATTAAAGAAACAACATCACTGAAATAATATATAATAGTATATTGATTTCACAAAAATAAAATTATTTAAACTATTATGATTTTCATTTTTCAACGTGAACAACACAAGTGTGATTAACAATATATTATATTAACAATACCAGAGGTTGGTGGTTTGGTTTCATACTTAAAAGTATCAGTGCATTTTCCCAACATTTCCAATACACATGTTAAAAAAGAAGAAAAGAAAAACAAACAAGTAAACGTTTTTAAAAAAAGTTTTAAACATTAATCTTATAATATTATTCATGCATTTGCAATTTTGCAGTATAAATGCATTTATGGCACCTCTCAGCTTCATTAAACAGTCTATGTAAATATATCTAATGCCACTTCAGATGCAGCTTCTGTGTTTGCTGCAGTGGAAAGATGAAGTTTGGTGATTGTCACAATACTGTGTTAATGAACACGCATGAAGACAAAGATTCAGATAATTTAATTTTGTTCCTGTGCCCGTTTTGGATTATACTATTAAAAGTATGTTTACTATATGTGACCCTGGACCACAAAACCAGTCTTAAGTCGCTGGGGTATATTTGTAGCAATAGCCAAAAATACATTGTAAGGGTCAAAATTATTGATTTTTGTTTTGTGCCAAAAATCATTAGGACATTAAGTAAAGATTATGTTCCATTGAGATATTTGGTAAAATTCCTACTGTAAATATATCAAAACTTACTTTTTGATTAGTAATATGCATTGCTAAGAACTTCTTTTGACAACTTTAAAGGTGATTTTCTCAATATTTCGTTTTTTTTTTTTGCACCCTCAAATTCCAGATTTTCAAATAGTTGTATCTCGACCAAATATTGGTCTATTATAGCAAGAGAAACACAACAAAAACAGTCCAAACACGTGACAACACCACAATATTACAGATGATTTTTTTTCCCTCACAAGGTGGAACAAATCTGCCCCAATTCAATGGATTTCTGCTTTATTTTTAACTTCAATACTGCATTAATTAAAATTATATGAAATTAATGCAATATATTTTACATTTTATACAGAAAATAGTCCATAATTTAGATATATTAATATTAATTAGTAACACTAAATACACTCAAAATGCAAAATATTAAAGAAACAACATCACTGAAATAATATATAATAGTATATTGATTTCACCAAAATAAAATTATTTAAACTATTATGATTTTCATTTTTCAACGTGAACAACACAAGTGTGACTATTAACAATATATTATATTAACAATACCAGAGGTTGGTGGTTTGGTTTCATACTTAAAAGTATCAGTGCATTTTCCCAACATTTCCAATACACATGTTAAAAAAGAAGAAAAGAAAAAAAAAACAAGTAAACATGTTTTTAAAAAAAGTTTTAAACATTAATCTTATAATATTATTCATGCATTTGCAATTTTGTAGTATAAATGCATTTATGGCACCTCTCAGCTTCATTAAACAGTCTATGTAAATATATCTAATGCCACTTCAGATGCAGCTTCTGTGTTTGCTGCAGTGGAAAGATGAAGTTTGGTGATTGTCACAATACTGTGTTAATGAACACGCATGAAGACAAAGATTCAGATAATTTAATTTTGTTCCTGTGCCCGTTTTGGATTATACTATTAAAAGTATGTTTACTATATGTGACCCTGGACCACAAAACCAGTCTTAAGTCGCTGGGGTATATTTGTAGCAATAGCCAAAAATACATTGTAAGGGTCAAAATGATTGATTTTTGTTTTATGCCAAAAATCATTAGGACATTAAGTAAAGATCATGTTCCATTAAGATATTTGGTAAAATTCCTACTGTTTTTTGCACCCTCAAATTCCAGATTTTCAATAGTTGTATCTCGACCAAATATTGGTCTATTATAGCAAACCATACATCAATGGAAAGCTTATTTATTCAGCTTTCATTTGATTTATAAATCTCAATTTGGACAAATTGACCCTTATGACTGGTTTTGTGGTCCAGGGTCACATATCTCCTCATCCCTGCTAATCCTTCCAGCACACGACCCGTGACAGAAGAACGGACCAAAAAACAACACGAATATGTTCTGGGCTGAGGAGTTCCTGTTTAATATTCAGCAGGTGGACAGGCCTTTGGAGCAGTATGTGGAGGAATTTCTGAGCGTGTTACATCTGGTTAGTTGGAGCGATTCTACGATTAACGCGTGCTTTCAGATGGGGCTAAAAGACGATCAGTTGTTTTGTTCCTTAACTCCTGACGATTGCCGCAGACCCATAGCGGATTTTATTAACTATGTCCTTGCTCTAATAACTCCGAGTTCTATGTCGATGTGGAGGATTCTAATCTTCCCCCCATCCGAAAGCACGCGGACGCTCCAGCTCACCACCAGCCAGTGTCCTCCACCTGCTGCTCCAATAAGCTTACTCCCGCCATTCCTCTCTCGTTTTCCCCAGTCCTCCAGAGCTCCTCCCTCATCCTCAGCCCAGAACCCGCGGCCCGCTCACGGACTCTGGCTGTGGCCTCATGCTCAAGTCGACCTGCCGCCGCCCCGCGCTCAAATCAGCCGGCCGCAGCTCCGCGCTCAAGTCAGCCTGCCACTGCTCTGCGCTCTAGACCGCCAGCCTCTAATGTGGCAAGCCACGTTAATATTAAAGACAATATGGACCAGGCGATTTCCCTGGGGTTTAATCCCCCTGAACTCACTCCTTCTCCAACGTCTCCACTGGTCCCGTCCAGTCCTCCAGAGCGCCATCCAGAGCCAGAGCGTCCAGAGCGCCATCCAGAGCGCCATCCAGAGCCCGTGCCGCCTGAGCGCCCTCCAGAGCCCACGCCGCCAGAGCACCCGCCAGAGCACCCTCCAGAGCCCGCGCCGCCAGAGCGCCCTCCTGAGCCCGCGCCGCCAGAGCGCCCTCCTGAGCCAGCGCCTCCAAAGCCCGGTCCTCCTGTACTCTCCCGGGCTGGCAGTACCCTAATTTCCCCCAAGAAAATTTTTTTTGGGGGCTACGCTCATGAACTGTGTGCTCCGTCATGGCCGTCCAGACTGTATACTCGGCCATGGCTCCCCGAGCTCCCTGATCCGCCATGGCCGCCCGGACTGTGTACTCGGACATCGCTCCCCGAACTCCCTGATCCGCCATGGCCGCTCAGACTGTGTACTCGGCCATGGCTCCCCGAGCTCCCTGACCAGCCATGGCTTCCCGGACTGTATGCTCCGCCGTGGCTCCCCGAGCTCCCTGACCCGCCATGGCTTCCCGGACTGTATGCTCCGCCGGGGCTCCCCGAACTCTCTGACCCACCATGGCTTCCCGAACTGTATGCTCCGCTGTGGCTCCCTGAGCTCCCTGATCCGCCCTGGAGGCGTTACTCCTCTCCCTCCTGTGTCTGCCCTGCACGAGCCTCCAGGGCGCCCAACCCCCCTCCCCGGTGTATATGTTACGGCGCGAGATGCGCCTTACTGGAGGGGGCAGTAATGTCACACCCCTGTGGACTGTTTTGTTGGTTTTGCCCTCCTGTGTCCTTATTTGGTCTTTCCTGTTCCGTTTCTAGTTACGACGTCATTGGTTAATTGCTCTCACCTGTCTTTGTCTTATCAGCGTTCCTATATAAGTTTTCTTCAGTTCCTTTTTCTTTGTCCGTTCTAATGTTGCTATGTTAGTTTATGTTGTGTTGGCGTATGATTTTCCCTCCTGTTCCTGTTTGTTATTGTGCCCGTTTGGATTATACTATTAAAAGTACGTTTACTATATCTCCTCGTCCCTGCTAATCCTTCCAGCACATGACCCGTGACAGAAATAAAGAAAGAAAATAACAAATAAAGGTAAAAGATTTTGGTCAACTGATAAAAAATCTCCAAAGAGCAAAATCAACACACCTTGCATTGCTGAAAAAAAAAAAAAACAGTAATACACAGTGTGTTATTTTTGTTATGTTGATATGTTGATTTTTTTTTTAAATGGCCTGTTAGACCTGTTATATGGGATGAATATTGAACAGTTACATCGATAAACTAATAGAACATGACTGAAGTATTTATGCAAACTACACAGCATGAGACAAAGCCCTCTTACTCCACATCTCCTCCATCCACTGGTCAAGTGGAATACCAGCATTTTGGGGACAGTATATGTACCCATAATACTGGCTGTGGCCACTTTCTTTGTTGCGGGGCTGTTGACACTGACTGCATTTATTTTTGTCAACTTTCCGATTGTAAGGCCTCCAGGCAGGTAATGAGGAGGAAAGGGGGCCAGCAGGAGCAATCCGTTTGGATACATTGACTGGTGGGGTCAAAAACACAGGCAAAGTGGCAGAGGTAAGTGGAGATGCCTGCTGAGGGAACAATTGCCTCTGAGCTGGCAAACTTTGGCAGACAGACTGCAGAGAATGGGTTTGCTGGGCTGGAGCTGCAGACTTCCTCTTGACCACTGCTTGTCCTGCTGTACTTCGAGGCAAGTGGTACTGATGTTGAGGGCAAGGCTGTGGTAGTGCAGCAGTGGGGCATACCTGTACAGGTGGGAGAGGTACAGGAGCAACAGGAATGGAGGCAGGCAAGTTGATCCCTTGCAGCAGAATATTACATTCCTGTCTCTTTAGTTGCTTGTTGTGCCACTGAATAAGAGTTGTTTGATTAACATCAAATCTACAAAGAACAAAATCAACACACCTTGTAAGGCTAATACAAAAAAAAAAAAACAGTAATACACAGTGTGTTATTTTTGTTATTGTAACGTGAAGAGGGAGACGTGAAATGGGCAGATCCAAGTGCGAGCTTTTATTATGACGAGACAGAGACATAGTGAAAAACAGGCAGGGTCGTAACAGTGGCAAACAGGAGGAGCAAGACACAAGAGTAGTCCGTGAAGCAGGCAAGGGTCGATCAGCGGCGGACGTAATCCAAGGGATGAGGCAAATGGGTGATCCAATGAGACAGGCAAGAGCTCATATGAGGGGCAAGCAGAGTCTGAACGACAAGGCAAAGGCTTAAATCCACGACGGGCGAAAGGTCCAGGGCAGGCGGAAGGCAGACAAGACGATATAACCAGGCCGGGAAACAAGACTAGGATAAACTGACTGAAACATGACTGAACTAGGCTAAGGATGACAAAGAGGCTCTGTATGGCAGCTAACACAAACATAGTGCTAAACGCAGTCCAATACTCGGCCCAGAATAGTGGGAAGGGCCTCGTATTCATGCAGATCGTGATTGGCTACAGCTGTAAGTGAGGTGATACATGGGAAAGGTAGTCTGGGGTGTAGTGCAACAGTCTAAGCTAAGTAACGTGAAATGACAAGGCGACCTCTGGTGGCGAGCAGACTGGAGATCAGGACCAGATTTATGACAGTTATGTTGATTTTTTTTTTTAAATGGCCTGTTGGACCTGTTATATGGGATGAATACTGAACAGTTACTTACATGAACGAACTAATAGAACATGACTGAAGTATTTATGCAAACTACACAGCATGAGACAAAGACAAACCAATCTATTTTTTATCTGCCCTCTTCCTCCATCTACATCTTCTCCATTCACTGGTCAAGTGGAATACCAGCATTTTGGGGACAGTATATGTACCCATAATACTGGCCACTTCCTTTGTTGCGGGGCTGTTGACACTGACTGCATTTATTTTTATTAACATTTATTAACATCAAATAACTGCAGAGTAGAGCTCTGCATGACTGCACCATTACCCAGCTGTCTGATCTTGCTGTAGTCTCTGAGAATTACAGTCCATCTGTCAGGGTTGGGGTGTAGGGAAGAGGCGAGGACTTATTTGATCAAAAAAATAAAACAAAACAACAACAAAAACTACCCCAAGGGGGAAAAAGGCTATCTGGCTGGCAACACAGCTGGACAGGACAACATAGGGCAGGACACGACAGAATGCATACGATGACGAACTTGCGGCTGAATATGAACCGAGTGCTACACAAAACACAACAACACACGTGGACAAAAGAGCGTACGGCCCGAGCGAACTCGAGACCTCATGCCACAACGAGACAGTACATGGAGCGTGAGTGTCCGAACCCTGACACAAAACCGAATCTCAACAAGACATGAGATTCCAACAAGAAACAAAGCACGCAGACGACATGAAAACTAGACATCATGGGAGTGCCAGGGCTCTGTCACAAAACCACAAGAAATCTAGACTTAAGTGACAGAACCCTGACACCATTTAGTCCTACCCTGTTTTTTTGGACTTTTATGGGTCTCACAGAGTTTTACAAAAATCCATTCTACAAGACGACAGCAGTCTGGCCACTGGGCAGGGGATCCTGTCAATCCTAGGATGCAACGTGTCATGCTCCCCACACCTGCTGTAAATTCAGGTTTCTTTTTCGAGCACCTGAAGCGTCCTATTGTCAGACGCAACTGGTGCAGTGCAGAGTACGCCACACACTGGTGGTCATATGGTAGAAGATCCTGCCACAGAGCTATAATGGTACTGGCCTGCTGGGAGTTAAGTGTTTGTCCAGTTTCATTTCACAGTCCCACCAAGTACTCTGCCAGGCTGTCCACTCTGTCCATCCTTGGGATACGGCGCTCATCCACAGCCTGGTAAATATATGAATATATAAAAATAAAATAAAAACAATGTCACAGGCAGAAAAATAGCACATCTTTCACATTGTTTGCACGTCCAAAAAAACCCCCAAAAACTACCAGCTGTTGCTTTGGTGCTGCTGGAGTCATGGCAGGTGGCCCAGAGGGAATTGTAGTTGTGAGTAGTGGCAAGAGAGACTGAGACGATGGAAACGTAAGAAGGAGCAGAGGCTAGGCTAGTGGGGCCAGAGGATGCAGTGGTGGTGTGCTCATTTGCAACCTGTTAAATGTAATAATGAAACATAATAATACTAATGAAATAAACATCAGAATAATACAACTACGAGCAAGACAATGACACCGCTGACACAACATGTCACAAAAGACTTGCCAGTTGTTGTAGTGCTGTAGGGGTGACAGGTGATGGCAGTGAGGAGGTACTAACAGCAGCAGAGCTGGACAAGCACGCCCAATCTGGAAAATGTAATACTCTTTTAAAAACACATTTTTATAAAATGGATTTTAATTAGAGCTTATCTTTTTCATTATGCTTTTATTTATTTATGTATTTTTCAGATTACTGTTAATTGTCTTTCATCTCTGTCTATTTCATGATTACATTGTGTATTTGTTTTGTGATTTGTTTTAGAAAGGTGATATACAAATACATTTTATAATTATTATTATACAATAATGATTATTATTATTATTATTATTATTATTACAAAATAATAAATATTATAATACAATAAAAGTCAAATTTATCCGGAGCAACTGGGAAATCCACTGACACAGTATGATTAAAAAAACAAAAACAAAAAAAAAAAAAAGTGAAAGGCATAATTACCAGTTGTTGCTGAAGTGCAGCTGTAGCTATATAAGATGCAGGCCCTGAAGGTCCAGCAGTGGTCTAGAGAGAGGAGGGAGTTCGAATGACGGCTGAGCTGGTGGTGGCAGGTGATGAACCAGAGGATGGGTCCAGTAACCCAACGGTTGGGTCCAAACCAGAATCTTCAAAGCCCTCATCTTCCAACTCTTCCTCTGTGCATACTTCTTCCAGCATCTGCTCAGTCTCCTCTGTGTCAGGTTGGACATCCTGCAAGGCCCTCCCTGTCTGGTGGTATAGGTAATCTATACCTATTAGACAAGAAAATAGAATAGAGGAAAATTTACTTTTCAGAAAATTCATAAAAAGTGTAAATGGTATACATATGGGCTAATATATTTGTCTGTTTGGGTTACCTCATTTTACAGTAAACCCCTAAACACAAACATTACATTAAATCAACTAAAATGCTAAAGGCATTCAATAAACATAAACCAGTAGTTCAAGCTTTTAAGCAAAGTTTATTTGAAAAAATTTAAACATGACTATTATAACTTGTATATTTACAACTTTATAAAACACAAGTATCTCATAAAAGCTAATTTTAAGCTCCTGAAAAACTTTATTTCTTGTAAAAACTTTATAATTTGCATTCTGTATGCTTTAAGCAAGGGATTGGAATAATTTAAACATGGCCATTACAACTTGTATATTTACAATTTTATAAAACATAAGTATCTTAAAAATTTAAAGTGAAGCTCCTGACAAACATTATTTGGCATAACTTGTATTGTCTGTATATGCATATCTGAAAACTGTAAAAGACATTATTTCACAAACAAACCAACAGTGCAGCTCCTCGCTCTCCCATTGACCCTTTGAAAAGACAACAAACAACCACTGTGCCACTTTTTCACAGTTAAAACAGATGACTCTTGTCTTTTAAAGATTGTATTTCCATTTAAAAATCAAGAATATCTTAAAACTTACCCATTTTGCTGTCCACTATGTAACATTGCAGAATGGTTTCATAGCCATGTGGGCCCCATAGGGGTTGCAACTGGGCCGATATCTGGGGCCCACCTGGGCTACCCAACTGGGACCCAGCTAATTTTGTCTGCAGTTTCCATGCTTGCCCCACATGGGTTAGCCCAGATGGGCTGATAGTGGGCTCCATATAGGGCCTATATGGGTAAACCAGGTATCTTTCCCGATTTATTCCCCGATTCGGTCACCAATTAGCCTCTTTGACACTGACTTTTCTGCCTCTCAACTGGTAATTTGGTTTGTAAGAGAATTTTTTTTTCAAGCTTCCTGTAAAACACATAAAGAGCATTAAGGTTAGATTAATTTCTATATTTAAGCCCTTGAAAAAATAAGCAGTCATCTTTTCTCCATTTACATACTTCATCATTTCTACATTCTTTCAGAAAATACAATAATGATATCAAATATAATATTCTATCATAAACAAATGATTTCTGTGTAAACAAGGGCACAGGGCAACATTTAAAGTGTAACGAGGACGCTGAAGCAGAATTAGAATCCATGTGTGGTCGTTTATTAGAGGTAGCAACAGCAGACAAGCACGTGTAAACAGGCAATGGATCAGCAACAGTTAAACAGTCCAATTAGTCAACAATCCAAGGGGCTATCCAAAAAACAATCGTAATGAGGCAGGCTTTGGGCCCAAACCGTAACATCAGTCCAATGAGACAAACAATACGAAAAGGGGTATCCGTGAATTCGTGAGACAGAAAACAAAGCAGGATCATACACAGGCAGAACAATCATAAGAAAACACTCGGTAAGGCAGGTTAACTGGCAATACTTTGCAGAGAGCATAAGCATGGTCACTGCTTAAATAGTGTTCAAACAGAAAGTGAATGTAGAAGAAGCAGAGGGAGCGGTAACAGTCAGTATTCAGGTAAGGGCTCCCTCTGCTGGCTTGGCGTTACAGAACCCCCCCTTTGCTGGACGGTCGGGTCCGGCTCGATGAAACTCCTTGATGAGAGATGGGTCCAGCATCTCACGGGCGGCTACCCATGAGGCTACCCATGATCTCTCCTCAGGTCCATAACCCTCCCAGTCCACCAAGTATTGGAGCTGACCCCCTCTACGTCTCGAGTCCAGCAAATCGTTCACCTGACAAGTGGACATTCCATCAATGTCCATGGGTGGTGGCGGTTCTGGGGCCTCATGGCCGGGGTCAGCATCCGGGTGGACCAGTTTGAGGAGGGATACATGGAAAGAGGGAGAGATACAGTAATTAGCAGAAAGCTCCAACTGGTAAGTCACCTCATTAATTCTCTTGAGAATATTAAAAGGGCCTACATACCTTATACTAAGCTTCAGGTTGGGCAGCCGCAACTTGATGTCTTTTGTCGAGAGCCAGACCTGTTGACCTGGTTGGTAGGGAGGATGTGGGCGGCATCGTCTGTTGGCCTGGAACTCCTACGTCCTCACGGTCCGCTGGAGATAAACGTGAGCACTATCCCACACCCTCTCACTACACTTAATCCAGTCGTCCACTGCAGGGGCCGAAGAAGGTTCACCAGACCACGGGAACAAGGGGGGCTGAGGATGGTAACCTGATGTGAGACTCACGTTGATGTCAAGTTGCTTACAGAAAGCTCTCCAGAATTGAGAAGTGAATTGGGTGCCTCGATCACTGACGATATCCTCAGGAAGGCCATATACTCTGAAGACATGGATAAAGAGGGCTAAGGCTGTTTCCATGGCCATGGGCAGTCCCTTTAAGGGTACTAGGTGACATGATTTGGAGAACCGGTCGATTATTACTAGAATGGTTGTGAAATCGTTGGAGGGAGGTAGGTCGGTGATGAAGTCTATAGACAGGTGTGACCATGGGCGTTGGGGAATTGGCAGTGGTTGGAGGAGGCCAGAAGGCAGTTCCTTGGGGGTCTTGGATTGGGCGCAGACTTGACAGGATTTGACGAAAGTTGTGACTTCTTTGGTCATGGCTGGCCACCAGAATGAGTTTTGTGTCAGTTGTAGAGTGCGAGATATACCGGGATGCCCTGCAGTGAGGGAGGCATGAACCCACTGCAAGACACGTGGACACAAACTTTGGGGTACATATTATTTATTGGGAGGACATTGAGGAGGTGGTGGTTCTCGTTCTTGGTCACGTTGAATCTCCTCCATGATATCCCAGGAAATGGGGGCTAGGATGACAGTCGGAGGTAGTATAGGTTCAGGTTTAAGAGGTTCGGTGGGGAGGTCGTGTCTTCTAGAGAGGGCATCAGCCTTACTGTTCTTACTGCCTGGTCTATAGGTCACTGTAAACTGTAAGCGGGTGAAGAATAGGGCCCAGCGAGCCTGGTGTGGGTTCAGACGTTTGGCACCTTTGATGTATTCCAGATTCTTGTAATCAGTTATTACTTGAAACGGATGGGTGGCACCCTCGAGCCAGTGTCGCCAGTCTTCAATGGCTGCCTTCATTTAAAGAAGTTCCTTGTTCTCGACATCATAATTTCGTTCTGTGCTGGTGAGGTTTCTGGAGAAGAATGCACAGGGGTGCAGTTTGCCTGGTTGACCAAGTCTCTATGAAAGCACTGCTCCGATTCCACAATCTGAAGCGTCCACTTCAACAATGAATGGTAAGCTAGGGTCTGGATGCTTCAAGATGGGAGCAGATGTAAACTTCTCTTTTAGGGAGAGAAACGCTCTGTTGGCCTCAGTCCATCTTAGTTTATTGGGTTTGCCTTTCAGAAGTGATGTTAAAGGGGATGCCACTGTGTTGTAATTGCAGATGAAGCATCTGTAGAAGTTGGCGAAGCCCAGGAACCTTTGTAGCTCTTTAACGGTAGAGGTTTGTGGCCATTCGGTGACTGCTTGGACCTTTAGTGTATCCATCTTGACTCCTTGATGACTGATATGATAGCTGAGGAATGACGTTTGGGTTACATGAAACTCACATTTTTTGGCCTTGACACAGAGCTTGTTTGCCAGCAGGCGGGAAAGGACTGTTCTGACATGGTCTATGTTTTCTGCCTCAGACTTGGAATATATAAGAATATTGTCAATGTAAGCTATAACAAATTTGTTCAGAAGGTCTTTGAACATTTCGTTAATGAAAGATTGAAAGATGGCTGGTGAGTTGGCAAGCCCATAGGGCATGACCTGATATTCATAGTGCCCCCTAGTGGTAAGAAAAGCAGTCTTCCATTCGTCACCCTCCTTGATCCTGATTGCGCTCATAAGTCTAATTTGGTGTAAATGGTGGCTTCCCGCAATTGTTTTAATGCTGAAGGTACCAAAGGAAGTGGGTAACGAAATTTCACTGTGACATTATTGAGTCCTCTGTAATCTATGCAGGGCCTTAATCCTCCATCCTTCTCTACGAAGAAGAAGCCGGCTGCAGCTGGAGAGGTAGATGGACGGATGAAACCAGAGTCGAGAGCTTCTTTAATATATTTCTCCATTGCTTGACTCTCGGTTCTGGATAGGGGGTAAACTTTACTCTCTGGAGGCATGGCATTGGGGAGCAGGTCGATGGCACAATCCCAGGGAGGTTTTGTGGAGGAAGTTGCTTGGCTTTGGTTTTACTGAAGACTTCAGACAGCTCGTGATAATAGGTGGGGATGGTTATCGTTACCTGGGTATTTGGGCTCTCGATGCTTGTGGTGAGACATGGTTGAGGTTTTATGGGAATACAGTTATGGATGCAAAACTGGGACCAATGAGTTAGTTCACCTTGATACCAGGAAATAGTGGGGTCATGAATAAAGAGCCAGGGGAATCCCAGAATGGATCATACACAGGTAGTCAGGCAGAACAATCATAAGAAAACGCTCGGTAAGGCAGGTTAACTGGCAATACTTTGCAGAGAGCATAAACATGGTCACTGGTTAAATGGTGTTCAAACAGGACGTGAATGTAGAAGAAGCAGAGGGAGCGGTAACAGTCAGTATTCAGGTGAGGGCTCCCCCTGCTGGCTTGGCGTTACATAAAGGCATAGTTCACACAAAAACTGGTACAGAGACTGGTACATGGGCGTGGCAAGGGGACTCTACAGCGCCCCCTGGAATTTGGAGGGTCATATAGCACACATACTTGCACGTACACATATGAAACTCGGTACACATATAGAACTCATCAAGTTGAACAACTTTCGCACTCATTAGCTATGTCATTAGCTAATCCCAACAGGAAGTTGGTTATTCTGGGTTTTGTCAAAAACCTATCCTCTGGAATTTGATATACTAGTCCTAGGTTTTTTACCCAATTGCCACCAAACTCAGTCAACCTGATCTCAAGACATTGGGGATGAAAAATTGTGAGGGGATTTTTGATATCTCGAACGGTTTGGCCGTGGCGAGGCATTGAAATTATGGCGAGAAATGAGAAACAGGAAATGGCTAATAACTACTGCACACATTGTCTGATTCTGATGAAACTTCAGCGGTTTGTTCGTTGTATGATGCCGATCACATAGATGTGACTATTAGGACTCAAAGTCATAGCGCCACCAACTGGCAGCAGGAAGTGTGTCTCTTTTAAAAATGCTTTGACATCACATGGTTATTTTTACCCGATTTGCTTCAAACTTCATCAGAATAATGTCAAAACACGGCCGATGAGAATCTGTAAAGGGGTCGTTGATACATTAAATGCTGTTGTCATGGCAATGTGTCAAACTTTAACATTTGTTTCCTGTGTTTTTGGGGCACTTAATAAGGTTGGATTTTCATGAAACTCAAGACACACATAAGTATTAATGACAGTTAGACACTGGCAAAAGGTCATAAATGGGCGTGGAGGAGGCGCTCTATAGCGCCACCTTTTGCCAAAAGTGGGGGGGTTAGTTTTAGCTACAGACACCAAACTCAGTATGTATATTGGTCTCATCAAGCCAGACAACTTTCTAATTTACACCCATTAGCTGCGACCAACAGGAAGTCTGCTATTTTGATTTGAATGTGGATTTTTGGAAAAATCAGGCTATAAACAAATTCATACTCCTCCAAGCAGGAATAAGTAGGTCACACCAAACTTTGTCAACATGATGCCAACATACTGAAGATGTTAAATTGTGAGCGGATTTGGGATATCTTGAACGGTTGATTTATGGTGATTTATTAAATTAGCAGTAAAAAAACATAACCGTAATTTTTAAATGGAGCATCCAAGCACTTCAAAACTTTTTACATACATAGAACTAGTCATTCTGAGAAATAAATGCTTACATCAATATAAAATAGTCTACTAAAAATAGAAAATTAAAAAACTATTAAACATCTGATCTCACTCTAACTCTCTCACTCTAACTCTGTGTTGGGGGATGGGATTAACTGTCTGTATGTGTGTGTGTAAGTGTGACTGGGGGTACTTGAGTGGCTGTGTGTGTGTGTGAGAGAGAGAGAGACAGAGAGAGACAGAGTGCATTTAAAGTGCATTATTCTAACTCTTCACAACTTTTTACATATGAAAAACAAGTCATTCTTAGGAAATATGTTTAACATGTTTTCAGAGACCGCAAAAACATTTGAAATATCACACTTGTAAACTGGCAGATGAAGACTGTAATACCAAGGATGAACACAAGATGACCTCATAGGATAAAGAATCTTTTTAACTCTAAGCCTATCTCAGTCTCATTGTATCCGAATGACTTAAAAGCATTTTGATTTTAACCCTTTCATTACTGTAACCCTTCAATCCAAACTGGTACAGGGATACTGTTAATGCATGTGCCCGCTGGGCACCGTGCTTCTGATGGCACCAGGGTTGCGGATGCACTGGCGGCGAGGGCCCGTCATCGCTGCTTGCAGCTATATTTATTATTATTTTTTGTCAAGGTTTTGGGGGGTTTTGGGGCCCTTAACATGCTCAAAAACTCTTGAAAATTGGCACACACCTTGGAAGCTGCGGCCATTAGGGCCGGACAGAGACTGGTATACGGGCGTGGCAAGGGGACTCTACAGCGCCCCCTGGAATTTGAAGGGTCATATATCACACAAACTTGCACTTACACAAATGAAACTCAGTACACATATAAAACTCATCAATCTGAACAACTTTCGCTCTCTATGGCATTAGCTAATCCCAACAGGAAGTTGGTTATTCTGGGTTTTGTCAAAAACGCATGCTCTGGAATTTGATATACTAGTCCTAGGTTTTTTACCCAATTGCCACCAAACCTGGTCAACCTGATCTGAAGACATTGGGGATGAAAAATTGTGAGGGGATTTTTGATATCTTAAACGGTTTTGCCGTGGCGAGGCGTTGAAATTATGGCGAGAAATGAGAAACAGGAAATGGCTAATAACTGTTGCACACATTGTCTGATTCTGATGAAACTTCAGCCGTTTGTTTGTTGTATGATGCCGATCAGATAGATGTGACTATTAGGAGTCAAAGTTATAGCGCCACCAACTGGCGACAGGAAGTGTGTCTCTTTTAAAAATGCTTTGATATCACATGGTTATTTTTACCCGATTTGCTTCAAACTTCATCAGAATAATGTCAAAACACGGCCGATGAGAATCTGTAAAGGGGTCGTTGATACATTAAATACTGTTGTCATGGCAACGTGTCAAACTTTAACATTTGTTTCCTGTGTTTTTGGGGCACTTAATAAGGTTGGATTTTCATGAAACTCAAGACACACATCATTATTAATGATAGTTAGACACTGGCAAAAGCTCATAAATGGGCGTGGAGGAAGCGCTCTATAGCGCCACCTTTTGTCAAAAGTGGGGGGGTTAGTTTAAGCTACAGACACCAAACTCGGTATGTATATTGTTCTCATCAAGCCGGACAACTTTCTAATTTACATCCATACATGCCCCGCTGGGCACCATTTTTCTGATGGCACCAGGGTTGCGGATGCGCTGGTGGCGAGGGCCCGCCCATCGCTGCTTGCAGCTATATTTTTTTATTTTTTTTTATTTTTTTTTCGACTAAATGAGGCATTTTGGGGGCCTTAACATGCTCAAAAACTCTTGAAAATCGGCACACACATTGGAATCTGCGGTCATTAGGACGCCGCAGAGACTGGGACCTGGGCGTGGCACAGGGGCTCTACAGCGCCCCCTGGAACACCTTCCGAAAACTTGATGTATATCCCACACATACTTGCACGTATACATATGAAACTCGGTACACATGTAGATCTCACTGAGCTGAACAACTCACACACTCTATGTCATAAATTAATCCCAACAGGAAGTGAGCTATTCAAGGCTGTTTAAAAAGCGCATGCTCTGGAATTTGATATACTCCTCTGAGGCCTTTATTCCGACGGCCACCAGACTCGGTCAGCATGACCTCAAGACATTGGGGACGCTAAATTGCGGAGGGATTTTTGATATCTCGAACGATTTGGCCGTGGTGAGCCGACGAAATTATGGCGAGAAATGAGAAACAGGAAATGGCTAATAACTATTGCACACATTGTCTGATTCTGATGAAACTGCAGGAGTTTGTTGTATGATGCCGATCACATAGATGTGACTATTGAGAGTCAAAGTTATAGTGCCACCAACTGGCAGCAGGAAGTGTGTCATTTTCAAAATGTTTTTCAATCAGCCTCTTAATTTTACTCGATTTGCTTCAAACTTCATCAGAATAATGTCAAAACACGGCCGATGAGAATCTGTAAAGGGGTCGTTGATACATTAAATGCTGTTGCCATGGCAACGTGTCAAACTTTAACATTTTTTTCCCTTTGTTTTTGGGGCACTTAATAAGCTTAGATTTTCATGAAACTCAACACACACATCAGTATTAATGATAGTTAGACACTGTCAAAGGCTTATAAATGGGCGTGGAGGAAGCGCTCTATAGCGCCACCTTTTGTCAAAAGTTGGGGGATTAGTTTTAGCTACAGACACCAAACTTGGTATGTATATTGTTCTCATCAAGCCGGACAACTTTCTAATTTACACCCATTAGCTGCGACCAACAGGAAGTCTGCTGTTTTGATTTGAATGTGGATTTTTGGAAAAATCGGGCTATAAATAAATTCATACTCCTCCAAGCAGGAATAAGTAGTTCACACCAAACTTTGTCAGCATGATGCCAATATACTGAAGATGTTAAATTGCGAGCGGATTTGGGATATCTTGAACGGTTGATTTATGGTGATTTTTTAAATTAGCAGTAAACAACATATCCATAATCTTTAAAATGCAGCATCCAAACACTTCAAAACTTTTTACATACACAGAACTAGTCATTCTGAGAAATAAATGTTTAGTTCCATCGATATAAAATAGTTTACAAAAAATAGAAAATTAAAAAACTATTAAACATCTGATCTCACTCTAACTCTCTCACTCTAACTCTATGTGTGTGTGCGTCAAGTGTGTGTGTGTCTTTAAGTGTGAGTGTTGACAGTGGGGGAGGGTGGCTGTCAGAGACAGAGAGAGAGAGAGTGCATTTAAAGTGCATTATCCTAACTCTTCACAACTTTTTACATATGAAAAACAAGTCATTGTTAGGAAATATGTTTATCGTATTTTCAGAGACCGCAAAAACATTTAAAATATCACACTTGTAAATTAGCAGATGAAGACTATAATACCAAGGATGAACACAAGATGACCTCATAGGATAAGGAATCTTTTTCAGCTCATTCTCAGTGTATCAGAATGACTTACAAAAACTTTGCTTTTACCCTTTCATTGCTGTGACCCTTCAATCCAAACTGGTACAGGGTTACTGTTAATGCATGTGCCCGCTGGGCACCATTTTTCTGATGGCACCAGGGTTGCGGATGCGCTGGTGGTGAGGGCCCGCCCATCGCTGCTTGCAGCTATATTTATTATTATTATTAGGGCCCGAGCCCTAAAAGGGCGAAGGCCCTATTGATCCCCTAAGGATTATTATTATTAGGGCCCGAAGCCCTGAAAGGGCGAAGGCCCTATTGATCCCCTAAGGATTATTAGGGCCCGAGCCCTAAAAGGGCGAAGGCCCTATTGTTTTTCTAAGGATTATTATTATTATTATTATTTTTTTTTTTCAATGTTTTTGGTGGTTTTGGGGCCCTTACCATGCTCAAAAACTCTTGAAAATTGGCACACACATTGGAATCTGCGGCCATTAGGACGTCGCAGAGACTGGGACCCGGGCGTGGCACAGGGGCTCTATGGCGCCCCCTGCAACGCAGTCAGAAAACTTGATGTATATCCCACACATACTTGCATGTATACATATGAAACTCGGAACACATGTAGATCTCATTGAGCCAAACAACTTTCGCACTCATGTAATAGGCTCCACCCAACAGGAAGTGAGCTATTCAGGGCTGTTTAAAAAGCGCATGCTCTGGAATTTGATATACTCCTCGGAGGCCTTTATTCCGACAGACACCAAACTCGGTCAGCATGACCTCAAGACATTGGGGATGCTAAATTGCGGAGGGATTTTTGATATCTCGAACGGTTTGGCCGTGGCAAGGCGACGAATTTATGGCGAGAAATGAGAAACAGGAAATGGCTAATAACTATTCCACACATTGTCTGATTCTCATGAAACTTCAGGAGTTTGTTCGTTGTATGATGCCGATCACATAGATGTGACTATTGAGAGTCAAAGTTATAGCGCCACCAACTGCCAGCAGGAAGTGTGCCATTTTTAAAATGCTTTTAAATCAGCCTCTTAATTTTATTCGATTTGCTTCAAACTTCATCAGAATAATGTGAAAACACGGCCAATGAGAATCTGTAAAGGGATTGTGGATACATTAAATGCTGTTGCCATGGCAACGTGTCAAACTTTAACATTTGTTTCCCGTGATTTTGGGCCACTTAATAAGCTTAGATTTTCATGAAACTCAATACACACATCAGTATTAATGATAGTTAGACACTGGCAAAGGCTCATAAACGGGCGTGGAGGAGGCGCTCTATAGCGCCACCTTTTGTCAAAAGTTGGGGGGTTAGTTTTAGCTACAGACACCAAACTCTGTATGTATATTGGTCTCATCAAGCCGGACAACTTTCTAATTTAAACCCATTAGCTGCAACCAACAGGAAGTCTGCTATTTTGATTTGAATGTGGATTTTTTGAAAAATCAAGCTATAAACAAATTCATACTCCTCCAAGCAGGAATAAGTAGTTCACATCAAACTTTGTAAACATGATGCCAACATACTGAAGATGTTAAATTGCGAGCA